>CM031243.1:411287081-411395958 GCA_018340775.1 Taxus wallichiana var. yunnanensis | reverse complement strand
AAATGAGGAAGGGGAATTAATTGATTTAGGATAGATGTGAAATTGGGGTGTCTACATTTGCCCCTCTTTGGAAGGGTACTATGAAAGTAGTTTCCTTTCAAAGAAAGTAGACGGTATGGGGGAAGAATTCAATCTACTTTTTAAAAGGTAGAGCGAATGTTTGTTGGGGAGAATAGAAAGTGGTGAGTGACAGATGTCATAGTATCCTCCAAGACAAAAATGTCATGAGAAGATGTGATTATGGATAGATGTTCTGAAATTTTGGGAAGATTAGGTGAGTGGTTTGAAAATGTGGGCAAGATTAGGTGAGTGGGGACCACGAAGAATGGGTGAGGATTTGAATTATATTTTTAATTCATAAGTGGAGGATTTTAGGTGAGTGGGGACCACGAATGGTGGGTGAGGATTTGAATTTGAATTTTTAATTCAATAGTAGAAAAACATGGAGAATAATGACATGTGGTGAGGATTAGGTTATTTTTTAGATTTTGAAATAGATAATTAATCAAATTATATTTGATTAATTCGAAGTGTATTTTTGTGGGAAATGAGGAAGGGGAATTAATTGATTTAGGATAGATGTGAAATTGGGGTGTCTACTGAATACAAGTAGTAGCCAAAAATGTTATGATTTTAGCATGATACTCATGATGGGAAAGCAAGAAACCATGGATAGAAATAGCTATGATGAGATGATCCTAAGAAGATAAAATCTATAAACGTATAAGGACCCTAGGAATTTTTTGAACAAAGAGTTCACTAAATGATTAAGAAAATATAAAATTTATAGATGCCTAAATCTAATTGCAATGTAGAAATAAATGAATAAGTAGTGAAGTATAGAATAGGCCCAAAAACTAAGCAATTAAATATTGAAACCCTAGTTGCAAAAGAGAGATAGAGAGACTTAGATAATTCAAGAATAATCCTGAAATGTTCTCAAGACAAGAATTGATAGACAAAGAGGAAAAATTATCACACCGAGCCTCGAGAAAATTTCAAGAGCATCGTGAATTCTAGGACAAGGGCACTCTATGGAGGATCAAGGCGCCATAAGGCACCAAAGACCTATTCTAGGCACATATGTCTACTCAAATGGTGCAAAACCCTATTTCGCATGGTCACAAGATGTTCTCTTCCCTTTGTTTCTTGTCACTAGAATGTTTCACCAAGTCTCGGATGTCACCTATAACTTACAATGAATAAATAACCTACAAAACCCTCAAAAGCACATCAAATCCCAAAAAGAAAAAAATGCAAATGAGGGGTCGACTTTCCTCAATTATCAAACGAGTGATCTTACGACTGAGCATTGCACTACATTTCAGACCTAATGTAGTTCTATGTGTGTGTGTGTGTAGAATCATGCCCTAGGTGGCTCTTGTGTGTATCACACTTGATAGCGAGCAAGTAGCTAGATTTAAGAAATGTAAATAGATGTGTACATGAAATAATGAACCTCCCCTCCTATGAATTATATGTAGAAGTATCAGTCTTTTATCCGTGTTTGTAGATGTTAGATGGATGTTTGAATGCTCTTTATAATGTCCTTTGAATGCAACCTTAGGTGGTGATAGATAATGCTTAGTGTTTGGTATTTTATTATGATTACATATTTATATGATTCCCTTGCTTGAATTTCGTAATAAACCCCAAAAATGCCGAATACAAAAAAGATAAGATGACCAAACGGCTATAAAGGACCCAAAAGATGTGAACAAAGTACAAAGAGATTGGGGGCATCTAGAAGGGATGGGGTTCCCACAGTCTTTGGAGTCATTTCTAGGCATTGGTGTCTAGGATGAGAAATGCCGAAGTATAAACATATAGAATGGGAAATTAGGAGTGTAAGATAAAAAGTGGCAATAGAAAGCAAGAAAAGATGGCCAAATTCATGGGTTAATTAGTAATTTTCTTACTTTGGAATCACATGAATATTAGTATATGATCGGGACTAGATAAATACCCAAAGTGTGTGATTTAGTGTCATGCCACTAATGTTAATTATGATTGAAAATTATAGAAAGGAGTGCACTATATTTTTTTGAATAAGGATGAGGATGATAAAACTCTAATGGCACATTGAGTGCTAGATAAGGACTCCTAAAGGATGGCAACAGATTCTGAAATATCTTCTAATGACGTGAGGTCATGTAGGTTCTTAGCATTCATCTATGAATCTAATCTCTATCTAATTAAGGAATGTGGTAGGAGGGTGGTTAAATAGGATTGATGTATTCCATAAAAAAATTCCCTTGATCGGTGATCACCATCGATCTAGTCAAGAAGGTTAAAACAAATAATGAAAGGATTAAAAATAGTTTAAAAATACTTTCCATCTAAGGCTTGTAGTTTGTTTTGGAATGGTGGGGTTAAACATCCAGGTAGGAAGAGGTTATGTGGTTAAGATGGTTGGGGTAAATTAGGTTAAGGTTGTTTTAGGTGGTTAAGAATGGTAAATTTGATTCTACACGGGTAAGTGAGTATTTACTATGGTAAATTAGACTAAGGAATAATGGAATTAGGTTAGGACTAATAGTATAAATAATGATAATGTGATTGATATGTGTAGGGTCACCTAAGGGTGAAAAATAGTGTCTACATTTTCCTTTTTGTTGAGTTGTATGTAGGCATAAGTTGCGAGACAAACTAGTGTGGATAGGCCCCAATTTTATGGTAAGGATATTCCCCTCCCTCGAAGCCAATGGATTACTATGATGGTAATTGGATTGAAGAGAGTTGGATTGTGTGAATGGGTTTTCTTAAAGATTCTCCAGGGATTGACTATAGTCTAAAATATCCATGTTGGAGAAATATATAAAAATGGTAGTAGTCATGGAAACACTTTGTAAGGGACATTATATGGCCTCATTGGGGTGACGTTAATGTGGGAATCCTACAGATGCATGTTTTAAGAAGATTACTACAAGGAGAGGATCTAATCAAAGAAGTATCACTTGGATGTGAAAATTTGTGGGACCAATGGGTTAGAGGAAGATATCCACAATGTGTGTATGGTCAAAAAATAGAGTTTTTACAAGGTGTTGGGGATAAAAGTAAATTCATAAGAGATTTAAATGGTGTGAAAGTGTATTGCAAAGGTATAGGAGATCTAAGATTGATAAAATGTGTAAAGGGGATAGCATCAATGTTGATTGCTGATCATCGGGGTTATGAACACAATCGACATCGATCATGGATCTACGGCAATCCTATTAATAGAAACTATATAAGTCAATTTGAGCACGCAAATGACTCATTTACATTGTTTGAAAATATGTTTTTGAGATATCTAAGCGATCGATTTGAGTGTTCTAAGAGATGGAGGTGAGTGGGAGTGGTTAGAAGAGGCAGAGAGCAAGGAGAGGGGCAAGGAGAGGGGCAAGTAGATTTGAGTTTTGTAATTTTATTCTTATTTTCATTTTTATTTATATTGTGCATTAAATTGGAAATTTATATGTGGGAACATACAATCGCCGTTGATTGTACTATTGGAAGCGATGGGATGATCATCATTTATCAACATATGAAAATCATTTCCGATTAATAATCGATGGCGTTAGTAAATTTATTGGATAAAATGAATAATGTATACATTTTGTCTTATTTTGTAGGATAGAGATATGATATACCTCTAGGATAAGATCCCAGAGACATGCTAGAGGACATCATAGGTGATGTGACAAATGCGAGTGGGATCATTTTTCAACCGTTGGTTTGGGGGATTCCACCCATACCAGCGATTCGAGAGATGTCGCATTAATGTGGATTTATGGGATAGGTAGGACCTAAGTAAAGGGAAATTCTCTTTACGTACTAGAGAGATGATGCTTACAAGGAGGATGTGTAATTTATTTTGATATTTCTTATTCGGGGAGACGATAGTACCTATTACATGTGAGGCTCATCTTGAGACAATGAGGTGGTTATATGGAGATGACGCGCCATATATTATATAAATTATGCATGGGGTTTTCATATTGAGAGTTTTTATGATGGGGATACATCATGGAACCATTGATATCTATGATCATGATATGATTGGAATTATAAGAGCATTACACAGAAAACCAAACAATGAATTTAGCACACAAATAATATATTTCTTCTATTATGATCAAAATGCTACATGGGCTATTATATAGCCATAAGGACAACAAACTAACTTCCTAATAAATAGGAAGTAGGTACAAAAATAACCCGAAATAATCATGGGTATAACAAACATATATATTATTGTTGTACTATACAACAATAATCTCATTACTAACTACTCACTAACAATTACATAATAATTAATTACGTGAGCACTATTAATAATTCCTAACATTCTCCCCCTTAGTGTGAATATGGGGAAAACCTTCCTTATACTACAACGTGTCACTTCATAGCTTGCTCATGATCTGGATGGTTTCTAGGACAATACCAACAACCTCTAGATGGTTTTACAAGTGGTTAACTAACAACCAAAATATCATGATGGTGCGAAGTATCATTGGCTCTCATCATAGTTACTTTTCTGGAGTTAACATTTTAGAATCCATGATAGTGCAAAACATATCATCCCACATATACAAATTGACTTATTGTGGCATTCCCACCCATAATGTGAAGTCTCCATAACACATTATTCTGAAAACACCACACTAAAATGAAATAAACACACACTCACACATGTCACCAAATTAGTATGTGTGGCCTCATCGGTGGTGACTGACGAGATGATGATGTGTGTCCTCCATCCTCTGTGTATCCTCCATCCTCCAAAGTGTGAAGTTGTTAATTCATCGCGATCGATCATGGAGCTCAATTACATATTGGACATCGTGATCCGGTGATTATGCATCCATAAGGAAATTTTTATTTTATTTTGACTCGACTTATTTTTCTAATATAACCAAAGGCTATTATTATAATATATGTTATATTCAATTGAGATAATAGAGTATTTTTATAAAATACCAAAACATATCCTAAATGAATATATAATAACATAAGACATTTATCTTTGTTAAAAATGGAAGAATTTGAGAATGCACGGTTTATACCATTCATGACTACATAGTCAATTTATTGGTGGAAACGTGGAAGGAGTTAGACATGGCTGTAGATGCTGACAACTTGACTACTACAAATATGAATAGTAATGGAGCAACTGCTGAATCAACAAGATCTATGCATGCAACTAAAATTACGAGCTTACAAGACTCTGGTTTGACCACCAATGATGTTAAAATCCAGGTGTCGATAGAGATGCAACTTTTTTGTAATTATGTTGACAAGAATCACAATGATGGTCAACCAAATTGAAGGAGCCATATTTTAAATTCTTCGATTTGAATGCAGAATATGGGCAGAGCAGATCACGAAGAACACAAAACCTTAGCCAATCTTATTAAACACCCTTGCAAAGGTAGAAGAATGTGTCCATAATAAAAATAATATACACAGAAATGTATTTACGATTCCAAGGTAGACATATATGTGCATTTATTTGGCATAAATGATGTACTAGGATGTAGATCTAGAAGATAAACACCAAATCCTATAAATGGATTACAACAATAATATGAATGCATTATATTGACCAGGAAAAAGAATCCTCACATAGTGATGTTTGACTATTCCAAAAGAATAGCTTCATTCTAAATGGCAAATGACTAACTAAATAGTGGTCACATCAAGAGAACAAAGAATCACTTCCCACAAGTATTACAATCTGTCACAAAAATAGTCATTCAATGAACTAGTTCTATGTAAGAAGTGAACAAAATTTTATATGCTTCAGTAAATGTTCGTGTACCTTGCACCAAGTCAAAACAAAAGTATGAGAAACTTAACTACAAAATTTGCATACAATAAAACTAATTTATTATCAAATATACTAACTTTATAACTTCTGTATGAATCGTCTTCATGAATCGGGAACTAACATAACGGATCTTCCCCTTGACAACACTCAAAATCTCATCAACGACAAGGAATAAGTTTCTCCATACAACCGATTGGAATTATAAGTGCATTACAAAGAAAACAAGATAATAAATTTAGCACACAAATAATATATTTCTTCTATATGATCGAGATGCTACATGGGCTTTTATATAGCCATAAGGACACCAAAATAACTTCCTAATAAATAGGAAGTAGGTACAAAAAAAGAACTTCGAGAATAATCACGGATATATTAAATATATTTATTATTTTTGTACTATATAAAAATAATCTCATTACTAACTACTCACTAATAATTACATAATAATTAATTACGTGAACACTATTAATAATTCCTAACATGTTGGTTATTTCATGTTATGCACTTATGGATTCGGGAGGAGGTAGGTTTCTTTGGACTTTGGTGGAAGTAGTAGTTGATAATATGGAACAAAGTATTATGTATGCTTGAGGGTATACTTTGTTGGAAGAGGTATCCTATGAGCTATGGGGTTATATGGTTGGGAGGAGGTTTGGTTTGGATGTGGGGTTTCTTCTTCACTATTAGGCCTATGAGCATATTACATGTAGTGAGGCCACCAGTCTACCCTAGAGGGTTATGGAATTGGTAGAGTATGTAGTGGGATTTTGAGATGAAGATTTCGTTATATGAGAGATGATGGGGTAGAGCGTGCTAATGCCTATTATGCGAGCTCCTCAATGGGTTATCTATAGATGATGTTTTCTAGAGGCCATATGTTATATTTCCTATATGGTCGAGCATGGATATATAAATCGGTAGGGTTAAGACGAGTGCGGTGGATATGAGGGCATAGAGATGATATGATTAAGGTTGTATAGATTTCCGCAGTGTATAAGTATTTTGGGTTACCACAATTTACACAGTAAGCCAATTTTCTATTAGTGAGATGATTGAGAGAGACCTACCAACACCCATGATAGATGAGGCACATCAGGTCGCATAGGAGGATGAGATAGTCGGTGATGATGTTAATGATGTAGTATTTTTGGAGGATTTTAGTGAGTGGTGGAAATAGAAGTGGGCATCCCGAGGAGACAGATTGGGGCACCCAGTAGAGGGGGTGGAGAGGTGAAGGAGGAGGGTGATGTTGAGTTAGGTAGAGTGCATGAATTTCTTAATGCACTACAAATAGAGATAGAGTACTTCTTAGTGGATTGGGATACCACCCACCGAGGATAGGGAGGAGATATTGTAGGAGCGAGATTTGGCACACTTACAACATTATTCCTTTCATGAGTATATGGATAGATATCTCCACTAGTGGGAGGAACTTTAGGTGAAGTATGGGGAAACATACATGGAGTTTGATGCCTCGGTGAGTGGAGGGAAGAGGACAAGGAAGGATGCGGGACATGTTGTAGTGCCAATAGGAAGAGTACTAAGCAAGTGGAGGTAATATGGGACCTCCAGGTTTTATGACTATAGAGAAGTATTGAGCCTTGGGAGATGAGATGTAATACTATGAGAAGTTTGTGACAGAGTGCCTCCTAGATGCACCTCACTATGCAGAGTATAGAGAGATCGAGTGTAAGTTTGTTTGAAAAGCCACCTCAATGGGCACTTGCAATGTTACACAACCTCGAAGAGATCCGGGACATGATGGAGGACTAGAGGGAGGCCAGGGTGGTGATAGATTATCTTATTTTATTTCTAGCACTTAGTTGGCCATTTTTATATGACCGGATGTATTGAGCCCTTTTTAGGTAGTTGATTATTTATAGACTTTGTTGATGAGATATATATATATATGATTATGATTTTGGATTCATGTGATGAGATTGATTTTTATGTGATGTTATATATGAGTTTTGCATGTGGTTTTAAGATATTTTGATAGATTATATGCGTGAATATGATGTTAGATGTACTTGAGGCCTTGTAACAAATTTCAATATATATATATATATATATATATATATATATATATATATATATATATATATATGACAATGTACTTGAGGCCTTGTAACAAATTTCAACATATAACTAACAATAATTAATTACATGTAGGATCATGGATATATGGAATGAGCTTAAATACCTTATTACAACATGGGAAGGGGTCATATCATTTTTATATGGGGGAGAAATAGGTTCTCTGTTGATGGTTTTATAGGCTTGTTCCTATTGTAGTTTCATTGTATAAAGCGATAAATGCGGGAAGTTTTCCTAGGATTATTTTAATTATGTTGACTTTTTATGGGAAGGTTGATTGATGTTGGAAGCATTTTGTATCCATTAATAATATTAGAAGCCATCCTTTGAGGGTTCGGTCTATAATTTTTTTTTTGATGGCCATACTTGAGGTAATATTTTTAATAGTTGTCTTTCACGGATCAGTCTATTTTTATGGTAATGTTTGATGTAATATGTTTTAATAGTTTTCCTTCGAGGACTGATTTATATTATTGATAATAATCATTCATATAGATTTTTTTAAATTTGTTTAAGTTGAGGTGGGCCTACTAGACCATTTTGGGACGGGGAAAAGATTTGTATATAAATTGTAAATGTGTACCATTAGCATGTTTTCAGTTGGTAAATGAGGGGAAGATGGAAGTAATGATTAGGGGTTCCTACTTCTGAGGAGGAACTTGTCCATCTAGAAAATGAGATAACTAGAGTCATGGTGATCATATTTAAGGTCGTAAATATAAGATATTTCAATGGGAGACCACATAGTTTTGAATCATTACTAGAGTGGATGATAGGTTGATGATGGAATGAGATATTTTGATGCAACTAATGTCATGAAAGTAGATGTGTTAACAATATAAAGGCCAAAAGTGTAGGGTATTTAGGGTTTTTCTTATGTTTACTATTAAGGAAGGCTAAGCGATAATATTTTGACCCATATTTATGAGTGATGATATATGGACCAATCAATTTTGGAGAAAACTTCCCACGTTGAATCCTTTCTAGAGTAGTGAAATTTTGATTCTCTTTGAGGAAAATATCACCAATATTGAATTCACATTCTTTAACATGTTTATTGTATGCTCTTTTGATGCATTATTGATAGACATGATGATGTTCAAGGGTTGTTATGTGGCATTCATCTAACAATTTGAGTTGTGTTAAGTGCTCCTGATGATAATCCTCATCACAAACTAAATCCATAAGCAAGATACAAAGGGATGGAATTTTGACTTCAAGAGGAATACAAACTCACAAAATTTGTAGACTAAAGAAAAGGGAGTAACATTTGTAAGAGTATAAATTATAGTTTGATAGGCCCAGAGGGAAAACAAAATTTGAAGATGCCATTTTTACTGCCTTGATCAACATGTTTTCATGAGGATTTTTTGAGTTTTTCTTAGAAGATTTTTCTTGACCATTTTCTTATGGATAGTAAGGAGATGAAAATATATGCTTGATATTGTAGGTGTCGCAAATTTTTTGAATCTTTTTATTTTTGAAATATTTCCTTTATCTGTGATAATTTTGTGAGGAATGTCAAAGCGAAAAATAATGTGATGGTGGATGAAGTCAACAATCTTATCGACTTTAGTGGAGATAAGGGAATAGATTCCACCCATTTTGTGAAGTATTCGATAGCAGTGATGATAGAATGATGTTGTTGTGATGAACGAGGTTTGATGAGGCCAATGAGGTCAAGTCCCTATCCTAAAAGGCCATAAATCCTTGGTGGGTTGTAGAGCCTGACTAGGGATGTGAGTGAGGTTGTAGTGCTGTTGACAATTGATGAATTTCCTAATGTACTTACAAAAATATTGATTAAGGTTAGTCTAGTAATATCCCATCCGTAGAACATGTTTAGAAAAAACTAAATCACTTGAAGTGTCCACCACATATGTCATCATGGATTTCTTGGATATATTTGGTGGATTCATGAGATTTAAGGCATCAAAGTAGGAGGCCATCAAACCTACATTTGTAAAGGATGCCTCCTATGATGACATAGAGTCAACACATTTTATAAGATATCTCTTAGCATTCTTAGATAGATCGAAGGTATTTTAGACTGAGAAAGATAATCATATAATTAAGTGTACTAGATATCTGATTGATTGTGTTCGATAAGATTAACAAAAGGGAGTTAGTTGGTATGATATGGTTGAATCAATTCTATGCACAAAAAATAACAAGTTGGAATCTTAATTTCACAAGGGGATGAGTGATGCGAGAGAAGCCATGGTTTTTACAAATTTGTTAGATGATTGGGAACTATTTGGATTGTATATTGGTTGAAGGCTTTTAGGAGGAAGTCAACAATTGTTGTGTTTTTTTGTAAAATTTTCATTCTTACATTGATAAGTTCATTTGATTTGATTGATGATAAGTTAGGAGTCCCCATTGATGTCAAGGATTTGAACACTAGTGTGTGCGAAGAATCATGCCCTAGGTGGCTCTTGTGCAAGATGCATCGAATAACGAGAAATAGCTACATCTAACAATGTAAGTAGATGTGCAGATGCTAAAATGAGCTTCCCCTCCTATGAAGTGCATGCAAAATTCATTCCCTTGTCCCTTGAATGAAGCTGGATGGATGCTCGATACTCTTGAAATGCCTTTAGATGCAACCTTAGGTGATAGTAATATATGCTTAGAGATTGGTCCTTTATTATGGTCACAAAGATTTATATTTATATGATTCCCTTGGTTGAATTTTTCAATTAATAACTAGAAGGATGAACCATAAGAAAATAAGATTCCCAAAAGATAAAATATGCCCAAAAACAGCAAGTAAATTAAAAATAGATCGGGGGCACCCATAGGGTACGAGGGTGCTTGGGTGTTGGTGTCTTGAGTCATAAAAGATAAAGTAGTAAAGTATCAACTAGACAATAAGGTGTAAGTCCAAGAAGGAAACTGGAAAGAAGGCAAAGAGGCCAAATACAATGGTCAATTAGTACTTTTCTCATTTAGGAATCATATGAATGCAAGTATGTGATTAGGACCTAGAAACATACCCAAAGTGTGTGATTTAGTGTCTACATTTTCCCCCACTTTATGTTGTTGAGTGAATTCTCAATAACATAAAGTAGATAAGATATGTGTACATGATAACCATGTAGATCGATGGTGAAAGAGTGGAGGAGACAAGAAAAAATGTGGAGTTATAAAAATGAAGTGTGGAAGCTATAGAAGAGGAAGTGGCCCTAGAGGTGAAAGCATATGTGTATATGTCACATTGTACCAATTGTCACTATCATTTTATATGTTCAATTATGTGACTACTACTTCCCATAAGGGCGAACCTATAAAATAGAAGATCAAAAGAGTATTCAAAGTCATGTATATGTGAAAAATTTGATCCAAGTATGTAAAAGTATGTAAAAATGTGAAAGAGGACCATGTGCACTGATCCGTGATGAGTAAAAACATAGAAAAGATCCCAAAGATGTTTTAGAAGAATTATTTTTTGGGTGATCTCACGCCATGACAGAAGAATATCTTATTGCTTAGTATTGAGATTAAACTTGAGAGGTGTCATTAATGGTAAGACTTAAGGTTCACTGATATAAGCACATGTAGAAGACATAGAATGAGGATGAGATATATAAGAATAACACACGTGATCTTGATAAGTAGTCTTCATATTTTGGATTTCATCTTTGAGATATGCAATCGTTGATTCCATATCCTAAAATTTATCTTGAAATAAATAATGCATAGCTTGAATTGAATCTAAGATGGGTTGATTGGATGGAGGATCGTGAAGACTAGGGTTGTCAAAGAGATGATAAAAATGTCATGTACTTGAGTGGGTGGCATATCTTTAGGGAGAAACATGGTGTATAGGGATTTTTGAAGAACCTCTTTACAAGGTGAATGCATTTGAAGTAATTGAGACAAAGAGATTTGACAAACCTTAGGAGCCATGATAAAGAAGATGATATGCTAAAGAAGGATCTGAAACACTGATCACGAGTGAGATTCACTAAATGATTTAACAAATATTGGAATTTGTAAAAACCTAATTGCAGAGTCAAAACAAAAATGATAAACAATAAACTACATATCTGACCTAGGCAATAAGCAAATGGAAATTAGAACCCTAAGTGGAAAAGAAGGGATAAATTACTTAGTTGATTTTACAATTGATCTAGACTGTGCCGAACTGGAAAATTGATAAACATGAGGAGGAAACTATCGTTACTATGCCCATAAAATTGTGTGATTTTCTGATCTTCCTAGACTGGGCACTTGAATCGGGTCAAGGGCACATAGGCATGGAGACTTCCTCCAGGTGCCTCGTGATCGCAAAAACTTTCAAAAATTGATTTCTTCTGTGTCACAAGATGTTTGCTAAATGTCGCAGCTTATTCACCTTTTTGTATCGAGATGTTTGATTTCAAATTCATTAATAACCTACAAATAAGATGATATATTGCAAAACTCCAAACACAAAAATCCTAAAAATAAAAAAACATGCAAAAGGGGATTTGGATCGACCCCAATCGTCACCCAACCGAGTGAACTTACAACTGAGCACTACACTACATTTTAGACTCCATGTAGTTCTATGTGTGTGTGAAGAATCGTGCCCTAGGTGGCTCTTGTGCAAGATGCACTAAATAGTGAACAATAGCTAGATGTAGCAATGTAAGTAGATGTGTGGATGTCAAAATTAACTTCCCTCATATTAAGTGTATACAGAAAAATACAACCCCTTGTCCCTTGAATGAAGCTATATGGATTCTTTGATGCTCTTGAAATTCCTTTAGATTCAACCTTAGGTTATAGTAATAGATGCTTAGAGTTTGGTCCTTTATTATGGTCACATAGCTTTATATTTATATGATTCCCTTGGTTTAATTTTTCAATTAACAACTGGAAGGATGACCCATAAGAAAATAAGATTGTAAAAAGATAAAAGAGGTCAAGGGCTCCCAAAGGGGAAAAGGGAACTCGGGCACTAATGTCTTGGGTAGGCGTTGTTTTCTAGAGTCATAAAAGATAAAGTAATTAAGTATCGATTGGGAAATAAGGTATGTAAGGTTAAGAAGGAAACCAAAAAGAAAACAAAAAGGCCAAATACAGTGGTCAATTAGTACTTTTTTCACTTAGGAATCATATGAATGTAAGTATGTGATTAGGACCTAGAAATATACCAAAAGCATGTGATTTAGTATCTACACCCATGTGTTGGAATAATGAAAACAAGTTTACAAAGTCCTTCCGAGACAGCTTCCTCTCAAGGTGGATTTTTAGTAAACTTAGAAATGGCTATTTCTATCCTTTCAAAGGCAGGTGTGCATGCTTCGGAGCAGAGTTGAAGGACCAAATTCATTGAGAAATGGTGTTGAGGAGTTACGATCATATTTCAAGTTATTTAGGAAATTTTATGGAAGATTTTAAGGTTAAGGGACAAGTTCAGTGTAAGCAGGTGTTTTGAAGGTGAAGGAGCTTGTAGTTCAAAAAAGTACCTAAGCTTTGGAAGATGATTTTTGAGATCCTGAAATATTTAAAGGCCAAAATGATACCATTTGAAAGCTAATTCAATTATCTAAATGATGGTACATTCATATTTTTCACAAGATCATGGTGCTTCTTTCCACATCCCATTTTTGGCAGGAACACCTTATGGTCCCGAGAAAAAGGCTATTTTTAGGGAGTTACATGAAAAATTAGATCATGAGACCCATCTCATTATTCTCAAAAGTTATTTTGAGTCTAAATCATATAAATAAGTGCCAAAAAGACCTCCTGGAGCTCTAAAAACTTCATCTTCAAGCTCTCTCTCAAGGTACGCTCTCATAGCTAAAAACATTTCAAGTGGACACATGCTAGCATGGAGCCAATGCAAACTCTTTTATCCATTCCATCCCATCCCATGGGAACAATGGGGATGATATATTTTCTTATCAGATTGTACAAGATAGAGGTAAGTCACTTTTGTGTAGAATAGTTCTTTTGAAACCAAACAAAGTAGTAAATGATGTAACTCAAAGGAGATGCTTGTTTAGAACTGGTCAGAAAAGCAAAAGGAAAGTGTTTCAATGTTTTCATTGATAGTGGGAGTACAAAAATTTGGTCTCATTTGAAATGGTAGAGAATATTGGATTGAAGACTACCATGCACCCTAACCTATATCAGGTCTCATGGATGCAAAAAGGACACCATATTCTACTTAGGGAACAATGTTAGGTAGAGTTTCAGATTGGGATATACAATGATAAGATGTTATGTGATTTGATTCTAATGGAAGTTTTTCTTGTGTTATTGGTAAGACCATGGAACTATGAAAGGAAAGTAGTGCATAATGGAAAGAAGAACATCTACACTATTATAACACCAACAGGAGTCAGCCATACACTTTCACCTATCAAAGGAGAATAGGAACCACATGCAGGAATATTCATGACACTATCAATAAAAAGATACTTGGTGAAAAAAAAAGAGGCATGAGAAAAGGAAATGATGAAGGTTGTTAAGCCTTACAAATCTAGTTTCATAACTTATTTTACAAGTATGAAACATGGACTAAATTTTCAGTTTTGTGAGGGGGTAATAAATCTTTACGAGAAAGAGTTTTTGTTATTAATGAGGAAACAAAGAGTGAGAAGCAACAAATAATGCAGCATAGGTGAAAAGGAAGTGAAAAATAGATGGTCAAGGTCCTAGAAGAGGCCTTGGAATTGTTTCTACAACCTTGTAATATCAAACATGAGATAGTTCACAAGGAAGCACTCAAAGAGAAAGATGAAGAGGGAACTAATCAAGATGTTATAGTGGTACAAGAGGAAAGTGAAAGATAAAGGTGATAAGTACATGGAAAAGTACTTGTGTACCCTAAGATAGGTGTAATGAAGGATGCATCACCAATGAAGAAGTAAGAGGTGATGAGAAGAGTAAGATAGAAACAAGTATAGTGAACATGATGAATGGGGAAGTTGTTAAATAAGAGGAGCAAGAAAAGGTCCAATAAGAGACATGCAAACCTCCAATGTTTAATTCTAACATTGTCTTGAACTATGCATGTGAAGCTATAAACGAGATGAATGAAGGAATGAATCATTTTCTAAGGAATATGAAGAATATGGAAGGACATTTGCTAAAGAAAGTGAGTGTAGGAGATGACAAAGGAGGATTTATGCATTATATTGAGGAGAATACCAAGAGAAAATCTTAAGAGAAAAGATTTCAAGAAATGGGTAGTAAGGAACAAACGTGTGTGAAGGAGCAAGGAGTCAATCAGTCTGAAAGATGAAGAAAATAGTATTGAGAAGCATAGAACTACAGTTAAAGAGGAAAGAAAAGTAAAAAGACATATAGGAATTAGTCATGAAGAAGAAATGGGTAAATGAAAGATAGCGGTCAATTCATTTTTTCTACCTAATTTCTTCTTGAATGAGGTATGTACAAGTCCAATGAATCTTATGGAATAAGAACCATCAAGAAAATATGAGTTTTTCAAGGTAAAACCAGTCTATTCCAATCTTGAGAATGTGAAGAAAGGACAAGAGGAGGATGGTGCAAGATGTATAACATTCATAAGTGAAGGAATTGAATTTCATATGAATAAGGAACAACTAAGACCTCAAGTATGAAGACCAAGAGACCCAATACAGACTTAAGCTCACTTTTTTGGGAAAAAACATGATCAATGCAAGGATGAATAAGTTTGTAAGCATCATGGAGGATTTCATGAAGACATGGGAAGCTTTTCATGTAGTGAAGATACCTCTCAAGTGGATCATCATCAATTGGAAGCAAAGGAAGAAAAGAGAAGAAAGTTTACAAACATAAGTTTTGGGGAATTTTCTTCTTTCCCATGAGATTCTGATGCAAAAGCATCCTCCCTAAAGTGTAACTAGGATTTTTGTCTTAAATTTTGGGTTGTTAGTGAGTTTTGAAGGTCATGATGTTTGTAGGATTCAATTAGTATTGTCGGTTTGGTCCAAGTCTTCTTTAAATTTTAAAATTACCTTTTCCCTCCAAAAGTGCAAAATTTGAATTTGAAGGCTATTAGGGGTGTGAATTAGGAATTTCAAGGTGTCATGTAGGTGTTTAGGGGTTTTATCATATAATAATATCTATAGGGGTCTATAGGTCATGGTGAGTGTGTTGAGAAGTCTAACTCTTGGAGTCCTAGTTAACTATAGTGTTTTCTTAAGGGTTATCCATAAGTCTAGGGAAGTTGAAAGGTCACAAGACCAAGGAAGTTGAAAGGTAAAAATTGTATGGAAATTGTCTTGTGAGAAGGATAAAATATCATTTTATAATGGAGGATTATCCATCATTCGAATGGTCCTTGAATGGAAGAAAGTTTAGTAGTGGAAAAATGTGTATACCCTTTTGGTTAATGTTGTTTTAGTGATTTTCTATATTTGGTATTGATCCTTGTAATTATGTGAAGGTTAATATAAGGTAATCTTGAAGGTAAATGTTTAAAATGGTGTGTGTTCACCCTATTTAATGAGTGAAATTTCATTGTTTCATGTAATAGAAGAATTGGATAGACTATAAATAATACAATACAATGAAGGTATGCTAGACAAGTGGATCATAGTGTGATTACATATTGAAATGCATGTAGATGTGAAAATTTTGAGTAAGGGTATGAATAAGTAAGAAGAAAACTATGCAAACATTTTGAATCCTTGTATGCACATGTTGGTAATCTTTCTATTGTTGGTGTGAGTGTTTCTTTGGACTCGTGGCCCGAGTGTGCAAGAGTCTAGAGCTTAAGAGGTCAATGAGAAAAAATTATAAGGGGAAGTTTAAGGGTAATAATTTGGAATGGCTTCAGGGATGTGATCAAGATTTGAGTAATCTATTGAGGTCGAGACAGAGATGTAGGGAGAATTAGAATGATATCCGAGATGTTATATACCGAGACCACCCTATTCGAAGGTAGGACTGAGAGGAATAAACATTGTTCATGAAATAGAGGCAATAAAATCCATTACTGGTATTAGAGACCTATGAAGGATATATATACATCCTAGTGGGTGAAAGCATAGACCTTGAAATAGTGGATTGACTTATTGGTGACCAAACTATCTCTCTCAAGATACACATTGAGCTAAACCCTTAGCCGAAAGTCCAGGGAGACCAAATTTGAGCTATCTCAAAGAACGAACCAACAAAACTCTATGAAACCTAGTACAAATCGTTGTCTCCATGTATCCTAAGTTATAAAAAAGGAATGAAATTAAATCATTTATTCTAGGTGGAGATATCTTTGACAATTGTATTAGAAGATTGTAACCTACAAGATTGAACAATGGGTTTGGAAGAATAACCATCTCTAGAGGTAGTAGTGAACTATGAATTCCTTCTTAGTATCTATAGGAATATGATTTAAATATTAAAGGAGTTTCATATCATCATTAGCTCCCAAGTTCAATAAATTTGGGACAGAGTACCTCTAAAACTGTTAATAGACCTTAAGACCTAATTAGGGACTAAGACAACAAGGTTTAAGTCTTTTTGTGCCAAAGGAAGGAGAATTAAAATTCATTATACAAATACACTACTAACAAGGAAGTAAAATACCAATAATCATACCTCCTCCTTCGCGCTCCGTAAAGAAACCCTCGAATGGGCTAGAAACTTGGATCGAGCCCCGATTTTGTGATATGTAGGTGCTTTTCTTCAAGACGGAGCAAGGCCTTCCTGCAACAACGATCCTCTTACTTTGCACTAGATGGGAAAAAGGATTATGAGGCTATTTTGGCATTAGGACGAGGCAAAAGGATGTTCTTTGCTCAAAGGATGCAAGAACTTAGATATGGCATGAAAGCTTATTCTCCGTGTGTTTAGAGGGGGGGGTAAGGTTGTATTTATAGCCTGGGGGAGTGATTAACTTAGATTAATTTAAGTAATCATGGTTTGAAAATGTGGGCAAGATTAAGGAGTGGGTTTGAAAATGTGGGCAAGATTAGGTGAGTGGTTTGAAAATGTGGGCAAGATTAGGTGAGTGGTTTGAAAATGTGGGCAAGATTAGGTGAGTGGGGGCCACGAAGAATGGGTGAGGATTTGAATTATATTTTTAATTCATAAGTGGAGGATTTTAGGTGAGTGGGGACCACGAAAGGTGGGTGAGGATTTGAATTTGAATTTTTAATTCAATAGTGGAAAAACATGGAGAATAATGACATGTGGTGAGGATTGGATTATTTTTTAGATTTTGAAATGGATAATTAATCAAATTATATTTGATTAATTCGAAGTGTATTTTTGTGGGAAATGAGGAAGGGGAATTAATTGATTTAGATAGATGTGAAATTGGGGTGTCTACATTTGCCCTCTTTTCGAAGGGTACTATGAAAGTAGTGTCCTTTCAAAGAAAGTAGATTTGTATGGGGGAAGAATTCAATCTACTTTTTAAAAAGGTAGAGCGAATGTTTGTTGGGGAGAATAGAAAGTGGTGAGTGACGGATGTCATAAGATCCTCCAAGACAAAAATGTCATGAGAAGATGTGATTATGGATAGATGTGGTGATGCCCCCGAGAGGACTCGACGAGAATGAAATATACGACAAACTCTCAAAAGAAGGGAAATGGATTCATGGAGAAGAGGATGATAATGGAGTGGAAGAGACTGAATGACGCACGACGCAAATGGAGAAAGGATTCAATCGACCTTGAATGCTAGGTGTGAGGGTGTGTGGGAAAGAGAAAAGGGAATGGATAGGATTGGGGGTTGATTATGAGAAGAGTAAGGGAGATAGGGGAGGGGAAAAAAAGGAATGAAAGAGGTAGAAATAAGAGAGAGGGATGATAGGGGAAGAAGGGAATGATGAAGGACAAACAAGGCAAAAATAGGAAAATGACAGAGTAGAGGGTGAAGGGATGAAATAGAGAGATGTGCAAAATGAAGGAAGCAACAGAGATAGTAAAGAGGGATGCGTGGAAGTGAAATAAATGAGAGAGCGAAGAAAAGTAGGAAATGGGAAAGGATAAATAAGAAGGAGAAAACGAGGTGGGAGTAGGGGGTGAAATGGAGGGAAATGGAAAGAGGACAAAGAAGAAGTAGAACAGAGAAAAAAAGAAACTATGAGGGGCGAGGAAAGTGTGAAAAAGAGGAGAGAAAGGAAGAGAAACAGATATAGAATGAACGAAAAGGTAGGGGTGGTAGAGAAAAGGAGAAGTGGTCAGAAGAAACGTGAAAATTAGGGGAGAGGAAAGGAAGATAGAACGAATACAAGGAGAAGATTGAAGGAATCGTGTCATTGCGAGGAAGACCAAGGCAAAGAATATGGAACAGACTGTATGGAGATGCATGTGGAGGGTGGTATGATAAAAAGATAGGACAACGCTGAACAACCAAGTTATCGATGGGGAAGTAAGGAGGAAACGTGATGGAAAAAGGGGAAGAAGATGATACAGGGGAAGGGAAATAAGACGAGGGGTGGGAGAGAGAAGAGGATAACAAAGAAAATGATGTAGAAGGAAGGGAATACAGAAAGGGGGTAATAAGTGGAAAGGGAATGGTATAAGGAATGTTCAAAGAAGAAAGAGGGGAGGAATGACATCGATTGAAAAGATGTGGAGATGCATGAAATGAGGATACTAGGATGACGAGAAAATAGAAAAGGATGTATGATGAAGACAAGAAAGATATCAAGAGGGCAAAGAGGAGATGGAGAGATGGGTAAGAAGTGACAAGAAAGGGTGGGAGTGAGGGAAAAGAATAGGAGAGAAAAGAGAATGGGGGATAGAGAGGCAATGCCAATGAGGGGACGTTAGGGAAATCCCCTTGACAATGAGTGGTGGGGAAGGGTGAGAGAAAAAAATGAAGAAAAGGAGAAAGCTAATGAGGATCGGAAAGGGTAACGCCAACAAAGGGACGTTAGGGAAAACCCTTCGACAATGAGTGGTGGGCTTAGAGGAGGGAAGGAATGAAGGGAAACTCTAAGGTCCAAGGGAGTGAATGAGGTCGTATGAATGAGGATTGATAATTTTTAGGGAAAACCATGACAATTATTAGCGCGGAAGAGAAGATGATGATGAAAGAATGATATAGAGTGTTAACAATAATGGCGAATGTGTGTGTGGGTAGAAATGTGGGGGAATTTGAGAAGATGAAGTGGAAAGAGTGAAGAAGATGGGGGAGGGATGAGTCGGGACTAAGTGAAAGCGAGGAGAGGATGTGGGTGATGAGGATGAACGAGGTGAGGATGAAGAACCAAGACATGAAAATAATGGGAAGAAACGGTATGAAGGGTGATGGATCAAGAAGGGGAAAATGGGGGAAAAGAATGTGATTGTAGGTGGAAGAGATGAGTCAGTATGTCAGAAGAGGATATGTGGAGAAAGGATAATAGTAGGAGGAAAAAGTGGGTAATAGGAGATACCAGGTGGAAGAAGCGATCAACAAAGTGAACGAAGAATGAGGCGGGGGAGAAGTTCACGATGACAAGTTAAGTGTAGGGAGGACCCTGACATAAGATTGTCATGTGACGGAAGTGGTTAAGTAAGATTGCCATGTGAGCAAAACTGGAGATGACAAATGGTCAAGCGAGAAGTGGTGTTTCATGAGAATCGAAAAGGAGGTGAAAGGATGTGATAATGGGGAATGCCGAGAAAAAATGAAGGGTGAAGGGTGTGTAGTGATGGGGAAAGGCAAGGAGATAGATCATCCTTAAGAGGGACTCTTAAGTGAGATCGCCATGCCGGGTGAGTGGTTAAGTAAGATCAAGCAAGCAGGAGGGTGATAGTGGTGGTAAAAAGATGTGATGATGGGGAATGAAGAGGAAATATGGATGGTGAGATCGAGAGTGATGGGCGAGTGTAAGATGACATGTCATGCTTAAGAGAATCTCTTAAGTAAGATCGTCATATCACTGAGAGGTTTCGTAGGGTCACCCAACCGACAGGATGATATGCAAAGAGAAAGACAAAATGATATCGGGATAGGGGTGGAATGGTAGGGTGAAGTGAAGAAGATGATCGCGATGAGAGGTGGGAGAAATAAGATGGGGGAAATATGATGGGATGGGGAAGGCCACAGGCGTATCAACCTTAAGTGGAAGTCTTAAGTAAGATTGCCATGCGGCTGGAATGGTTAAGTAAGATCGCCAAGCCGAGGAAGAAGAAGGATGATGTTAGAGTCAGGTGGGAATAGGGTATGACAAAATGGACTCAAGGGGAACCTCAAGTGAATTTTCCATACTACGAGAGCGTGTAAGTAGGATGACCAGGCATAAGGTGGATTTGGGGAAGGATGAGAAAAGAGTGAGTGAGGTATGCCTAAGTGGTATATGATATGAGATGAGGTGATAATAAGAAAGAAAGGACACAAAGGAGTGTAACATGAATGGATGAAGGAATATATGCAGTGGAGGGCGGAGAGTGTGAGGGGAATCCTTAATTGGGATGCCCACGTGGTGAGAGTAATGATGCGAGAATGGGAAGTAGAAGAGGTGGAGTGGAAGATGTGTTTGGTGGTGATGGTTATTTGATGAGAGGGGGGTGGTGAAGAAGCTTCTACAAATGGGAAGATCTTAGGGAGAGGGTAAACCTCCACCGAGGATTCCATATATGGGGTTATTAAGTAAGATTGTCAAGCGGAAGAAAAAGGGTGAAAGGAAAGAATACCAATGGGTGAGAGGGGACAGGAATGGTGAGAAGGGTAATATGGGTATAAGCGGCGGAGGAGTAAAAATGAGAAGTGAGAATGAATGGATCAAATACATGGTGATCATGGTGGGGGAGAAGGAGCTGCTGGATAGTGAATGCTACTTGAGAAAGATCATCAAGTAGGATTCGCAAACTGCAACGGTGATCAAGTAGGATTCGCAAACTGGAGAATGCATTAGTATGGGTGAATGGATGGGGTGCAAAGTAAGATGTTGATCATGCAGGAAGATACTCACGTGACGAAAAGCATCTTAATTTTAATATAGCACATAACAGGATGCATCGTGATATAAAAGATCAGGATGACTAGACTGTAATATGCGTGATAAAGATAGACAGGGGGCCATCAAAAAGGTTTGATGCCCCAAGACGATTTATATGCAAATGGAAGAGAGCATGATGAGGCCATCAAGAAAGTATGATGCCCCAAAGATTTACATGCAATCGATAACATAAGAATATTACAGAGAACACCAGATACATAAAATCAAGATGCCCCGTAATATATCAAGATACAAGAAAGTAATTAATAATTTACAACTAATAATGCAACACAAGAACCAATAAACATGTCCCTAACGTGTTCCACAAAGATGATTGATTGATGTGCCCCCAAGCAGGGGTACAAGGACATAGGATTGGGTCATCTCCCTCAAACAAGGAAACAATGAGAGCCGGATTTTCCCTGCGAGGATTCACGCGAGGAGAAGTGGTTTGAAATTGGTAGTCATAAGGTGGTCGACCATTCGTTTGGGATAATAGTTCAAAGGATGAATTGTGTTGCTTTTGAGTTTTTATTTTTGTGGATGTTTTTGGTCTTTTGAAAATTTTGCAAATGTTTTTGTATTTTTTATATTTTAATGTTTTTGTTTTTGGATTTTTGGATTTTCTAATGTTTTTGTTTTTGAATTTTATAATGTTTTTGATTTTTTTGAGATTTTTTTTTGAGATTTTTATTTTTTTTTATTTTTGATTTTTTTTTTTTTTGGAAACGATGATTTTTTTTTTTTTAATGTTTTTTAGGATTTTGAGATTTTTAAATGTTTTTAGATTTTGACGATTTTCAAATGTTTTTGTTTTTGGATTTTGACATTTTTTCAAATGTTTTTGATTTTTTTAATTTTTATTTTTTTAGATTTTTTTGACGATTTTCAAATGTTTTTGTTTTTTTTTTTTTCACGATTTTTCAAATGTTTTTTTTTGATTTTTTCAAATGTTTTTGGATTTTTGACGATTTTCAAATGTTTTTGATTTTTGATTTTTTTCAAATGTTTTTAGATTTTTGACGATTTTTTTCAAATGTTTTTTTTTTATTTTTGATTGATTTTCAAATGTTTTAGATTTTTTTACATTTTTACATGAGTGGCAATTTATGGCCCAGAGTGCAGACTTATTTTTGAGAGGCGATAAACCATGGATATTATCCATATGTACCATGTTCCGTGTGGTAACTTATGCTCAGAATAACACAAATTCTCTTCCATCGGGCAGATATGGTGGTGATGATATGATGAAAAGAATTCCAGCTCCATTCTTGACTCCACACAACTAGTAAGATGTGTGGGCTCATCACCGAGAATCAAGAAGGACGCAGGAGGTAGATAATGAATATAGAGACAAATGCTAACAACAATCCCTTTGGGAAATTGTGACTCCATTCTTCATAATGGTACTGAACCGGTTTCAAAAATGGCTTTCACTTTATGAGTCACATGCTAGACTTAGACAATTATGTGGCCTGCTGATTGATAAGATATGAGGTTAAGGGATAGTTCTCTCTTCACTTAGGCATCTAAATTACGTGTTTGGGGATTCTATAATTTGTAAGCACTATAAGATTTTGTATTTTTGAAATGACTCCCTATGCCTTGCCCCATGCTACTAGTGAGAAGCAAGGGCTCATCACCAAAGGCAAAATATAGGCGAGTGAATTTCCTTTTTGTCTTTTTTTTTTTTTTTTTTTTTTTTTTTTTTTTTTGAATATTTTGCAATGTTTTTATGCTTGTATGAGAATGACCCTCTACGCTTTTCCCCATGCCACTTGTAAGAGGCAAGGGTTTATCACCGAAGACAAGACGTAGACGAGTAAGGGCACCTTCCTCCATTCCCAGTCTCACACTACTAGGAAGAAGTGTGGGCTCAACACCAAAGACTATGAAGGACGAAAGATGTGACAATGAATTATTCATAAGTTATCGAATTGATGGATTTTTTTACAATAGTGCTTTGTATTTGGGAAGAAACATCTGCCCCCAATCTCAGCCCCACACGACTAGTAGGACGCGAGGGTTCAACACCGAAGACTGAGATGGACGACCAAACGAACTGGGTAACGAAGTTTAGAGCTTTGTTATGAAAGAGAGAATGTATTAGAAGGGGATATATTACCATCAGTAAGCTTCTAGGTATGACCATAGAGGAAAGCGACTGAAAGTGGAAGAAGTATGATGCTCACAAACTTAATAGGATTTATATTAACACTTGTCTCATGATGATAAATATGAAGATGTGATTTTGATAAAGAAAATATCTGCCAATGGAAATGAATAAATTTAAATTATTCAGAGATAAGCAAGACAAAAGGAACAATGTACATGTTGTATCCTAGAATAGTGAACATCTCAAGGATAAAATTTCTTTAAATGAACCGCATTCATCGTTCATCAAGATCTCGACCATCCGCAAAGGGCCAATTTATAGGCTCCAGAGCCAAATTTAGCCGATTACATAGGGTCCTAACCAATTAGGCTCAAATTTTCCTTGTTTTTCTCGCTTTTTTAGTGGTATTCTTTTGATTTTCTTTTAAAACAAGGTCACCAATTTCAAATTCTCTCGGTCTTACCTTTTTATGATAATCACAGTCAGTCGGTTTTGATAGACTTGAAGATGATCGAGAGCATTAAGTCATTTTTCATCGAGAAGCTCAAGCTCCTGGCCGTGACTCGCTTGTATTCATCCTCATTAATTACATCTTTAAGGGAGATCCTCAAGGATGGGAGTTCTATCTCAATAGGTAAAATGGCTTCACAACCATAAACAAGGGAAAATGGGGTGGCTCCGGTAGGCGGCGTAAGAAGATGTACGGTAAGCCCAAAGAGCGGGGTAAATTTGAGTATGCCAATTACGTCCATGGGTGTTGACAATCTTTTCCATGATGGATTTTAAGGTCTTATTGGTTGCTTCCACTTGACCGTTGCCCTGAGGGTAGTATGGAGTGGACCATTTAAGTTTGATGTGAAAACGTTTGGCTAGGTCTTTTACATCCTGATTTTTAAATGATTTACCATTATCTGCAACCAGAGCGGATGGAATACCAAATCGACATATGAGATTATTGAAAATAAATTTCGATATTTGGCTACCGGTAACATAAGTGAGAGGCATAGCCTCTACCCATTTAGTGAAGTAATCGGTAGCGGTAATGATGAACTTATGTCCATCTAAGATGTTGGTCTCGATTTTACCAATGAGGTCAAGTCCCCATCGAGAGAAGGGCCATGGTGTGGTTATCGATCAGAATGCCCTCGAAGGTGCGTGGATAAGATTTCCATGCTTTTGACATGCTTGACAATGTTTGACAAAATGACATGCGTCACTTTCCATGGTGGGCCAATAATATCCAACTCGCAGGATTTTCTTGCTAAGGCGATACCATTCATGTGTGCTCCATGATACCGTAATGGACTTCAAATAAGACACTCGAGGATTCTTCCCGATTAAGACATCGAGCAGGTGCCATCATATCCTCGTTTATAAAGAGTTTCTCGCTAAAATGGTGTAACGAGAAGCACGCTGTGCTAAAGCACGTTTATGCATTGGTTTCATGTCGGCAGAAACGCTTTTATCACGAATGAAGGTATAAAGATCGTGGTACCAAGGGTTATTCGACCCACAATCTCACATACCATAGTGTTTTCAGAAGATCATAGTGCAGCATTAAGAGATGTTCAACGAGAAAATGTGCCCGGGGTCGACTAGATGCGATTTCTAATAGGGATCCGATGGTCGCCATAAGTCGGCAGATTTATTACGAATTCTCGGGAATTTGATCAAAGCTAATTAATCAAAAAATAGCTTCAAGACTATCCACCATGCATTTATATGGGATAAGTTTTTCATCCTCGACCTGGTATTCATCGAATTGCTTGATGATAAGTAAAGAATCACCAAATACAAATTCTCGTAAGATTCCAAGATATAGCCAGCTTTTAACCCCGCGATGAGAGCTTCATATTCTCATGCGATATTGTTGGTACATGGGAATGCTAAGCGAAATGATTTGGGGATAACATGTCCGCTGGGTGTGATAAGCAAAATACCAGCCCCTGAGCCATGGAGATTACAAGATCCATCAAAAAATAGAGTCCAAGCTGGCGCGATGTCTATGTGTAGAATATCTTCATCAGAAAAGAAAATCAAGTGGTTCTCGCGTGAAGGGGTGCCTCTAAAGTCAAGTCGGGTCTGGGCAAGGGCTTGTCCTTTAATTGCTTTTTGCAGAACAAACTCGACATCGAATTCACTAAGTAATACGACCCAACTAGACATTCTTCCCGTGAGAATGGGTCTGGACAACAAATACTTGAGAGGATCAATTTTGGCAATCAACTTAGTTGTGTGATTGAGCAAGTAATGACGTAACTTATGGAATGCAAAGGCAACCGCTAAGCATACTTTTTCGATTTGGGAATAACGTATTTCGTGCTCAATAAGTGTTCGACTAAGGTAATATACAGCCTGTTCTTTTCCTTGATTGTTATGTTGTGCTAGTAGAGCTCCTATGGCATGTTCAGTGGCAGATGTATAAAGCAACATAGGTTTATCGACAACTGGTGACATAAGAACAGGTGGACTAGAGAGGTATTCTTTTAACTTAGCAAAAGAATCTTGGCAATCGTGGTTCCAGTGAAAGTGTGCATCTTTCTTGAGTAACTGATTAAAGTGATGGCACTTGTCAGCCAACTGTGATATGAAACGCCGAATAGATTGTATCTTTCCCTGAAGACTGCGTAATTGTTTTAGGTTTTGAGGAGGAGGCATTTCCATAATGGCTTTGACTTTGGCAGGATCCACTTCTATGCCTCTTCGTGAGACAATAAACCCTAATAATTTACCAGAGGTTACTCCAAACACACATTTCTTTGGGTTAAGACGAACCTTATACTCACGTAATCTATCGAAAATGCGTCTCAACACACTTGGATGCCCTATTCGTGTTTTAGATTTTGCTAATATATCATCAACATAATCTTCCATGATATCATGTAACATGTCATGGAAGATAACAGTCATTGCTCGTTGATAGGTGGCACCAAAGATTTTTCAAGCCGAAAGGCATGACCTTATAATGTATGGTGCCCCATGGTGTAGTAAATGCCGCTTTTATGTTGATCTCCTTCAAAGAATACGTATTTGATCAGAACCAGAGAATCCATCCATTAAGGAGAGCATTTCATGGCCTGCCGTAGAATCAACAATCATGTCTATATTTGGCAAGGGAAAGTCATCTTTGGGACAAGCCTTGTTGATGTCACTGGTCTCAGTGCATATTCTCGATGCCAGAGTTTTCTTGGCAACAGGAACTATGTTAGATATCCATGCTGAATAATCAATAGGTTTGATGAAGTCAGCTTCCAAGAGTTTCTCGAGTTCGGCTTTAACAAGTAATGCAACTTGGGGATGCATTTTACGTAGTTTTTGCTTTACAGGGTTTTCACATCTGGATGTACCACAAGATGGTGTACTACAAGAGATGGGTCCAGGCCTGGCATGTCCTTATATGTCCATGCAAATATATCTTGGAATTCAATAAGGAGTGTTGTGAATTCCATGCATTCTCGGTCGATGTACTAATGCCAAGTTGTAAAATTTTTGGTCAGTTCAAAGGTGCCAATGTTTATGTCTTTTGTTTCTTCTACAAGCATTTTAGATGTATCCTTTTCGAGAGAATGATGCTAATGGTCATGTAGGTCATCGTTGTCGTGTGTGTGTTTGTTGGAATTTTTGACATGTTTATCGATAAGGTGGTGGTGAGGTTTTGACTATGGGAAATCCTCTGTTTGCGCTTTTGATCCAAATTTTCTGAGGGTGAAGGATCTGAATATTTTATCTCTTCGCCAAAATAGGCCGATTCATTTAGATTGATTTCAAATCCTTTTCTATGGTCAGAAGTAGGTATTTGGTCACGAGTTCCAAGGAATTCTTCGATGGCTTCATCATTTTGGAACATGTCCATGGCCGCATGATGTGGTCGGGCCATGGTCTATGAGACTCCTGATGTGTAGGCTCAAAATTGATGACATTAATAGAGAAATGTTCAAAGGCAAGATGTGTTTCAAATGAGGTCCTCAAAAAGACTACATGGAGACCTAATGTCATTATCGTAACTGTCGTGTCATCATCACACTTAAATTATTATGGGAGCGACATCAAACACCTCAAACCTAGACCATGTTTACCGTGATGTTGTGTGTAATTTATAGGGTCTAAACGACCTTGTTCATTCATTCGGGCCGAGTCCTTTACCCCGCCATCGCATGTTTTTCATTATTCGGTGAGCTTTGCAAATCGAGGGGACTCATAACATGGAGCAAAGTCGCTTATTATATAACCAAGATCCCAAGAACTTGGAATATGTTCATTGTCAAGATGACCAAACTTTTTCCAAACTGACTGACCCATTTGGTAATTGGGATGGATTCTCAGATGTGGAGCGTTAGGTTTGCCATAGCTATGTGGGGATTTGGTGATATAAAAAGAGTCTGCCATCTTTTGAAATTGATATTCACCGTATCCCGTGTCAATGATTTTAAATGTGTGAGATGGGGGACCAATAGTACCTCATGTGATGGGGAAGTTAGTTTGGTAGTCTTAAAAGATGAACAGAATGGGTTATAAGAAGAAGGGGGTGGATCAAGGATGAAGGTTGGTTATTCACAGGAGGAGGTATCTTAATAGAGGAGGTGTGGTCGATGAAGAAGATTGGCTTGGTGAAGAAGAAGATGGTGTGGTGGAAGAATAATTGTTGCTGGAAGAAGCTTGATTAGTGGAAGAAGATGATTGATTAGTGGGAGGAGGACTGGTGGAAGGTGGTTGACGAGCGGATGATAATGGATTGGAAAATGTGTTTTGGTTATGAGATGATGGTTTTGATTATCATTAGGAGTGTATCAGATCAATGCGTGTTTCATTAGGGATTATACGAGGTGGAGCATATTTATCTGTTGATGGACAATAGTGATCATGTCGATACCGTCCTTCAAGGAATCTACAATACTCAAAAGGTTAGGGATCTGCACGTAATGTAAATTCCTTGTCCAAATGAGGAAACTTAATGCATTGGTGGAATGTTGATGGGACGGCTTTCATGGCATGAATCCATGGTCGACCGACAAGAATGTTATAGGCAACTTCTACATCTACCACATGACAGATCGTGTCTAAGGTGATGGGTCCAACTCGAGAGGCAACGTGATTGTGCCTTCGACTTTCTTTTCGCTATTATCATACCCACGAATGGTTATGATATTGTTTTGCAAATCATTTTCAAAGGTAACCTAGATAACGTAAAAGTTTCATGGAACAAATATTTAATGCCGATCCATTGTCGATTAAGACGCGCTTGATTTTACGATGAGTTACATAACCCTCGACGATAAAGAATGATTATTAGCGATATTGGGATTAAGCATGTCATCGGACCAAAAGATAAAATAGGATCGGGGACCGTAAGATGTGCAATTAAAGCCTCGAATTGTTGTGAATTGATGTCCTCAGTGACACGAGCATTATTCAATGTTCGCATAAGGATGCGTTGTAGAAAGCGGGAGAAGAATTAAGTAGTTCCATGATTGAAATTTGTGCGGAGTCTTCTAATTGTTTGACAATATTAAATGACGGCGTAGGTCAGGAGAGGAGAAATCGCACAGCGGAATTAGATGGTGGATTAGAGGTGATGCCGGGACGAAGTGGCAGATTTTTTTGTTGTAGGGACCCATATTTTTTCTGTCTAGTGGTAATCGCATAGTCAATTCTGATCTTTATAGTTGCCACTAAGTCTTGGTCATAATCTATGGTCGAGATGACTGAGTCAAACTCGACATTACTTGACGATTGACCCTTATCTTTTGAATTGTTATCATGATTAGGGAATGGATTTTTGAACATGTGAAGTTTTTCATTAGGTGTTTTTGTCTCAGAAGTATTTTCAACTTCTATGTCTCCACGTTCAATCAGGTCTTGACGTAATGGCGAGTCAGCATGCATCTATCTCGTGGAGTGCCCTTTTATGCGATGGTAATCACAATATTCATTGTCTTTATACCAATTTGGTTTGGGTTGTCCTTCTTCGAAGGGTCTGACAATGGGATATGTAATCATATTAGCATTTTCCAAATGACGAAAGACACTAGATAGACTTTCTCCGAGAGGAGTGAACTCTCTTCGTCGATCCCTAGAAGGAACTTCCTTTCTAGGGATAATGATGGGTTGTTTAGATTTTAATGTGTCAGGGATGGTTTTGGACATTTCGACATGGCGGGAATCAAGAATGCCATCGCTGATGATATTTCGATTCCGATTAAAGAATTTAGATTTGTCCTGCTCTCGAGGAGTGTCTCGATAAGGTCGGTCTCTAAAGGGTGCTTTAAGTAAGCCCTTAGAAATGAGGGCTTTTTCGATTTGTGTCCCCTTTTCGATGACTTCTTCAAAACTATTCAGACAATGCATTCGCATGTGGAATGATAATTCGCATTGAGATTAGGGACAAAAATGCTAACTAGTTGTCTCTGCACCGAAAGCAGGAAATCGGCTTGCAATTCCGCCATCGTTGTAAAAAAGGAAGCAAAATTTTCGCTTTGGCCTTTGCCTAGTGTCAGAGAGATCAAGCATGGTTATTTCGAGTCTAGGTTATAAGAAAATGTTTGACAAATTTCTCCGATAAGTCTCGCAAATGTCGTGACCGACCCTTTCGGGTAGATGGAAAACCAATCTAAAGCTTGTCCTCCTAAACTTTGGGGGAATAATCGTAAAAGGTACGTGTCTCGATAGGTAAACTTCCTACATCATGTGTAAAATTCCTCGACATGTTCACTGGGGTCACCTTTGCTTTTGTATTTATCAAACTTAGGATTTCAAAGGATGGTGGAAATGGTAATCGTGATATCTCTCGTATCAAATGGATAAGGACACAATTCTTCAAAGTTGAATTGTTTCGATTGTTTTTGCAAATCCCCGAATGGTGTCTTTCATAAGTTTCCATTCTTGTGCAAATGGAGAAGCGGGGACGGTTTATCAAACATGTCGTGAGTATTGAATCTAGATTGAGGTCTTTTAATCTTTCAAATCTAATCGTTGCTTCCTCAAGTTTCTTTGTTAAATCTTGATTTTAGTGAATAATTCTTCGACAAGAACCATTTGATTGTTTGGTATTTCATCATGATAACTTGATTCACCATCATGTCGATGAGTTTGTTTAAATTTTCGTCCCAAGTCGTGGGGTAGTTTTGCCCCATGGCTAGGATGCGTAATGTATATTATTCATTTTTGTTTTGTTCTATCACCCTATCGACTTGTTCTTGTTCTTCAAAGGTGAGTTCTGTCAGGCGACTTCTTCGTCGTCATTTTCATGATCAGTGACTACGAGTGAATACCATGATGAAATGTTTGATTACTTGGGTATTTATCGTGAATAAGCTTGTGATGATCGATATAAGGAGAGTAACTCAAACAAGTTATCTCAATATGATGATGATGTAACTCGAGACGAGTTATTAGACGATTTGTCAGCACGCAGTGTAGATTTGACTTAAACAAGCTCCTCGACTATCGACGGGAGAGTAACCCGAATAGGTTAATCATATATGGTCAAAATGAAAGGATTTGTGTTGGTCATGATTTGGATAAATGCGATGGTGGATGTAATAATGAGTGAACTCAAACAAGTCACCCAATATTAGTGATATAGCCGAAACAAGCTATGAAGGATGTTTTGACAATTGACAATATGGGGAGTGAATGCTAGTCACTCAATATCAGTTGGATATAGCCGAAGACAAGCTATGACAAATGTATTGTTGGATGAGGTAAGCTAATGAAATTGGTGTGATGGTTTGATCTGTGTTGTTGGATTGTTTGGATGTTTTCGCTTGGTATTGAATTGGTCGAGAACTGATTTTTTTGTGGAACACAACTAGGGTCTGAACTTTTACAATGAACACATTGATATCAGCCAAGTTTTATGATAAAATAATGCTAAACTATTGTGTTTTCAAACAGCAAGCAGTCATGTGGATTCAATTGTTTTGGCTTATGAGGTAACTTCTTCAGGAATGATCATTGTTTCATGCAATCATACAAGTATGCTGTGAAATGGTGGATGCAGGCTCTTATTACTCCAAGAAGATGCGTCCTCCGATATACCCTAGTCCTGATATACCTAATTCTGTACGGGGACAGAATTGGTACGGGGAACCCTTAGAGCACTGGAGGAGACTCACCAATTCTTACTTGCCTGTTTCAGAGTGAATCACCACGTCCAAAATGTTTTGTGAAAAGGTGGAAGGTGATGGAGGGATGAATGTGTATGGTGTCCTTATAACTCCCCGAAGATTTACAGGGACGATGCCCAGGCTTCGTTGTTACAGCTATTTAGGCGTGACTCGCATGCGCTGCACGACAGCATTACCTGTAAGTGAAGAGCAATGGCGAGGTAAATACCGAACGCTGTGATGAGACTAGGTCTCAAAGTGCAATGCAGATGCAAATGTTGTTGGTGCGTGGTAGTCAAGTCCACGTCACCGGTGTAGCTTTGGTGGTGATGAAATCCACCTCGTCTACGTGCAAAAACAATATGATAAAGTGATTAAACGCAGGTTCTTTCCAACTTGAAATAAATCACTAACAGAAAAAATAATTACGTACCTGAGCGTACTTTTTTTTTTTTTTTTGTTTCAAAAATTGTCTTTGAATGGTGGTATTTTTGTGGATTTTTGTTGTTTTTGTTTTTTTTTTGTTTTTGACAATATTCCAAAGAATGCGGTTCTACGTAAAAAAAAATTAGTAGTTATCCTGCAAATGAAATGTTAGAAAAGTGATCGTGGTTGTTTTTTGATTTGCAGATCGCTCAAAGGCGCAGAAAAGAGCATACACAACCAACGACCAAACAAATATTAAGAATATGACAAAGGAAAATAATTATTAAAATGACAAATTGGAAAACAAAGCTAGAGGATCCCGCAATGTTAGAACAAGAAACTAAAAAAATCAGACCGCTTTCGATTTTCCAGATCGCTCAAGGCGCAAGAAAAGAGCATACGCGATACAATCGAATAGTTTTTTTTTTTTTTTTTAAATGTTAATAATTATCGCAATTAATCATGATTGCTAAATAGCGATAATGATTATTTTCACAAAAAAAAAAATGATGAAAGAAGAGGGTGAAAACGTTACTCTAGAAGTGTCATTGTGGAAAAATTAAATGTAAGGCAAAAAATTAAAAATAAAAATAAAAAAAAATTGTTTTCAGAGAGCTCGAGTGGCCTCACGCTTTCTGATTTCCAAGATCACTTTTGAAGTGCGAGGAAAGAGCATACGTGTGAGGATGTTTCGTGAAATAAAAAAAAAAAAAAATAAAAAAAAAAAACTATAATTTTGTTGTTTTTTTGTTAAAAAGACAAAAGTTAAAGAAATGAAACCAAAATTTTTCTAAGTCTAAATCTAAAAATTATTTTTTCATCATATAGATCTTTTCAATACCTTTCCGTTAAAAAAATGAAGTCATTCCGAGTTCGGGAGCAAAAGTTATGGCTTCCTAAGATGGGCTACTAGAACGCTCTCGAATGAAAATTTTAAACGTGAGAAAAACGTCCCTGAGCTGGTTTTTTTTATTTTCTGACTTCTGTACTTCACCTGAGAAGCTAAAATTTTGACAGCAAGGTTAAAAAAGAACAATAAATAGAAAGAAAGAGTTAGATCACAAAATGATTGATTAAAATAAAAGAAAAAAAATGATTAACTTCCTACAAAGCAATTATTTTAGCAAAAGTAAATAAATAAATGCATTTTCCGGATTGGTTGTCCCATGACAGTAAGATGATAAACTAATGGATAGTTCATGTGTTTCTACAGATGACGAGTAAATAGCAAAGCCAAAACTGTCAACTAAACACCAAGCACCGAGGAGATCAAAGACAAGATGAGCTTCAGAGTTTCATTGTTGCTATAACCTGCAGATACACCACAAGACACCACACAACAAAAACACTACCCAAAGCGTGAAGGTTAACCAAAGAAGACCATAAGGAACAAAAAAGAAATAATAATGAACAATAATAAACAAAGAATGTATAAAAACCACTAATTGGGAAATTAATGGTAATAGATCGAAAGTAACCTAAGCGTGCTGTAATGTAAGCTAGAAAAATACACTACTAACAAGGAAGTAAAATACCAATAATCATACCTCCTCCTTCGCTTCCGTAGTAGAAAAAACCTCGTAATGGGCTAGGAAACTTGGATTGAGCCCTGATTTTGTGATATGTAGGTGCTTTTCTTCAAGACGGAGCAAGACCTTCCTGCAACAACGATCCTCTTACTTTGCACTAGATGGGAAAAAGGATTATGAGGCTATTTTGGCATTAGGACGAGGCAAAAGGATGTTCTTTGCTCAAAGGATGCAAGAACTTAGATATGGCATGAAAGCTTATTCTCCGTGTGTTTAGAGGGGAGGGGTAAGGTTGTATTTATAGCCTGAGGGAGTGATTAACTTAGATTAATTTAAGTAATCATGGTTTGAAAATGTGGGCAAGATTAAGTGAGTGGTTTGAAAATGTGGGCAAGATTAGTGAGTGGTTTGAAAATGTGGGCAAGATTAGGTGAGTGGTTTGAAAATGTGGGCAAGATTAGGTGAGTGGGGGCCACGAAGAATGGGTGAGGATTTGAATTATATTTTTAATTCATAAGTGGAGGATTTTAGGTGAGTGGGGACCACGAAGGGTGGGTGAGGATTTGAATTTGAATTTTTAATTCAATAGTGGAAAAACATGGAGAATAATGACATGTGGTGAGGATTAGATTATTTTTTAGATTTTGAAATGGATAATTAATCAAATTATATTTGATTAATTCGAAGTGTATTTTTGTGGGAAATGAGGAAGGGGACATGGAGGTATTCCTTCCATAAAGATTATTGTATGGTGTTGCCCTACCTTAAGGGTATTCTTCTATTTATGAATATATTGAATATTAAGGCATCTTGGCCCACAAATATCTCTTGAATTGTGTTGATCTTCATTATATTCTACATATTGTTCAAATTATTCATTTACTATTAGTGTATCTAGATTAATTTTATATCATTCCACGGGTGTGATTTTGAATTAAGGATGAATAATAAGTGAAAATAAGATAAACACACACACACACACACACACACACACACACACAGACATATATATATATATATATATATATATATATATATATATATGTATATGTATGTATGTATGTATGTATGTATGTATGTATGTATGTATGTATGTATGTATGTATGTATGTATGTATGTATACACACACACACACACACACACATATATATATATCTGTATGTCTCTCTCTCTCTGTGTGTGTGTGTATAACTATTATCCCGCTACAGAGATAACCATTGAATAAGGACATAACCGTATGACAATTTGGTCTAACCTAGATTGAGTGTCTATGGAGGTAGAATGTTTTAAGTGGAAATATGGAGAGGTATGAAAGGATATATATGATAAATTAAATTATTCTCAGTAGGTGTATGAGTAGAAAATAAATATAATACAATGTATTTTCAAGTCTTAAGAGAGAGTGGAATAATGCATTTAAACTATATTTGTACAAAAATCATGATTAAGATATATCTGACGAATCAATAGTGTAAAGTACCTAATAATAGAATTTATGTGTTTGTGTTTTCCCCATGTGAAATTATAATTTAAATTTGGTAGCTTTAAAGGAAAATTTACCACAATGTGTAAATTGTTTTTTCATTTCTCTATTTTTAAATTTTTTTCCTATTTAAATGGTCACAAGATACACTTAATAGTGAAATTATATGTGTAGTACTAAGTCTAACCTAAAAATGTAGAATAATATGCACCATTTTTAGGGCATAAGAAGATGAACCAATAGATCACAAGGTAAGGAAGGATGTAGTGCTAGATAAAGATAAGGTAGGCCCTATCTCTATTAGCACTTAGGTAGGGCGCATGACCGGTGCAATAAGGGTTTATCTACACTCACAAATCTATATCTAGGGGAACTAATATCTATTCAAATAAGAGAAATTCAGAGTGTATGGTATGGATAAATCCTCTCCCCATATATATTGCATATAGGGGTGGGTAGATAGGGTCCCTACAATAATAAAATAAGGAAGGCACCATATATATAGGGATTTGTATCATGTTTATATTCTAAAGTGTATTCTCCCAACCCAAATTCTATATTCACCGATTGTTAGGTCGATTTCCCTAGATATAACTATAGAGAATTCAATAGGTTGAGTCATAAACCTTGTATAATTGGAAGGATTAAATCCTTAATTATAATAAGGTCATGGGGAATGGTATTTCCATCTGAAAATGCCAAGAGAGATAAAGGATGTAGAAACCATAGCATACACATAAATAACAATAATAAAAGAAAAATTACAAAGATTTTGGAACCGTAAGTCCAATAATTGAAGCAAAGTGGAACCATGTGGTACCAAAAGTATAATTCCATAGGACATTAGGTTTCATGAAAACCTAATGTGACTTTTCTAATAAATCCCACCACCGTAGAAGGATCTAGATTTGTACTTCTCAAATGTCTTGAACTTCTTGAAATTGAAATAATAACATGTAAATTTATAATTTTGTAACCCATTATTTCCATATCAATCAAATCCCTTGCATTTTTCTATAAATTTTAGTGAATTCATAAACAAAAGTACCTATGCCCCTTACATTTGCAATGAAATGCACTAAATTTATATTATAACATGTGTTCATTTAAGTTATTTCCTATCTAAACCGTGTAAAATCTAAAATTTTATATTAAAATATAGTTTATTTATTCAAATAAAGAATGACATGACAAAATATCCTCTTTACCTCTCTATAAGTGTGATATTATTTTATGGTAATTAGAGGGTCCATACTAAATATGTACACCTTATAGTTTTAAGTTACTAGTGATGCAGGACTAGGAAAGCAATAATACATACTCTATATGAGATGTTGGTGTTAAAATGTTTCACCAATACGTTTACACTTTCTAAGACAAAACATATAGAAGGTAAATGGTTAAGGAGGAATACTTGTGAAGAAAAGGTGGAAGGTAGAATGTGTGCATTGTTGACATTATCCAAGTTGATCATAGAGAAATCCTTTTTGTCTATGAAGGACTACCTATAAATGTAAAGCAAGACCACAAGAAGAGTATTAAATAGCATATGAAAGTGGATTGCCTAGTGTATGCTAGATCCATAAAGTGTGGTGCTTCCTAGAGAGGTTGTCAATCCACCATTTAATAACAATTTAATGTAAACACGAAACTGAAATAAATAGGTCCTATTGCAATGTAATGATTTAGGTTTCTCATACACATAATACACTAGATTCAATGCTAAATATCAAATGCAACACTAAATCTAATTAGAACTGGGGTTTATTTTAGGTAAGACAGTCTTTCAGAGATTTGGTAAGATTCTAGGGTTGTTTGTTTGAGGTCTGGGATAGTTTTGGATGAATGGAAGGCTTGTTGGTCTAAGAATATAAAATAACACAAAGACTAGTATCATTCGAGTGACCAATTCTCAGTATGGGGAAAAAACCAACCGTGGTCATGGAACCGATGTTGGTAGGGGCAATATGTGGTTAACTATTAAAAATGGGATTTTAGGCTCTCATGATTGCAAAGGTAGTGAGGGTAGTGTGGTATTGGTTGTAATATGGCTGAGAAGACTCAGGAATACTAAGAAGGAGGTTAAGAAAGGTGACAGGGCTTGGGATGGTTGAATAGTAGGTTGGTGGGAAGAAGGTGATATACAAGTAATGGAAGAAATGAAATACGAAAGAAGTAAGATATCTACACTTGAATAAGCACAAATGATGAATATCACAATACTTACTTGGTATTTTGCAGATCATGTGAATGGAAATGGTTGGTGGTTGATCGGAGAAGAGATGGATGGGTTCAATGTCGTGACAGTGCAACTTGTGTTCTCCCGTGAGTATTCAAATGCTCTGTAAGGAGAACATGTTGCTTGTCTCACACTATGGTTGTGTGTGTTCATCATCTAGATGCAAGAGAGCTTGAAGATTCAAGATTGAATGCAATAAGGCTCCAATAAATGAATGACCAACCCGGGTGAAGAGTTGTGAAAGTGTATATAAAGTGACCAATGGCGGTTAGGTAACCGGCGTCGGTTAGGGTGAAATAGTCCTTTTTACCAAAAATAGGCATATCTTCCTAGATTTGGCGTGTTTTCCAAGTTGGGTCCACTTAGGGAAGTGGATTTCTCATTAGAAAAGATAGGAAGATCATAGAAGAAGTCTAGTTAGGTTTAGGAAGAAGTCTCATTTAGTTAGGTCAAGTGGTGACTCAACACTGGGAGTGATGACTTAGTGCTGAGAGTGATGACTTGGTCACTTGTGAGTTAAATGCCCCTAGAATGGGTCTAGGGTGAGGTGGATGTGTGAGGATTAAATTAACTTAAATTAATTAATAATGTGAGGATAAATATTAATTCAATTGTAAGTGATTAAATTAATATCAATGTGGGGTAAAGGGGTCATGGCTAGGTGTATGTCATTACGTTGATTAATTAAAAGGGGACCCATGAGAGTGTGACCCAAATTTGGTGTCTACATGTAGGGTTCCAAAATCTAGATATAGAGTAGGATAATGACATCTAACTATCTCTGAGTACTAGTTTGATGATAATAATATTATATTCAAGTTGTAATAATTTAAGGATTCTTGCACTGCAGCTATGAAAATAGAATTTTTACAACCTTGGTGTAAGAATCCATATAAGGATTATTAGTATGGTTGGAATTGCATGAGAGAGCTTGAAAAACTAGATGGGTAAGGATCATAGACCTAAAAAATTGTGTATTTTGGGGATGTTTGGAAAAATATGTACAATATATCATTGGATTTATTTTGATAATATGATGATAATGCTTCTCATGGATTTGAAATTGGGGTTATGGTTGGAAAGATATTTCAGCTTGAAGATTTTTTCATATCATGAGAAAAGGTTTCAAATTTTCAATTGAAATCTATAAATAGAAAGTCAATTTACTCTTTTATATTTTTCGTTAGCTATTTTTATAATTTATCATCTTTGGTTTTGATGCACCTAGAATTGTTAGTTACCACCTAGTCATGCTTTGGCACATCACTCACCTAGGTTGAGTGCTCACCCGAAGTGCGCAAAGGTATCGAGTCCCTCTTAAGAGTTGCATAGAGCAGAATGGTGGTATGATAAAGCAAGAAACATATATTTTGAGAACTAATCCATCTATTCATCATTATATTTAACCGGATCTATAAGCGTTTAAAGGTAAATCATCATGAAAATAATAACATCCATTCATAAAACACATCAAACATTGTTTTTCAGCCAATTTCCTTTATCTATTCATCGTACCAACAATACATGAAACTTCATACAATACTAGGCATGCGCGCATGGATCTGTTACAACTATCCAGTCACATGTACTCGTGTTTTCCCATTCTTCAAAGCATATGTTTCCATCCATATCTCTATATGTGTCTATCTATTTTCTAAGTAATTCATTACATATATATATGGTGGGGAACTAGCCCTTCACCACTTAACTCTACCAGAAATAGGTCGCATGCTAATAACAGCCACGCGCCTTCTTACAATTATAGCCATACATGCAAGTATGCTATCTATAGATTGCTGATAGTTAACTAAGTGATGGATCTATTCTTAACTTATGCCCATGCAAGAGTGAGTTGACATGTCCTTCAAAAATCTCCACGAAGAGTGGCACGCAAGTCTCGACATTACTTTGTGTGCTCCGCATGCCAATCTCTAAGAATAGACCTGATCCCCAAAATCGGCTAAGTCCTTGAGATTCTGACTCTACACCTCCATGTGTGACACCTTCCTATACCTTCGCACTTTTTCTCCTGTGCTTTATTCTTCTACACGGACTCTGTGTGTAAGTTCAACTAAGTGTTTTCTCTTATCAACATTACCCCACACTAATCTCATTGTCACCCGACAATGGTGATGCCCAAAACTTATACAAAGAATGGATAAATAAAGAATAGTTGAATAAAGAATTTTGAATAAGAATCTTGAATAAGAATTTTGAAGAAGATATACATAGCTAACAAAACTATTTAAGCCTCAGGCCCCTCCGTCTCATCCTGAAGTAGCAACTCTGGATATTCTTCTTTGATATCTACTTCCAGGTTCTCCCACACCATTAGCGCTACTCCTACTATTTCAGGCACGTCTGTAATGATGGACTGCAGCTCTTCCATGGAGAGTTTCCCTTGCTCATTTTGTATCACAAGCATTATGCTTGACATAGAGGTTTGCACCCCTTCCAGTACATCCATCTTCTGAGAAATGAGCTTTCCTAGCTCCTCCAACCTCTCCTTATGTGGTGCTTGTGCTGCAGCTAGTGCCTCACACTTTTTCTTTTCCGTGACTAAGTGTTTAGCATGGCCTAGGGAAGCATCCTTCATCACCTTGTGGACCTCATTCTCCTCCTCCAATGTTTTCACCACGATCAGCGCATCTAGGGCATGCATATTGTTAGCGCATGATTAGCCTTCTTCAGTTCATCACGGGTGGCTTGCAGTAGGCCTTCATAAGTAGCAATCTTCCTGGCTACTGCAGCCTGTGCCTTTTCTGTCTTTTCCCCGGAGTCCTTGGGCTGTGAGGATACGCGCGCTTTTTCATCTTCCAACACTACTGTTATTATTGTCTTTACATAATGCATTGCAGAAGGAAATTCTTTTGGTACCCGGGATTCTAGATGTGGGCATACCTTTAGAACATCATCTCCAATTTCCTCTGCCATACTGACAAAAGTGTCATATTTTCTTTTGATTAAGTCCTTTTCCTATACTAGGCATGCTTATCTATGTTTCTTCTTCTACTTGAGAGGATACTTTTACTAGAGCATTGCTCACCTACTCATCCGAAATCATTGTTGGTTTGATTATCATATGACATGTTTCAAGTTCCATCTTCAACCGCCTGACGCGCACGATTCTTCACCGACATCAAAGTCGCGGGCTCATCCATGTGCATGTGCATAGACCATGAAAGTTACTTCCTTGTGTGCGAGAGTCACCTTGTCCTCTTTCATGAGTGCCCATACGAATAAATCCTTTTGCTCGATGGTGCTCTAGAGAGTGAATGATTAGCTTTGGGTCTTCCGCATACCCCATGGTATATGCCTTGTGTCCTCCCCTATTCGACAAGATCGGGTCCTCTTGGAATGGCTGCATCAAGGTTGGGAATACCAGATGTATCATCCTTGTCTGTGTAGCCTCTAATACCTATCGGAAACTTTTCCTCCATAATTTCTATTTCATTAATGTATGTAAAAATAGTAAATAGTAGTTGATAGAAGATAACGGCGCCATAAGTGGTCGGTAATGTTAAAATGTCAAAGTTTGGGTAATTAGAGTCAAGTTTGGGTAATTAGAGAAGTCTACATGATTAGGAATTAGAAATATTATATTGGTAATAAGGACAAGGAGTGAGGTCATAAATATTTTGTGTATTTTATTTGTAAAAAGTCTAAAAATGTGGAACCCATGTAAAATGATAAGGTTTATCTTATCTTAACGAGATAAGCTTACATGTACGAGATAAGAGTTAAGGTATGGAATATGATTCGTCGAGTGGATTTCTTATCCTATCTTAGAGATAGGATGGATAAGCTGGAAGTTCTATAAATAGAGAGGCCACCCCCTCATTTAGCATAGAAATAAGTAGTGAGAAATATTGTAGGAAGTGTGCGAAGGAAGCCATCGATTAAAGGTGTGTTGAAGAAGCCATCGAGAGGTGTAATTGTAAAGTTTCTCCCATAGTCTTGTTGAAGTATCTCATGGGTGAGATTGTAACAGTTTCATGTTAATATTATAATTTATTTTGATATTTCAGATTTGTCGTCATTTTGTCTTATCATAGTCGATGGTATTCTTGTGTTCGGTTGTTGTTTTGTTTCAGTTACATCCACACCAAACTAAAGGCTGTGCATTAGTAAATAATCATAGCATGAGGAGTTCGGTGAAGAATTATCATAGTGCTTAGGATTGGTGATGACATTTTGGTTCCGTTCTTAGGGACCATTCCTCGTTAGTGGATTTTACGGAGAGATATTCCCACTTAGTCAAAAATCAATTGGAGGGTAACCTTGTTTTTACTGTGCATAGTAGTTACCATGGTAAAGTCATTTTTACCGTGAATAGTAGTTACCATGTTAAAGTCATTTTTGCCATGAATAGTAGTTACCCTGGTAAAGTCCTTTTTGCTGGGAATAGTAATTACCGCAGTAAAGTCACTTTTTACCATGAATAGTATTTACCGCAGTAACTTCACTTTTTACCGTGAATAGTGTTTACCACAGTAAAATCAGTTTTTACCGTAGTAAGTCAAGTTTTACCATAGTTTACCATGGTCATTTCTATTTTACTGTAGAAAGGTGTAAAGTCACTTTCTAGTATAGTGATTCCAATTATTTGTGCACATAAGTCTTGTTAATTGTACTTGTGGGTTGGTATTTCACGGTGGTTACTTTTGAAAATGGGAAAGATTCCTGTTTTTTCAGCTCAATCTAATGAAGATGCTTCTTCTTTCATTCAAGAGTTTAAACGATCTTGTATTTGTAATGGCCTTATAAGAAGGGAACAATGGACTGAATTTTTTCCTACCTTTTTGGATGGTTCAGCACTTAGGTGGTTTGAAACACTAGGTGATAATGTGAAAAATTCATGGGATTTATTAACTAAAAGTTTTCTTGAAGAATTTGGTGAACAACAAAAATATGCAGATCTCATGATCGAGATCACAAAGCTATCCCAAGGAGAGAAGGAGAAGATAAGGGATTATCATGCTCGTGTTCTAGAGCTAAGGAGGAAGCTCGATGCCCAGATCCGGAAGGAAGGACTAGCGGATGGGTTGATGAATGGCGTGGATAATCTCCTCTGTAAGCACTTCATTCTTGGGATGAAGCCGAGATCCAGACAACGAGTGAAGTATGACCGCCCAGCTACCATTGAACAAGCAAAGGAGATTGCGAAAGGCAAGAGAAAGCATGGAAGAGGAGCCCAAAGAAATTGTTGCTAAAGTAGAGCCTACACCAAAGCACCTTTGGTCTGAATCCTGAACCACTCCCGGTGAGCACAAATATTTCTCCTAATACATCTCTTGAGTATGAAGATCTGCTCAAAAAGATGGGTCGAGTTAACTATTAATCTTCTTGAGGAAAGGAATTTAGTTCTCGGGGAGGAGATAGAGGTCGAAAAGAAATATTTAAAGTTGTTTGTTATGGTTGTTATAAAAGGGTCATTATAAGTATAATTGTCCGAGATAGAGCTTCTACATCACGGTAAGGAGATAATGATAAAGGAAAAGCACACATGAATTCTTTTGATGTAGTAGATAAGAGCAGAAATAATGAAGTAGATGTGTTTGTAACAAAAAGAAAGAAAGAAAAAGATAATCAAGATGGAAATGATCCTAAGAAGATGAAAGAAGAAACTAGTAAGAAACATAGGAGAAGAAAGTTGGGTGTGCGGGATTTTACGATTTCACGGGGCAAGGACCATACTCCATCTTGGAAGATCTGTCCAAAAGGCTGCAAATATTACATATGGTCAACTCTTGGCTATGTCTTCGAGAAGAGGCGGGAGTTGCGAGGTGGACTCAATGCTCGAAGAAGGAAGGAGGTTGAGGTCCCACTGTTTTGGAGAGCGAGGCGGATCCCTATGCTCCACAAGCTGAGGTATTATGTAATGGTATTTCAATTCATGATGTCTTAGTTGATGGAGGTGCTGCAGTTAATGTAATGACCAAGTCTGTAATGAATATGTTGGGTTTAAAAATTGATCGCCCTTGAACACTTATGTTAAGGTCATTAAATAAAGGAAAAACTAAACCAGAAGGTGTAGTTTCAAATGTGGCAATATCTGTTATGGGTGTTGTATGTGTGGTAGACTTTCAGGTGATGAAAAATGGTACTGTTGCGTACCCAATGTTACTGGGAAGACCATGGCTAAGGAGAGTTCATGCAAGAAACTCTTTGGAATGAAGGTTTCATGACACTTGGACGTGGTAGAGAGGGTGAAGATAAACGTGATCCTCGACATCATAAAAGCGAAACACAGGATTCAAGTGATGAAACCCGATGATTGGACATCCTCGATTACTCTAGTACCGGTGAAGTGGACACTTTGAAGATGAAGAAAGTGAGGTTGATGTTTGATCATGGATATCTTCCAGTCACACCAACTCATGACCCCATAAAATTATCGAAGAAGAAGTTGATGATCGTCTCCAACAAATAAAGATTGGTGATCTTGTGATGGAGAGTGAGAAGGAATCCTACCTCCGGCTCTTTCGAAGGTACATACACCTATTCACTTTTGATTACAAGGAACTCCGTCAAGTAAGTTGGGTAGAACATTGTATTGAGTGGTAGATGGTGCTTAAGCCCATAAAGCAAATGCCATATAGAATGAATCCTAATTTTTCCAAGGCTGTAAAAGAAGAAATAGATAAGTTGCTTGATGCGGGATTCATATTTCTTTGTGGAGAATTCGAGAATGGGTTTCTCCCATTGTGATCTCAATAAAAAAGAATGGGAAGCTACGCATTTGTGTTGATTACGGGAAGCTCAATAAGGCAACAAAGAAGGATCATTACCCTCTTCCATTTTCAGATCAGATCTTGGGCGAAGTAGGCGGCCGGGAGTGCTTATAGTTTCTTGATGGATATAGCGGCTACTGACCAAGTTCGTATAGCGAGAGAAAGATCAGGTGAAGACCACGTTCACCACTCCTTGGGAACGTTTGCTTATAGAGTTATGCCTTTTGGGTTGTGTAATGCTCCAAACATTCCAGCGTTTGATGAATAGGGTGTTGAACCCTACATTGGGACCTTCATCGAGTATTTACGGATGATTTTTGCATCTATGGGAGCAAGTTGGACCACTGCACCGAGATGGAGACAACATTTCAAAGGTTAGATGAAGCACAAGCCTCACTAAACCCTACAAAGTGTGTCTTTGGATGTTAAAAAGGCGTTTGTTAGGGCATGTTGTATCCAGAGATGGTATTGGTATGCGATCTGATAAAGTTTCAAAAATCAAAGATTTACCATTTCCTATGAATAGAAGTAAGTTGAGATCATTTTTAGGCCATGTGGGTTCTATAGAAGGTTCATCAAGAATTTCTCAAAGATTGCACAGCCCACTAACCCAATTCTTGAAGAAGGATGTTGCTTATGAACCAGGAAACAAGGCGCATGAAGCTTTTGGACAATTGAAGGAAGCCATGGTGTCTTCACCTGTTTTGAAGAATCCAGATTGGAGCAAGCCATTCATTGTGTACACTGATGCCTCAGATGCAGCACTAGGTAGTACTTTGAGCCAAAAGGATGAAAATGGGAATGAACATCCAATTTACTTTGGGAGCAGACAAATGAGCAGTGCTGAGGTAAACTATACTGTAACTGAAAAAGAGGCTCTGGCTATCATTTTTGCTGTAAAGAAGTTTAGAAATTACTTGCTAGGGCAGAAATTTATAGTTGTAACGGATCATCAGGCTCTGAAATATATTGTCAATAAGCCTAACCCATCAGGGAGGATAGCAAGATGGATAATTTTGCTACAAGAATTTGAATTTGATATTATAGATAGGCCAGGAAAGAAGCATGTCAATGCAGATGCACTCTCTCGAGCCTATGATGGTTTAGGATCATCTTGTGATGATGATGATTTTCCGATGCGACATTGTTCTCCCTTGACACAATCCTAGTGAATACATAGATATTTGGAATTATCTTAATGAATTCAAGTTTCTGATGGTGCCAATCAAAAGACTAAGAGAAAGATTACTCAAGCCCGATCGTCCATATTCTATTGCATGGAGCATTATTTGAATAGGACACGATGGACGATCTGAGAGGCGATTGGACGTGATCAAGGAAAGGAGCTGCTAGAAGAATTCCACAATGGTACATGTGGAGGGCACTTCTCTGGACAACTTACGGCAAAAGGATCTTGGATGCGGTTATCATGCCCACTCTTTTTAAAGATTGTTATAATTATTGTAAGACATGTGATATTTGTCAAACACATGGTAACAGTAAGACTTCATCAGCTCCATTATGTCCTATTCTTCCCCTTGGTCCCTTTGAAAAATGGGAATAGACATTGTAGGTCCACTTCCAACTACATCACGTCAAAATAAGTATATTGTAGTTGCCACAGATTATTTAACCAAGTGGGTTGAAGCTAGGCCATTGAAAACAGCTTCCATGGATGAAGTGGCAAGGTTCATATATGAACGCATTGTCACGGTTTGGTTGTCCATTAGAAATTGTAACAGATCAAGGAAGCCACTTCATTAATGAGGTGGTAGAAGCCCTAGTCAATAAGTTTTCTATTAAGCACGGGAAGGCAACAACATACAAGCCAAGCACAAATGGACGAGTGGAGCGAACAAATTTTGTGTTGTGTCAAATTCTAGCAAAAGATGCGGCCTTGCGGTACATAAATGGGATAAAAGGATTCATGCGGCATTGTGGGCATATAGGGCAACATCAAAGTCAGCAACAGAGGATACTCCCCATTTCGGTTGGCCTATGGCATTGATCCGATTCTTCTATTGAGTTTGATATTCCCCTTTGTGAGAGTTATGAAAAATGAAAGGATGGATGAAAGTGATTGATAAAAGAAAGGTTGGTACATCTTCATTTGCTAGAGGAAATGAGGAAATAGCAAAGGATACAAGCCATAAGAAGAAAATGAAGCGAAGGAATACTTTGATCAAAAGATCCGGTGGTCTCCATTTCATGTGAATGACTTGGTTCTAGTATATGATTCCAGATACAAAAAAAAAAACGAGAAAAATTTCTTCCAAAATGGATGGGGCCCTACAAAATAGCAGTTGTGCATGAAAATGGTACGTCTGCATTGGAGGAATTGGATGGCACTCCCATTACGAAATGGGTCAACCACGACAAGTTGAAGATTTTCCAAGCACCGAGAATAGTCTACTCAGGACGGACGGAGAGAAGCTAGGAAGGGGAAGATGTCGACACTAAAATTTTCCTCCATAATTTCTATTTCATTAATGTATGTATTAGGAATAGGATGTTGTTAAGTATAATTAGTAGTAGCGTCTGATAGAAGATAACGGCGCCATCAGTACGGTGTCACCAATAATGTGGAGTACGGTAACAGTCAAAGTACAATAGGAATGTTGTAAAAAGTAAATATTTGTCGTAAGTGGTCTGGTAATGTTAAAATGTCAAAGTTTGGGTAATTAGAGAAGTAGGGTCTACATGATTAGGAATTAGAAATATTATATTGGTAATAAGGACAAGGAGTGAGGTCATAAATATTTTGTGTATTTTATTTGTAAAAAGTCTAAAAATGTGGAACCCATGTAAAATGATAAGGTTTATCTTATCTTAACGAGATAAGCTTACATGTACGAGATAAGAGTTAAGGTATGGAATATGATTCGTCGAGAGTGGATTTCTTATCCTATCTTAGAGATAGGATGGATAAGCTGGACGGAAGTTCTATAAATAGAGAGCCACCCCCTCATTTAGCATAGAAAGAAGTAGTGAGAAATATTGTAGGAAGTGTGCGAAGGAAGCCATCGATTAAAGGTGTGTTGAAGAAGCCATCAAGAGGTGTAATTGTAAAGTTTCTCCCATAGTCTTGTTGAAGTATCTCATGGGTGAGATTATAACATTTCATGTTAATATTATAATTTATTTTGATATTTCAGATTTGTCGTCATTCGTCTTATCATAGTCATGGTATTCTTGTGTTCGGTTGTTGTTTTGTTTCAGTTACATCAACTCCTTCTCCCTGGGGAGTTATCGCGCTCCCCCTCCTGGCCAGATGGTTGCTTCCTCCTTCGAACCAGGCTGCCACTATCTTTGTGTTCTTCATCCTCTTCCTCATCATCTTACGTGGGTGCAGAGGGCCTAGGTGCCAGAATGTTTTCCATAGTATGTATTCCCTTTGGTGGCCCTAGAAGCATGAATTTGTTCTCCACGTACTTTTTATTCTCCATTTTAGGCTTCAGTTGGAGGTATATTAGCGCAGCCCCGATATCTGCAATGGCCACTGTCTCTGGCTTAATGCTTAAGATTTCTGAGATGTTATTCTCGTTGTATGCATTCCTCCCTGGATATCCATAAGTCTTCCTCAGGGTGTGATACTCACATTCCACCTTATCTGCATTAAACACCAACCTTCGTGTGTTGGTGAACCGATGAACTAGCAAGTTGGAAGTACTGTGGGAAATGCATATGGTAGTTTGCACCAGGGGCTCCACAACCCATCTACCATTAGAAAGAATGCAATGCAGAAGTGCTAGTAGACCACAAACTGTACCTATTTTCCAAGGACCAAGGGAAAATCCTTGGGTATGCACCATTCTTCTCCAAATCTGCCATGAGCCTATCATACCACATCTCAGTGCGCTCCTTCACCTCCTCCGTCATCGACCCCTTGCAAAGATACTTGCTAAATCACTCAACTGGAGACTTATGATTCATGGGGTATTCCCATATGTTCTCTTTTGGGCCGTCTGGTACCCCAATCTCCATGAAGACCATACTTAGTAGGACGCAGCCAAAACTTATCTTACTCCCTTCACGCGCTTCCTCTACTATCCGCTCTGCAATGAAACCAACGATGTTATAAGTGGTTCCTTCTGACATGTGCTTTGCCACATGCAACCACATAGAATTAACTTGTGACCAACGTTCTTGGTCATTCAATTTTGTGGTTAGATGTGCTTTGTACTGTGCTTATTGGAGAATTTTCAATTTGTCAATGTCCATCCCGGGGTCCTTTACGATAGCCCAACACCTTTTGTGTCTCCAAAATGGCACTTTGTCACTAAAGTCGATCTTAATGTCTTTTCCCATTTCTTGTAATCTAGTAATGTGGCAATAAGGAAGGGTTTCGATCTTACCCTCTATCTTGAAAAGTAGAAGAAGTCCTCATGGACTTGGCTTATCAACCATTTGTACAACGGTGCATACTTTCCAAAGTATGGAAGCTCATAAAGCTAGTAGACACCATTTCCCTTGAGTAGCTTTTCCCCACATCATCATATATTGGCATGCATTGTCCTCAGTGCACCTATTCATTCGAGAAGTGAGCAGGTCATCTAATTTTTCTGGTTTTCACTAGTTTGGTGATTGTATTCACTTATCTTACTTTGTCTTATGTGGGTATTCCACTCCTGCCCCACAATAACTTCCTCAAGGTACTACATTTCTAGAGAAATTGCTCTCCAGGGCCATCTCCTCCTCTTCTTCCACCACCACCTTCTTCTTTTCTTTTACCGGTGTTGCTTTCTTCTTTGGTGCCATTCTTCTTTCAGGGTTTTGTTTTGTAGATCAGTTGCTATGTGTTTTGAGTAATTTTCCTCGAACCCTAACCCGATTCTTCCGTGCCCTAATTTGTAATCACGAACTTGCACACCCTAGCTCTATTTTATTACTCTGCTTCATCAAACCCTTTTCCTAGGGGATCTAAGCCCTTCTAATAAACAAATCTCTTCTCATGCCTGGTTCACTTGCTTCATACCTTGAATTAGTTAGCTTTATGCTCTTCACGTGTAGGCTCTTTGTCAAATTCTCATAGTTGCAAGGGTAAAAATGAAATTGCATCCCATCCTTATATAGATTTCTACTTTTTTACATTAATTACTCCTCCACCTACCAAATTCTCCTCATTTATGACCCATTTTTATCATTTCATGGTATATCTTCGCGCCAAAGCTATAACCTTCTAGCGCGCCTCTTTACCCTTTGTCATAGACTTCTCTTTAGTGTGCACCCTAGCGCCCAAGTACCTCATCACTACACCATCTCCTGGTAATTACCATGGCCGCCGCTTACCTCACGTTATACTTTCCCCCATCCATCTTCATCCTTTCTTATCTTGAGAAGCAATCTTTTGTCAGTTACCCTTAGCAACCTTCTTTCTCAACACCCACAACATGAAATCTTCACAACATATACCTGAGAGTCACCAACAATCCACCCCACATGAAAAGGATGTGCAGTCCTCTGTGCATCAACATGCTTCATATTGCAGTTAGCTTCATGCGCGCAAGCACACTTATTACACAAACAAGAGCTAAAATTGACAAAGCATAGCGATGATGAAAGAAATACATTAAGGAAATGCATAAAGGGAAACCTAATGTATCTGGAATACTACCTTATTACAAACACCAAGAAGACTTATTTATAGTAGGGCTTCAACCTACTCCCGTTAAAGAAACCGGGCAACCTCGTGCCATCAATTATTTCCAACTGGCAAGCACCTGACTCAAGTATATGAGTGATAACATATGGCCCCAACCAATGCACCTTGAGCTTTCCTAGATGGCACAGAAACTTGGAGTCATATAAAAGTACCATTTGGCCCACCACAAGTTTCTTATCCCTGATGTGTCGATCATGCCATGCCTTTTAGTGTGCTTTCTCCTATTTCTGACTCCAGCATGCGATGGCGTGGTGCTCATCTAGTTGAACCATCTTCTCAATCCGTTCTTCCAAGGCTTGCATCAGCTAGACCTCCAGTGTGTGTAATGCGCAAAGAAGGTAACATAAATTCTAGAGGAAGAATAGCTTCCATGCCAAACACTAATTGAAAAGGTGTGGCTTTGTTCAATATTTTGTATGTTGTCCTATAAGCCCAAAGAACAACAGATACTTTATCATCCCAATATTTCCTCCCAACATCACAAATCTTGGTCAATGTGTGGCTCAAAATCTTGTTAAAAGCCTCAGCAGTCCCATTTACTTGAGGGTGATAGGGTGTAGTTTTATGGTGGGCAACCATAAACTCGTCTAAAATAATTCTTATTGTCTCATTTAAAAAATGTGTGCCCCTATCACTTGTTAAAATTAAAGGAAAACCATACCTTGTAAGAAAATTCTCCCATAAGAACCATGTTGTTGTAGCCACTATACAGTCCTTTGTAGGTGTTGCTTCTACCCATCGAGTAAGATAATCTGTACAAGTGATGATATAGCATGATCCAGTCCTACATGCGGTTGGTGAAATAGGCCCAACAAAGTCAATTGCCCATTTCTCAAAGGGTTCTACACTTGTTATTGGTCGTAGGGGCATCTCATCCCTTTTTCCTAGTCAACCGAGATGTTGACAATGGTCACATGTCTTACAATACTCTTTACAATCCTTGTACATTGTTTCCCACCACAACCCAGCAAGTAAGATCTTACACGTTGTTGCATCACTTGCATAATGGCCACCTGTAATACCACCATGTGCTTCTTCCATTATGTCAAAATGGACTAACCCCAGTGTCAATACTCCCAACTACTTCAGCGTGTAAAGTGGCTTCCAATGCTTTGCATGGATCGGTATAAGTCTTATGCGACAGTGCTCTTTGAAATGGGGTAATCAATCCCCGACAAACCATTGTGCATGCTGACTTACATGAATGTCATAAGAGAGTTTGGATAGAAGTGTTTTAAATGGGCATCATACTCACGTACACTTTCAGTAGTGCCTTGCTTTATATCCTTGAGTGCGCTTATGCTCTTCTGCTCAAACTCTGGGATGTGGAACTCCTTTAAGAAAGCTTCTTTCAATGCTGCATAGTCAATACAAGTTTGATTGGGATCAAACTTCCTATACCAACTGTGCATGCGCGCCTGTAATGTAGTAGAAAATTGACTTGCCTTGCGCTCAGAGGCCATAATACCTTTTGTGCGCCATAATATTTCACACATATGAACATGTTCAACAGCATCCTTGATACCTCTGTATTCTGGGAGATGAAGGGACATCTCTATAAAAAATTTCTAGGGTTCTTTGCGGGCCTTGACCCCCCGACCCGAAACTCCTTGGTTTCCTCTTCCTCCAATACCACCCAAACCATTGGAACTAGAACTACCCATACCACCCGATCCTCCTCCAAAATTTGGAATAGGGCCCATGGATGCACTTCCTGTGCCCCAACAGTGGTACTATATTGGACCCCGACAGTCTGGGAAGTAGTCCCTGTTCTAGAGGTGAATCCCACACTAGGTGTGCTCATATTCTATGTAGATGATGAGCCTGAAAATGTACCCCCAAAGAATAATGAATCTGCTTTTTATGCTGCCATTGATGTACTTGTTGTCTGACCTATTTCTTTGCTTTCACTTCCTAAATTAAAACTATTTTTACCTGTTGTACTAGATACTGGAAAACCAAGCGCAAGGGCTAGGTCAACAGGTTGGCTTAGATGCATGCTCGTGGCCCAGTCATATCTATCGCACGCTTCCATGTGAGGTCGAAGAGGGTTCTTTGTCATGCTTTCCTAGATGGGGGAGTTCCTGATGCTCTTTCTCTTCTTCCTCCCCATGAGCCATCTCTCTCCACAACACCATCCATTCTGCAATTTCTTGTTTCTTGCATAATTCCCTCTCGCATGCCTCATCATACTTCATCCACCTTTCTTCCCTTTGTCGTGCTGCCGCTAGGTCTGCCATCTTTCACCAATCTTGTTCTTGCCCCGTGCATGGAGATTCTTTTAGCTTTCCATGGGTTTAGCTTCTAAGTTCAATGTTACCATTAATATTTTGATTGCCAGTGGAATACCTTGCAAATACATCCCTCTAGGATACCGTAGAAACTAGAACTCCACTACTTCTGGGAATGAATAAGTCAAAATTGAATACTCCAAAATATAGCTATTTAGGACACCACAAAACCAGGTATCTACCACGCGAGTCCAGCTTAAGTCAGCATCGTATAGTGTTTGAAATTCCTCCTGTGTCCAAACAAGTGTGCGATACCTCCAATTCCACTTAGATGCATATGCATTCAACCATTCGTATAATTCTACTGAAAAGATATCAAAGAAGCTTTTGTATAAACTGTCATATAGATTCTGCTCTACCCAAGCACGTGTGCTAAATCTGGATCTAGTGTCAAACCTCCATGCATATTCTTCCTCTAGATCATGAATCCATTATTCAACGCTCGCCAAAGTTAGCTGGTATTTCTTCATTGTGAACCATTTTGAAACAATTGGAAAAGAGGTCCCAGCAATGGAACCAATGATGCAACCTAGAATTGTTAGTTACTGCCTAGTCACTCTAGCACATCACTCGGCCTAGTGAGCACTCACCCGAAGCGCGCAAAGGTACCGGGTCCCTCTTAAGAGTTGCAGATAAGCTAGAATGGTGGTATGATAAAGTAGTAAACATATATTTTAGGAACTAATCCATCTATTCATCATTATATTTAACTAGATCTATAAGCGCTTAAAGGTAAATCATCATGAAAATAATAACATGCATTGATAAAACACATCAAACACTGTTTGTTAGCCAATTTCCTTTATCTATTCATCGTACCAACAATACAGAAACTTCATACAATACCAGGCATGCGCACATGGATCTATTACAACTATCCAGTCGCATGTACTCATGTTTTCCCATTCTTCAAAGCATATGTTTCCATTCGTATCTCTATATGTGTCTATCTATTTTCTAAGTAATTCATTACATATATATATATAGGGTGGGGAACTAGCCCTTCACCACTTAACTCTACCAGAAATAGGTCACATGCTAATAACAGCCACACGCCTTCTTACAATTATAGCCATACATGCAAGTATGCTATCTATAGATTGTTGATAGTTAACTAAAGTGATGGATCTATTCTTAACTTATGCCCATGCAAGAGTGAGTTGACATGTCCTTCAAAAATCTCCATGAAGAGTGGCGCGCAAGTCTCGGCATTGCTTTGTGTGCTCTGCATGCCAATCTCTAAGAATAGACTTGATCCCCAAAATCAGCTAAGTCCTTGAGAGTCTGACTCTACACCTCCGCGCGTGACGCCTTCCTATACCTTTGTGCTTTTGCTCCTATGTTATTCTTCTGTGCGGACTCTGTGTGCAAGTTCAACTAAGTGTTTTCTCTTATCAACAAATTTATTTTATTTTTATGAAGTTAGAGACAATGGCTAGAAAACAAGGTAGTGGTGTTAGTGGACAAGGTGATGATCGAGGAGAGGATGAAAAGGAGAATCTTTGGGTATGTTTTGTATTTGAATTGGGAAAGGTTTGTTGTAGAATAGTGTAAACGTAGGTCCAAGTGCACATCAATGAGTAAAATCCCCCAAAGTTATAAACATATTGATTATGTCTAAATGTAGGTTGGATTTGGTGCATTTTGAAATTGTGTGTCTTCAACATTGATTTATGAGTAAAATGGAAAACTCTATGTATATTTATATATACAACATCAACCATTATATGTAAATTATATTATGGGGTATTTAATGACATATATTATTATAACATTTTTGATATCTTTAGTCATGATGGTTGATGCTTCCTCATGAACCTAAGCAAGGCCAATAATATCTGATAAGATGTTTGATACCATAGGGATAACAAGTAGTCTTTATCATGGGTCGATGTCATTATGCTAACATGGGTGATACTCTATAGTTAGTGATTATTGATTTATTTTGTAGTTTAAATGATGTTTTAATTTTTATTGGGAGCGATGGGTGTTTTTTTAATATATTTTTAGATCTTGTAAAGGATTTGGATTTAGAGATTTGTTAATTGATGAGACATGGTTGTTGGAATTATTAAAGAGATCATCCAGAGATAGGGTGTGGTTGTTTTATTGGGTTTTAGTGGATTCATGTAGATGGTATGAATTGTTTTATATTTGAATTTTATTTATATGTTTATTGGTGTATGGGAATATCATGCCCATACCTTTCGATGTCATGTTGGTGGAGATGATAATGAGATTAATTTTAATTTTGAGGATTTTCATGTTATCTTGGGCATTCGGATCCATGGGGGATGTATGTTTTGCAACATTCTAGAGAGTGTAGAGGAGAAGACAAAGATGGAATAGTGGAATATTTTTTTACGAGTATTAATAGCGTTCATCGATTATCCTACTTAGTATGTATCATAAATTCTTTAGGGATTCTAGATATATGGAAGGTCAATATTGGGATTATTGTGACATGGATTTTGTGTCACAAATTATATGGAGGATTGCCACTTTTTGTATTGATAGCTTGTATATATTCTCTAGAGTAAGGTACACATATTGATAAGGGAAAATCCTTATGGGAAAAAATCAACCTCATATCTTTCTAACATGGAATAGATGGTACAATGAGATTGTAAATGGTATAATAGGATATATATTCCAAAACTACCCTATCACTTTATCTATAATATGTTTTTCTACTCAAAAATGGTAGTGACCTATGATCTCTAAAATTTCCTTTTCTACTTAGATTTTAGGCCATGAAGGACATTTATTAACTAACTCGATGCAAAAATCAAAGCTTGTACATAAAAAGTTTTAGTTTTCAATTAGTTTTGGCTTGGAATAGGTCTAGGGAGTATTTTCTAGTGTTTTTGTATCCTTCTCAACCTTATTGGGTCCCTCCATGTGTGTTTAGTGGTCATCTTGGAGTTTCCCTCCAAAATGAGCATTTGAATATTTGAATTTATAGTTTGGGATTAAAAGGTTTAATGTTATGTGTAAAGTCATAAAAGGATGTAAAAATGTCATAAAGGACCTCATTTAATGTACCTAAGGTGTTTTCACCCATTAAGCAAGGGTCACCATGTTGTAGTTAGTCTCCACCATGGTTAGGTTTGAAATTTAGTTATCTTTATCACCTTTTAGGTCATGAAAGTGAGATATTCGGTATGGATGGGAAAAAGGGAGGTTAATAGAAGGATTATAGGTTTATAATTAGTAGGAGAGCCACAAGAAGGTAGGGAACCTATAATTTTAAGAATGGAGAATTTGTAGAAATAAGATTCTTATATGTAAAGTTGGAGGCTTCTTGTATATACAAATAAGAGTGAATATTTGATGGTATTTATGTGTATATTTGTATTTAATGGGTTTTATATAGATGTACTAGGGTGGTTTCAAATTTCATAAGAGTTCTTAGCATTGGTTATGATGTATTAACAAGGCTTTTATAATGAATTCTTTGATAATTACATGCTAAGTTGATCTATGAAAATGTCTATGGTTAATGCAAGATCATTGAGAAATTATTCAAGTCTTGGGAATGTGTAGATGAGATGTCCAAGTGTGTAAGAAACCTCAGTTAAGATTGAAGTTACATGAAGAAAATAAGTCTATCATTTTTGGGTACAAAACATGTATTATTTGTTGATGCATTTCAAGAAAGATTGATAACATGAGAAGAGGAATGATGAAATAGGTGTTAGGGTTATAAGTGTGTTCACAAAGACAAGTGAGACAAAAAAACAAGAGGATCATGGTAATAGAACATTGGATTGGATTTTATACCTTGAAGATTGTGTGGAAAACAAAGTTTTTCTACTTTGATTAAAAAAACTCTATTGTTTGGTTGATTTGTAAGGTTTCAATGGTTATAGTATAAAGATGAAAGGTGGAGGAGGTTGAGATAGACCTCAAAAGTTAATATTTAGGGTTTTAATAAATGATTTGTTCAAGATAAGATAAAATCTTTCTATCAAGTCTAAAAAACCCTAGTTTATGGTTTAAACACTAAAATTGATGTAACTTGTGATTTAATGGATGAAACCTACATAAAATGTTTACATAGCATTTGAGCATGGTGATTGAAGGTATTTTCTTATTTTGAGGTCATATGGTGTTGTACATCATAATTTTTATTGATAGTCTTGTTTTGGTCAACAAGAGACCTAATTGTGTGAAGAACTTATCCATTATGTGTTATTTTCCTCAAGAAACCACTTACATGTTTTATTTGATAGTCGAAAGAGAATAAAGGGTATCTAGAAAGTGTATTTTTCTGTAGGAAACCAAGTTTGGAAGACTTTATCAAGAAAATCCAATTTTGGAAAGGCTAGAATACTGTATATAGTTTTAGGGGGAGAGGAGTCTTATTTTTATTTATTTACATTTACAATATTAGAAGTGATCTATAATCATTAAAATGTATTGTTAATTGTAGATTGAGTTTCTTAAAATGTTGGAAGAAGTCCAAAAGACTTGTAGATATTTTTATTAGACATATCCTAGAAATAAAACTAAAGCAACATACTAGGATAGTGAAAGGATTACATGTGATGTTGAATTATTATTGCAGGGCATGAAATACATAATTTTATGAGTTTTAATAAGAAAAAAGTTAAGAAATACTCTTTAAGGAAGGCCATTAAGTGAAGGCATGGTTTGAGTTATCTAGAGTCATTTAGAAAGGTAAGAGTGGAAGCTTAATGTGAGAAACCCAATATACTATATTGGGAAGAGTATTTAATATTTTCTCTATTTTGATATATCCTAGAGAAGGGATGGAGGAATTACCAAGTTTGTGACAAGATAAGAGTCAAATAAAAGAGATTTAATCAAAGGAAAATCATAAGGTGAAAAAGGATAGAGTGGTGATAGTTAAGAAGGATTTCTTCAGTCCACACTAGCTATAAAAAAAAGTTAAGTAACAAATTATATCATGAATTGGGTACATGTATAACCGAGGCCTAGACAGAGTGCAAGGTTTGAGAATTCATATTCATTCTTGGAGGAGAGTAAGAATACAAAGTGAAGAGATAGATGAACCTAATATAACAAATCAAGTAGATCATTGAACAATAAATTTCATTAATTTTATCTTAAAGGCAGAGAGAGGTTGTTATAGTCTTAAGGATGTAAGTGGGTAAGACCAACTCTTAAGAGTGAAGAAGTATTAAAGTAAAACAAGAGAGATTCAATCATAGTTTCCAAGTATTATGAATGAAATTGATTCATGAAATTACTAATGGTTTACAAAGAAAATGAATGATTTCTATTCTGAGTTTCTAGATATGTTTGGATAGGTTTGACATAAAACTAAGTCAAATTGTTAGGAAAATGATTGGAAACATCAACCAAATGTGATGAATGAGTCTTGTTCTTAGAAACTCATGAGGAATTTGGAGGAATGTCATATATGGTTAGCCTCCTACTTATTTGAGTCAATTTATTCATCAAGTTTTAGATAAGATCTTGTCCACATCTGCATTACTAACCCAAAGATATGGGGCTGTTGTCCAAAATTTCACTTCATGTAATTTTGAAAAAAAAATCATCTAAGTTGGAATTTAGACAATTTTTTCCAATAAAAATCCACAGACACTAAGTCAATCATCCACGGATTTTAGTCATGTAGCATTCTACAAGTTATCCTAAATCGTGAAAAAGGAAGCATCAAGTAGGGACTTAGGAAGATTTTGAAAAAGATAGTGTTTGACAAAGGTTTATTAGTCTCTCGTGGGTCAAAGGAAAATCGAGCACATGGTAGTTTCATTCCCGTAAAAAGGATAGAAAATAGGATAAGGACAAGATCCATGGAGTGAGAGAGGAAGGAAAAGTAATTTCACATGTGACTAAGGTTAGAAAGCATGAGACACTAGCTTAGTGTTCTACATGTTTCTCAATCGAAGTGTTACATGGTTTCTCAAGGTCTGTGGAACGAAGGAACATTGTCATAGGTAAAGTGTTGCACAATAGAGAAAGGAAAAACTTATATGGCATAGAAGGATCATTAAATAGATATGGATGGAAACATTTAAGCTCCGCTTAAGAAAAGGAAAGTCCACTCATCACTCGGGGAATATAAGGAGCCGTAAAAAACCATATAACCATCAAAATCCACATAAATTACAAAATTCGTGTCTATTTATGAACCAGATGACCAACCACCCAAACCACTAGAATTTAATGAATTATGGTTTCATCATGAGTAGTTTGATGGCGTGCATTTGAATCAAGACATCGTGTTATGGAAAATGGATCTTTTAAAATGGTTCCCATGCTTGTACTACAAATAGGTACTGCAAGAAATTATGGTGTCCATGTTTATCCAAAGATGATCTCAAATATTGGTACTCTAGCATGGCGCTCTTTCCTTCCCTTTTCTCTTTGTCTTTTCCTCACAAGTTCTATAAATGTAGTTTTAATACACATGGTATTTTTTTCTTCTCATTGTTATTCCTTTGCATACTTCTAGTATTTTCCCTTATAAACTCAATATTTCCTACTTTTGACCTCAACAACTTGTGAATGTGGGTTTTATTTCCTTAGATCTATGTGTAGACTTTAAAGTATCGATTAATATATGTGTGTATTTTATTTCCTTAACATATTTTATGTTTGGCGTGAATATACCATCTCTCTTACATATTTTACATTCTTCCCAACTTCTTGATTTGTGTGCATATTTATGATCTTCATGTTATAAACTTGCATCTATGTCACTTAGAACTAGAAAATATCCACATTTCAATATGGCATTATCACCATCCCTTTTAGCTTAACATTTCCATGTTTTCATCTTTTCTCCTCCTCTCTCCCTAGTTATTTGGATGTGTTAGTGTAGGTTAGCTTTAGTAGTAGTTTTAGCATTAGGTTAGATTATATTTCGCGAATTATCTTAACCCATGAAAAATATGAATATAACCTTCTCTGAAGTATATCTCAAGCCACAAGTCGAAAATTGGAGATAGTCCCATGTTGGCCCAAAATTTAGATCTCCCATGATTCAGGATATGGTGCAATTTTCAGCTCCAATAGTTTTGACATGCTTGACAGGAAAATTTTAATGAGATTTAGATCATTTCTACAAAATTCTGGTGTGTGAATTAGTAGTTTTATCCTTTATAAGTGTTCCTTCAACACATATGGCAACTCCCAAATGCTAAATCTCCCGCTTTAAATAATTTTAGTCCTCATCATTTTGGGATAAGAGTGAAAACAAGGCTAAGTGTATCTAGAGGTGAACCATTTTACTACTTACAACTATATCCATGAAGAATAAGAAAGGAAATTAATCCATGGAGATCTGCATCACCTCCAAGCTAAATTATTTCAACTCTTCCTCTGAGTAGACCATGTTCCTCTTTCATATCACAATTGTGAGGCCCATTCCCCTCATTGCACATCAACATAACTTTCTTATTGTAATTTCTAGTTGTGGTGTTCCATTACTCCTTGTTAATCAACATGATATACCATTACCCGCCTTGAAAATTATCCCCCTTTTCATGTGTGAAAATTCCACCACACCTGCGAAGCATATTTAATACATTTTGAATGTTTATTTAGTATGCATAGTCATAGAGGATGATTTCATGGTGCATATTTTGGCATCATCTCTTAAAGGAAAATATTTTCATTGGTATAGGCTTCAATCCACACTTGGGACAAGCTCGAGACCACCCTTTTTCAAAAAAATGTGAGAAGGTGGAAAACATTTATCTCCTTAATCAATTAACCACCATCAAGTGGGATCCAAGAGAACTTATGGCAGATCTCAACTTCGAATTACAAAAACATGGAACCAAAATCGAGTCCTTCTAAGACCAATTCCTCAAGGTACATTTCTATATTTTCTTAGAGCTTTAAATTTTGATATAGCAGTAATGATTCAATCTATGGGTGTTATTTAATTACCCAATGCTTATACAATAGCCATTAGGGCTGAAAATTGTTTGATCCAAGTGGGTAAATTATCCCCTAAATTGTCAATGCCCATTTTCCCCAAATTTCCACAAAGTTCCCAACCATCTTTCTCCCATTCCTTAACCATCTACTTCATCATCTCACATCCACATTTGGTTCCTCTATGAAGCAAGAAGAAATTGAAATCCTTAGTGTTCAACTAAAAATTTAATAAATGAGATTGTCTCCTTAAGAGATAACAAGATCAAGCCCCAAGAAATTATCCTAACCCTCTTCAAGGTTATCTGAAATAAGGCTCTCAATACCCAAACTAGATATTTGGACAACTAATTTCCAAGGAGACCACCAAATTCAAACCCACAACCCCATTGGATATTAGCTTGAGAAAATCCATTGTTCGTATCCAAAACAATATGGTCTAAGGTTTTGAATGGTGTTATCCTTATTTCAACCTCATAATGATTATGTGTGTGAAGTTGGAATGAATTATTTACAAGATAAATATCTCATGATGTAAACCCCATTTTATCAACAAGAACAAGATGCAACTCCATCGAGATAATATTGCGAGAAAGAGATAAAACAAACCACTTCCCTTGATCCTAACTTCATTCTTTTGGACTCAATTTTTTTGTGGTTAACCAAGTCATGGTAACTTGAACAGCCATGAACTTCATGTGGTAGATAACACAAGGTCCAAAAAGAGACAAATAGATGTAAGGTCTCTTCCCCCTATTTATTTGAATTTGTATAACAATTATGGCTAACCTCAGACTTGGGAAGAATTTTGGATTCACCAATCAACCGTTGATCAATCAGTAGCCATAGGACAAGAAATTTCCATGGGATAAGAAAAATTTGTAGCTTAACATAGGTCCATGAAACCTAATAACTCTATCATCCAAATAGATTCCGTAGATGGAAAAATTAAGGAAAGATAATTTTTCTCCCTCATTACAGTAAAGGCCATGGGTATCCCCTCATAATTATTGAACAAATGAAAAGGAAAAATTTAAACATCACAATGTGGGATGCCCTATCTATCCCATCTCAAAGGGATATCTTATAGGAAGCCTTGAAACAAATTCCACCTCTCGAACCTTCCATGCACAAAGTAGACTCTCTGTAAATCAACATCTGCACCCTAAGGAAGAATAAGTGAGTAGAATTGTCAAACTTTGTCCCTTCTACATGTCTTTAATTGTTGGCAAGCACCTTGTACATAATTGCATGATAGATTCTAGTGCTAGTACCTCAATGTGATTCCTAATAAGATTATAGATATCCTAGGAATTGAGTAAATTACAACCTCAAAAGATGTTCTACAACTTGATGGATCAATAGTGCAAGTCTTAGGTGTGATCAATGATCCGAATTTAACTCTTCATGTTTGTCTAATCCTAACTATAATGTAAGGCATCTCCATGATTTACTTTTCACCTTTATTTTCCCTTTCCTCTCATAGATTTCACATCCAAAATGGGAAGATATATTTATTTAGATTGGTCTCATATGTTATTAAGAACAAGGTATGGAACTAGGTTTACAATCAAATTTGAGCCCATCTCATCTTATCATGTTGAAGTTCATGATCCTAGTCCTATCAATGAAAATTACATGGTCTAAGGAGAAGTGAGGAGTGATCCTAAATCCACCGAGACAATGCATTCATGTCATTCAATTCTTGATCATATGCTTGATGAATGGGATAAAGAGCATTATGATTTTGATCCCTATGAAATAGTTATGGAGACTAGTCTAGGAACCTATTCTATCCATGAAAAATAATTCACAGTTCCCATGTTGCATAAAGAAGACAATGATGCTTTTTGTTTATGGAAAATGTTCTTTGATAGTTCTAGAAGAAAAATGGAGTTGGGTAGGTGTAGTTATTATATCCCCAATAGACAAAAACTACTTATTTTCACGTAGGATATAATTTTCATGCTCAAACTACATGGTGGAATATGAAGCATTGGTTCATGGTCTACTCATTAAGAAAATAGACAAATCAAGACTCTGCAGATTTTTGGAGACATTAAATTGGTCATCCACCAAGTCAAAGGAAATGTTTGGACAATAATAATATTATGAAATCTTATAGGAACTAATATTTTAACCTCTTAGAGAGTTTTGGAGTTTTCAACCTTCAAGTAATGTTGCGAGAACAAAATAAGGAAGATAATCAAATAACAATAGCCGTTGGCTCACTTTTCCCCCATGGAAGACCTTATCTAAGGAAAACTTTTCAATATGGTTGTAAGACCATCCATCATAGATAATGAATTCAATCGGAAATTGTTTGAGAATGATGAGAAAATAGTTAAGTTCATATAAATGAATCCAAATTATTTTCAAGCTTACAACCTAGTTTACAAGAAATTTATGATGATTAGATCAATATAACCGTGAACTAACAAGTTGCTAAAAGGGTTAGTAGCTATCAAGTACATATTTAATCTTTGATGGTCGATCAAAGGGTAGAACCAAAGCATCTATGTGAACCAAGAGGGTTGTAATCTAGTCACCATTACACAAGGTAAGGATTTATTGCTTAGAAAGGTATGTGATCAAGATGAAGAATAAACTTTAATTTCCTTGTGTCAAAAATTTCATTATGTAGTTTCATGGAACTATAAATATATTATAAGTCTTAACCCCATTTTATCTCAACATTCCATTGAACTTGATCCCATAACCAAACCATTTAGAGAGAAACAGACCAGACTGAACCTAAGATTAAGGCCCTCGTGAGAAAATAGTTAGCAAAGATCATTGAGGCAATACTTATATTCCTCATAAAGTATTATTTATGGGTGACCAACTTGGAAGAATCCTGCTAAATACACACAGGAGAATAAGTTGCACAGGTGCAACCAAATGCCAAAATGAATAAGCTTCCAATAACATCCGGGAAGCAGGAATTAGAAAAAGACAAATATATTGTTTAAAACAATATAACAATCTGAATACAAACAAATATGGTTGATTAACCATACAACAGTATATTTATTATTTAATTAATAAAATTAATTAAATAATCTAACTATGCATAATTAATAATAGGATAATATTATTTATCCTAACATTCCCCCCCTTAATTGTGCATTGTCTGGAGAGATGAGGAGAGAAATGCTCTGAACAACTCGAACTTGTCACGTGCAAGTGACTTTGTGAAAATATCTGCTCGTTGTTCAGCCGTTGGACAAAATTGAAGCTGGATGTTGTGCTTCAATACATGTTCGCGTATGAAATGAACCTGAACTTCAATGTGCTTTGTTCTCTCGTGAAAAACTGGATTGCGAACAAGTTTGAGAACACCTTCGTTGTCAACATACATGGTGGTCGGTTTGTCCTGTGGTATTCCAAGTCCTTCCAAAGATGCGACGAGCCAAATCGCTTCACGCATGCCTTCTCCTCGCAGAACGATACTCGCTTCGTGGAAGAGCGAGAAACAAAGTGTTGTTTACTTCCCCATGATATTGGTCCGATCCCATAAAGAATACAAATCCGTATGGGATTTTCTATCATCAATGTTACCCGCATGATCTGAATCCGAATATCCAAATAAGAAGAAGTTTTCGTTCTTCTTGTATTCTAGACCAAGATCCACTGATCCTTTGAGATATCTCAAAATGCGCTTTGCTGCTTTCCAATGACAAACTTTGGGTTCCTGCATGAACCTGGATAGATAGCTCACTGCAAAGCTGATATCTGGTCTAGTGTAGGTCAGGTAAATGAGACTCCCAATCAGCTGCCGATAGAGAGTGGCACTTACCTCAGGAGATGGATCTGAACGAGATAATTGTAATCTGTTCTCCATAGGTGTAGCAATTGGTGTGCAATCCATCATCCTAAACTTCTCGAGCGTTGTCTTGGTATATTTCATCTGAGAAACAAAGATGTGATTCTCTTTCTGCCATACTTCCAGTCCAAGACAGTAGTGCATAAGCCCGAGATCTGTCATGTCGAATGATCGCTTAAGATCTTTCTTTGTTTCATCAATCATCTTCACTGAATTGCCAGTGATGACTAGATCATCGACATAAACTACAACAATCACCATCTCCCCCCCTTGCTTTTTGAGGTAGAGATTGGGATCGTATGGATTTCTGACGAATCCATGTTGTACGAGATGCTCATCAATCTTGATGTACCATGCCCGGGGTGCCTGTTTGAGGCCATACAGAGATTTCCTGAGTCTGCATACCTTTTCTTCTTGACCAGGTACTACATATCCTCAAAGTTGAGTCATGTAGACTTCTTCTTGCAAATCTCCATTCAGAAGGCACTTTTACATCCATTTGGTGAACTTTCCAACCAAATCGAGCAAGCAGCTAGAGCAAAGATCATCCTGATCGTTTTGATCTTAGCTGTGGGAGCAAATGTCTCCTCATAGTCAATGCCTTCTTTCTGTGTGTACCCCTTTGCTACAAGTCTTGCTTTACACTTGTCCACTGTCCCATCTGCTTTGTACTTAGTTTTGAATATCCATCTGCATCCAATGGGTTTCTTCCCTGGTGGAAGATCGACAAGCTGCCAAGTGTTATTCTTCATCACTGATTGATATTCAGAATCCATGGCATCTTTCCAAGCTTTTGACTGTAGGGCTTCCTGGACTGTAGATGGCTCGTCTGTTTCAATAACTCTACTCATCAAAGCAAAGTTAACTTCTTCTCTTGCTTTACTGCGAGTCCGTGGTCCAGGGGTGGATGTATCTGGTGGAGCATCCAATCTTGCATCTCGTAATGTGCTTGTACACCATTTAGGCATACGTTGAGCTGTTCCCATGGGTTGTGGTTCTATCTGATCAACACCATCATCCCCATCATCACTTTCATCTTCTGAGGGAACATTTGCTTCAGTTTTTACAACTGGTGAAAAATCTACATCTTGCGAGTCCGAGGAGGAGTCTCTACTTCCTTCTTCTCAAAACTCAACATCTCTCGCTTGTGTAGACTTTTCTCGGTCTTAGGATCCATCACTCAGACCCAAGAGTCTCTTCACCGTATCCAATGAAGATGAGATTTTGTGACTTCATGTCCAATTTCTTTCTGTTCTGCTTTGGGTATGTGCATGCTTGCTTTGCATCCGAATACTCGAGGTGTGCAATGGATGGTTTCCTTTTCACCATGCTTCTTGTGGTGTAATTCCATCAAGAGCAATAGGGCGCTCTGCTTAACAAATACACTACTTGTTTTGCTTCGCCGCCCAAAATGTCTTTGCAAGTCCGGAATCATCGATCATGCATCGCACCATTTCCATGATAAGATTTATTTCTTCTCTCTCGACAACACCATTTTGCTGCGGTGTGTGTGGAGGAGGCATTTGTCGACGAATCCCGTGAGTTTGTAGATAGTCTCGAACTCATCACTGGTGAATTCCCCCTCGATCTCGAGCGAGAGTTCTCGATGTGACGACCGCTTTCTTTCTCAACTGCCACTTTGAACTTTTTGAACGTTTCAAAGGCTTCACTTTTCTTGCGAAGACAGAAAATCCACATTTTGCGTGAATAGTCGTCAACACAGAGCATGAAGTACTGGAACCCTGAATGACTTGGCTGCATCGGACCGCACAGATCGGTATGAACCAGGTCAAGTTTTCCATGAGCTCGAAAAGTACTTGTTTGGAATGAAACTCTGTGTTGTTTCCCTGCTAAGCAGTGAGGACACTTGTCTGTATCCTTCTGAAGAGATGGTAGCCCATGTACCATATTACACCGGCGAAGTGTGTCGAGATATTTGAAACTTACATGACCAAATCTCCGATGCCACAACTGAGCTGAGGTGGAGTTTTTAGCCACGAGTGCTTGATCATTTTTGTGAATGAAATCAAGTTGAAACATTCTTCCCACATTTGAGGCTTTTGCAATTATTTTCGAGCCTCTTGATTTATCTCGAATCAAACACATTTTCTTGCCGGATTGACTATCAAAGTCAATTTTCAAATTGTGATCTAGGAGTTGACTGACCGAAAGAAGGTTCTTTGTCAACCCAGGGACATATAGAACATCTGATAGTCTGCAGTTGCGTGAACCAAGGGGTAGAGAAATGTTTCCAATCCCCTGTACTGTATATGAAGAATCATCTCCCAACGAAACATGATTTTTCGATGGCGTGTCCCTCATTGAAATAAACCACTCTCGTGGGCTCGGTCATGTGTCGAGTGGCTCCCGAATCAACATACCGACGCTCACTAGATGACGTGGATGGTTCACTTGATCGAGCAAAGAACAAGAAGTCTTCATTGTCCGACCGATCTTGTTGCTCAAAGAATATTACTCACTGGGTGGGGTCTTCTTTCCAGCCTCCCTTTTTCTCCCGTGATAGTTGTTTGAATGTCCTTGTAAGTTTGTTGTTGTTGTGGTCCGTAATTGCTTGATGAACCTTTCTTATATGTGTTAAACCAACATTCTTGCAAGTCATGTCCTCTTTTGCAAATGGGACATCGCTTCTTCTCGTTGATTGTCCCCATGATACCGATTCTCGATGTGGGGACTTCGATAGGATTTAGGTTTTCCTTTACCTTTTCCTTTCCATTTTTGATGTGAAGACAAGGCTCGCTCTCTTCATCATCCTTGTTGTACATTGCTTCCTCTCACAAAGAGGTTTACTAACTTGTCAAAACTAATTGTCGTATCCGACAAGTTTAGAGTCATGACAAAAATTCGGTAAAGAAGAAGGAGAGCTCTCTAACAATGGGAACGAGAGACTCATCTTTGACTTCTTCTCCTAGGGCTAGAAGTGAAGCCCTCAACTCGCAACTCTTCTTAGAAGGCTTCAATTTTTTCTCATTCTGTTTGAATTTCAATGTATGTAATTGACTCTGCAAATTGAGTATGACATTCTTATTCTTGGCCTCATATATTGTGCTCAGCTTATCCCAAGCTTCTTTTGCTGATGTGGCATCTCGAATGTGGGCTTGCACATCGTCGATACTCCAAACAAATGATGAGTTTTGCTTTCTGATCTGCTCTATCAAATTGTCGTTGTTGTGTTGCATCCGTTGGTGATCTGGTTAGAGTACCACTCACAACAGGCCAGATTTCTTCAAACTCAAGTTGTGTTTTTATTTTTGTCTTCCAAGCAAAGATAGTTGCTTCCTCTCGAGCAATCAGAATCCTAAGAAAAATTTGGGGGCATTGTGCCCATTTTGCAGAGATCACCGATGTGGTTTGGCTCTTATCACCTGTATAAGGTCTCCCAATCTATATACCGTCACCCGATATACCGAACCTTTCTATATACGCGCCTTCCGATATACCCGCTTGACGTGGAAGAAGCTCGCCTTTTCTATATACCCAAGCGCAGACGTGAAAGAGGCGTTAACGTACGTGAAAGAATTCGATACGTGGTACCAAGACAAGATCGATGGGGTCTGTGTGATTATCGACACGCTCAAAGAAATATCCTCATACGCGCGCAACTTCGCTATATACTCGGATAATTTCTCAAATCCGGATTTATGTCTTGCAATCGCTCACGACGGATGGGATGGTTCATAGTGTGTGCACCGTGACCTTATTACTCCCCGCGATTTATAGGACGATGCCCGCATTTACGACGTTGTTGCAGCTATATTAGGCGTTAAGTGCAGTAGTAGTCGCGACGGCTTTACCCGTAAGCGCTTCCCAGAGGCACTGTATATACCGAACGCTGCGAATGAGATCTAGGATCTCGTGAGTGTTACAGAACCAAATTTACTATTTTTGATTACAATTCTGTCAGTTTCTTAGCAGTTACAAAGTTTTGCAGTTGACTATGGCAACCTGCAAATTAGTACAATATACAATACAATTTGAATGACAGGCAAAAATTTACAATTTCGGGGTCCTGGTGACCTCCTGAACCCAAAATGCTAAAAATTGCAAAAAAATAGCTGAAAATGCAATTTTTAGGTGGGTCTCCTTTTGCAAAAAATGTCTGGAATGAGAAAATAGACCAAATAGGAGAAAAAAATTTTTTACCCTAAATTAGGGATTCTCCGCTAAATTTAGTTAGTCGTAACTAAATTCAAAAAAGCCTGCTAAATTTAGCAGTTCCGCCAAAATTCCCGCCAGATGCAAAAGGAGAGTTTTTGAGTGTTTTTAGTGGGATTTGATCCTCAAACCTCTCACTCCTAAGGCACATGCAATAACCAACTTGGCCACTTGGGGCGCTTGGACTATGAATGGAAGAAATTTGTATTTAATGTCAAATAAATTGACTTACCTCTTGAAAAATGAATGCCACGTGGCGCATGCTGGTGAAGGGGCGTTTTTAGGGTTCTATTTGCCCAAAAAACGGATCTGAGGCTTTATTTCTTTGCTCAGGCCGCATTTACTTGCTCAGGCCTCATTTTCTCCTTCCCACGCACTGATCAAGCCGTATTTTTTGCTGTATTTTCTTCTTGGGCGCGTGTTTGAATGCCAGGCCACGTTTTTCACTGTACAGCCACGTTTTTGACTTGTGGCTGCGTTTTTTTATTTGCTGGGCCGTTTTTTTAATGCTGGGCGCATTTTTTTGATGCTGGAGGCGTTTTTTTAATGCTGGGCGCATTTTTTTGATGCTGGAGGCGTTTTTTTTAATGCTGGGCGCATTTTTTTGATGCTGGAGGCGTTTTTGATTGTACAGGCCGTATTTTTTACAATCTAAGCTTCATTTGCTTGTTGTTTGCATGTGCAGGGCGTGGCAGATGGAGAAGGGCGCGGGCTTGAGGAGAATGACGTTTTTTTAGCTCCAAAAACACATTTTTCCTAATGCAGGCCGCGCAGGGACTGAGTATGGGCGCATATGCTCAAAAAAAAACTTTTTTTCACCTCCCACTGTATATTTTCCAGCTTGGGCGCCTCTTTCTTTTTTTTTTTTTTTTTGCTTTGCTCGCTTGTTCACCGCAGTGCATATACACAAAGAAAGCAATCCTCCAAAACAAAATATACCTCTAAATGCAGTAAAAAAAAAACCCTGATTGGGGAAATTTTTTTTTTTTTTTTAAAATTCAATACTGTAGAGTAATTTTTGCCTCAGGCCGAGTGCACCAAAGGTAAAAAAATTGCGTTCCAAACACTGAAGAACAGAGGTGTTGGGAGGCAGGGGGGCTGAAGTTTGCAGAGGCAAAGCACTGCTCTCCTTCTCGTGCTGCAAATTACTTCTCCATGAATTCTCTCTTCTCTCGCAACCTTCTCCACACCTTCACAGGAGCTTCAATTTCGCCTCGTACCAAATGTTGATTGAGAAACAGGGACGGAAGCCTGTGATATTTTATTAATCTCAATCAGTAAAAAATTACAGAGAATGGGCTGCAATATTTATAGATATTGCACAGCCAAATACACACAGGAGAATAAGTTGCACAGGTGCAACCAAATGCCAAAATGAATAAGCTTCCAATAACATCCGGGAAGCAGGAATTAGAAAAAGACAAATATATTGTTTAAAACAATATAACAATCTGAATACAAACAAATATGGTTGATTAACCATACAACAAGATATTTATTATTTAATAATTATTAATAAAATTAATTAAATAATCTAACTATGCATAATTAATAATAGGATAATTTTTTAGTGTTGTCGTGTAAATGTGCAACAGGAAATTGGAAGTTTCCAAGCACGACAACTATACCCCTGTGCCGAATTTTTCATGTTTTATTATTCAGTAGGCACCCCGGTCAAATCCATCGCATGGTCACCCCTATTTGATGTAAAATTGATCCCTTAGGTGATTTAGGAAATTCTATTCATCCCCTCAGGTGATTTTAGGAAGTTCTGAAAAGATGCTATCTTCTGGCAATATTGGGAAGGGTTATCGCTGGCCTTCCTAGGTACTGGTTCAACCCCTAGAGTAGAACGGAAGGGAAAAATTCAACATGGAGGTGAATTGAATACCTTAGAACATCATGGAAATTATTTTGGAAGGTTTGGGGAATTTTTGAAATACTTGGAGCAGTCTAAGTAAAAACATGGTTCATAAGCCTAGGCAATACACATGCCTAAAATAGCTACTGGCTTCAAAAGAAGATTCTCGGGAGCTCCAAATGGAGTTAGAAGTAAAAAAACATATTTATAAATATGATTCCAAGACCTACATGATGGTGAAATCATATTTTTCACAACACCTTGGCGCATAGGATTTGCAGGCAGTTTTTATTAGGCACAAGTGGAGTCTCAAATCACAAATCTGATTTTTTAGGGATCAGATGGATGAATAAAGACATGAGAACCAAACCATTGGATTTAAAATTATATTTCCAGTTAGGATCATATAAAATTTCACCAAGAAATTCCACTAGGAGCTCAAGTTATCATCGTTCCAAGTTACCCTCTTAAAGGCAGTTCAGACTTAGTCATTTTTTGGGAGGACACGTGTCAGCACCAGGAGCCTGGTGGGATTTCATGTCCCTGAGGTTAGGTAAAAAAACCCTTTAAAAATGTTCCCAGCCCCCATGTGACCTCTTGGACCCTCATATGACCTCCAGACTTGATAGTTCAGCCCCAGTGCATTTTCGAGCATCCATTCCTTGCGCGTCGGATTAAACGCCACGTGTCACTCCATGACCACCCTGGAAACTTATGTCACTTATTTATCTAATTTAAAGGACATAAAAATTTTAAAAATGTGCCCATCCCCTATGGGGAGTCTTTTGGACACCCATGTGACCGACATTTAGCCCTCAGGTGCATTTTTGGAGCATCTATTCCCTCGTCGTCGAATCAAGCGCCACATGTTAACTCCAGGACCACCGTGAAACCGATGTCCCTAATTTCCATGAGGTGTGGAAATAAGACCTTGAAAAATGTTCCCATTCCCTATGGATAGTATCTTGGACACCCACGTGACTGACTTTCAGCCCCCATGTGCATTTTTCAAGCAAATCCCTTGTCGTCGATCAAGGACACATGGCATCACCTTGACCACCGTGGAAATTGATGTCCCTCATGTCCCTGAGGTCAGGGACATCAGGGAAAAAAATCCCAGCCCCTCCATGTTCATTTCTTTGAAAATTTAAATCCGACACTTAGTTGTTTCTTCCCCCTCATTTCTCCTTCATAGCTTCATACCTTGTCATGGCTCTATGCATGATTTTCCAGACACCCGGTCCACCATTGTTGCTCTAAAATAGCTCGCCATGGCCACATAAACACCCATTCCATGAAAATACATAGATTTTAGGGGAAGGAATGATCAAAAGTGCTGAAAAGATGAAGAACGGGAAGAAAATGATGGTTTTTGCCAGATAACCGTGAAGTCACCCGATCGAGAAATCTTCATATCTCACAAGATACACATCGGATCGAGGTGCCATCTTCTGCAGACTTCCAAATTTTTCAAGATGATCATGATGTAACAAATGAGAGGTCAAATGGTTCTCTAAATCATTTTCTCCAACAAAAATCCCACTTCGTGCACCGACTCACATTCGTTGGATTTCCCATCATTCCGGTAATGGAAAAGAGCTAAAAACTTGCACACAAGCTCCAAATGAAAAACATATCACAATGGATTTTTTTCGTTGTGAATGGAGATAAAAACAAGACCTACAAATTTCAAGCTCCATTAATGGTTGTCATGGTAGCTCATGCCCAAGCCACCGCCAGTGAAAAATTCAAAATTTATTTCCAGACATTCTAGTGGGAAAAACTACGTGAAATTTGAAAAGTGTGATTGCAATGATAAGACAAGTCCAAAAAATTATGTTCCATCACAAATCAAGCACTGAAACACACTTTCTAAAAATAGTAAGTTTTCCTATATAAACTTGCTATGTTTGGAAAGTCATCATCAAAAGTAGTTGAGACAAAGACAACGGGCATCAAGATCGCTAAGAAGTCAGAATGATTGTTCAAAGTAGAAAATAGTGAAAATGACCACTTACTAAAAATATTAAGTCCCTTATATGGGTGCTTACTAAAAATAGTAAGTCACCCCAAAGAAGCGGTTGAGGCAAGGGTAGGGTGCGCAAGATTAAATGAGGGAGTTCATCACATCACGATGGTTAAGAAGAAAAAATCACCTCTCACTAAAAATAGTATATCATACGTAGGTTGGGAGTTGTGGTCATCAATGGAACAGTTCACTCAACTTGGCAAGCATTCATGAGCTGATTTGAAGGAGATTCATAGTGTGCAAGGGATTCAAAGATTCGAGTTTCACTGCATTTGGAGCTTTCCATCAACGAGGATCAATGAAATTCATCGAAATGACATATCCTCTTCTTCTTCTCTCTCTTTCTCTCTCCTCTTCCCCCCAACTTTCTCTCACTTTCCAATATTCTAATTTTGCATTGGGATTGCAATTTTTCATATGTCCTAATGTTCCTAATGTAATAAGTCACCTTTACATTATAAAAGGGACTTAAAATTTTCCTAGGAAGTTGAAAATTTTTAAGTTGTGCGAGGACATATGAAAAGGCATTGGGGGTAGATGAAGAGTCATATTCTACTCTATAAATTGTAACACCATTCCCATTTCAAAGGGTTGGCAATTGATCTTGTAAACTCAAGAGTGCATTGTACCTAGAGAAAGCAAAGGAGATAGCCATTTTCTTCTACTTTCCTCCACTCTCAAATTTCTTCCATTCCCACACTATGTACAAATTTTGCTTGAGCTTCAATAAAGGAAGAAGGAATTTTAGCCTCTTTGATTGAGGATTTTATTGGTACTTTGTGTTCATTAAGCTCTATTTGGTCTTGTTGTTGTTTTGCAGATTTGTTTTCTTCTAAAATACAAGTGCATGTAATGAAACTTCTGGCTAGTGTGTGCAAGTCTCTGATTTTCTACTTGCAACATTAGTTTCTCCTTTCTAAATATTCTCACTCCCCTTTCTCACCTTGAAGAAAATTCTTCCCTTGCAGATACCTACAAGAATTTTCTCGAGGGGTCAGTGGAGTGCCCCCATTGATCCCCGGCCAAAAGGCCACCAGATAAAACTCACAATTTACTCGCACATGCTCATACAAAAATGTACAAAGTTACGTGAGGGACTTAGAATCCCAGAGCATTGGAAAGATAACCACCAATTTGTCCCTCGAAAAATTTTCTGCAAAAATTTAGGAAGTACCTTCCTAACTTTCAGAGGTTATTCACGCCCATCACCTTAATGTTAAGGAAAGAGACAACTTTCAAATGGATCGGAGAAGGAATAGAAATCTTTGACAAGAGAAAAGCCACAATTTCCAAATCTTCAACACTCGTCAACACAAATTTTACAAAATAATTCTTCCTCTATGCCTATGGGGATGATCTTAGCATTGCCACAATTTTGACAAAGAAGAATGATGAAGACTTGGAGTAATATGTAGCCTTTTTCAGCCAAACACAAATATTTTGAGCTCAATTATAGTCAGGTTAGAGATAAATGTCGTCACAATCTTACAAGATCTTTAAAAAAATTAATCCCATTCTAGCCTTAAACCACATAAATTTTTTGGTCTCACATCCAAGTGTGAGATATTTAATCATCGGAGTAGAAATCAGCGAGAAGAGTGTCAAATAGGTGACTAAGATTATGAAATATGATGTGACTCTCAAGGCCAAAAAGGTAAGAGGTAGAGCACTTTGTGAACATCTTTCCTTGGATTCTTGGGATAATCAAGAATCCTCCTTATTCATAGAAGAAGAACAAGAAAAAACCGTAGAAAATTTAGACAAATAGAAGGCTCCTCAAGGAAAATATCCATGGAATGTTGAGTTTCCATGTAATTCAATAATTTTTCTAGATATAGGTGGGAAATTGATCCATGACTCGTTGGATCAATGAAATTACAACATTATTAACAACTAGCAACTATCCTCCTAGTTTTAGAAATTCAAAAGGAGACATCTAAGGTTACAAACGGTTCCTTATGCATTACTTGGTGGGTTTATTTTCAAAACTAAGTTTGATGGTGTGTTGTTTAGGTGCATTGAGTGAGAATAGGTGAATAGAGTCTTGGAAGAATTCCACAATGGTTTTATATGATAAATTCTTCTTTTGTTACTACCACATCGATAAAAATCATGAAGGATACTTTTGGAAATATTGTTCACAGATGCACATCAATGGGTTAGAAAATATAAAGAATGTGCATTCTTCTCTCCGTAAAAATAAAATGACAGCACCTCCCACTTCATCCTATTTAGGTGGATGAACCCTTTAGTTAATAGGAACTTTATTTTATAGGTATTATTAATCCTCCATTGAGTGCGAGTCCTAAATAAGTTTGAAAATAACTAATAATTTTATCAATGGAAGGAGGCTACACCTTTTAAGGAAGCTACCGAGTCAGTCATCCTTGATTTTCTTGAGGATATTGTGATAAGGTTTGGGGTTCCCGAAACCATTAATTCTAATAACTCTAAAGACTTCCTAGGCTCTAATATTTATGATTGGGCTCATGTCGACACTAAAATTTTCCTCCATAATTTCTATTTCATTAATGTATGTATTAGGAATAGGATGTTATTAAATGTAATTAGTAGTAGCGTTTGATAGAAGATAACGGTGCCATCAAGACAGTGTCGCCAATAATGTGGAGTACGGTAGCAGGTTAAAAGTACAATAGGAATGTTGTAAAAGTAAATATTTGTCGTAAGTGGTCCGGTAATGTTAAAATGTCAAAGTTTGGGTAATTAGAGAAGTAGGGTCTACATGATTAGGAATTAGAAATATTATATTGGTAATAAGGACAAGGAGTGAGGTCATAAATATTTTGTGTATTTTATTTGTAAAAAGTCTAAAAATGTGGAACCCATGTAAAATGATAAGGTTTATCTTATCTTAACGAGATAAGCTTACATGTACGAGATAAGAGTTAAGGTATGGAATACGATTCGTCCGAATGGATTTCTTATCCTATCTTAGAGATAGGATGGATAAGCCTGGAAGTTCTATAAATAGAGAGGCCACCCCCCTCATTTAGGATAGAAAGAAGTAGTGAGAAATATTGTAGGAAGTGTGCGAAGGAAGCCATCAGTTAAAGGTGTGTTGAAGAAGCCATCAAGAGGTGTAATTGTAAAGTTTCTCCCATAGTCTTGTTGAAGTATCTCATGGGTGAGATTGTAACAGTTTCATGTTAATATTATAATTTATTTTGATATTTCAGATTTGTCGTCATTCTGTCTTATCATAGTCAATGGTATTCTTGTGTTCGGTTGTTGTTTTGCTTCCAGATTACATCCACCAAACTAAAGGCTGTGCATTAGTAAATAATCATAGCATGAGGAGTTCCCGGTGAAGAATTATCATAGTGCCGGATTGCTGATGACATTTTGGTTCCGTTGCCGGGACCATTCCTCGTTGGTGGATTTTCTGGAGAGATATTCCCACTTAGGCAAAAATTAATTGGAGGGTAACCTTGTTTTTACTGTGCATAGTAGTTACCATGGTAAAGTCATTTTTACCGTGAATAGTAGTTACCATGTTAAAGTCATTTTTGCCATGAATAGTAGTTACCCGTCAAGTCCTTTTTGTTGGGAATAGTAATTACTGCAAATAAAGTCACTTTTACCATGAATAGTATTTATCGCAAAGAACTTCACTTTTACCGTGAATAGTGTTTACCATAGTAAAGTCAGTTTTTACCGTAGTAAGTCAAGTTTTACCATAGTTTACCGTGGTCATTTCTATTTTACTGTAGAAAGGTGTAAAGTCACTTTCTAGTATAGTGATTCCAATTATTTGTGCACATAAGTCTTGTTAATTGTACTTGTGGGTTGGTATTTCACGGTGGTTACTTTTGAAAATGGGAAAGATTCTGTTTTTTCAGCTCAATCTAATGAAGATGCTTCTTCTTTCATTCAAGAGTTTAAACGATCTTGTATTTGTAATGGCCTTATAAGAAGGGAAGCAATGGACTGAATTTTTCCTACCTTTTTGGATGGTTCAACACTTAGGTGGTTTGAAACACTAGGTGATAATGTGAAAAATTCATGGGATTTATTAACTGAAATTTTTCTTGAAGAATTTGGTGAACAACAAAAATATGCAGATCTCATGATCGAGATCACAAAGCTATCCCAAGGAGAGAAGGAGAAGATAAGGGATTATCATGCTCGTGTTCTAGAGCTAAGGAGGAAGCTCGATGCCCAGATCCGGAAGGAAGGACTAGCGGATGGGTTGATGAATGGCATGGATAATCTCCTCTGTAAGCACTTCATTCTTGGGATGAAGCCGGAGATCAGACAACGAGTGAAGTATGACCGCCCAGCTACCATTGAACAAGCAAAGGAGATTGCAAGAAGGCAAGAAGAAAGCATGGAAGAGGAGCCCAAAGAAATTGTTGCTAAAGTAGAGCCTACACCAGCACCTTTGGTCCTGAATCCACAACCACTCCCGGTGAGCACAAATATTTCTCCTAATACATCTACTGAGTATGAAGATCTACTCAAAAAGATGGGTCAGTTAACTATTAATCTTCTTCAAGGAAAGGAATTTAGTTCTCAGGGAGGAGATAGAGGTCCAAAGAGAAATATTTCTGAAGTTGTTTGTTATGGTTGTTATAAAAAGGGTCATTATAAGTATAATTGTCCAGATAGAGCTTCTACATCTAGTAAGGGAGATAATGATAAAGGAAAAGCACCTGTGAATTCTTTTGATGTAGTAGATAAGAGCAGAAATAATGAAGTAGATGTGTTTGTAACAAAAAGAAAGAAAGAAAAAAAAGATAATCAAGATGGAAATGATCCTAAGAAGATGAAAGAAGAAACTAGTAAGAAACATAGGAGAACAAAGTTGGGTGTGCAAGATTTTCTGATTTCACAGGGGGCAAGGACCATACTCCATCTTGGAAGATCTATCCAAAAGGCCTCGCAAATATTACATATGGTCAACTCTTGGCTATGTCTTCCGAGAAGAGGCGGGACTTGCGAGGTGGACTCAATGCTCGAAGAAGGAAGGAGGTTGAGGTCCCTGCTTTGGAGGCAGAGGCATCCCTATGCTCCACAAGCCGAGGTATTATGTAATGGTATTTCAATTCATGATGTCTTAGTTGATGGAGGTGTTGCAGCTTAATGTAATGACCGAGTCTCGTAATGAATATGTTGGGTTTAAAATTGATCGCCCTTCAACTTATGTTAAGGTCATTAAATAAAGGAAAACTAAACCGAAGGTGTAGTTTCAAATGTGGCAATATCTGTTATGGGTGTTGTATGTGTGGTAGACTTTCGGTGATGAAAAATGGTACCACATCATGCGTACCCAATGTCTGCTAGGGAAGACCATGGCCAAGGAGAGTTCATGCAAGAAACTACTGGAATGAAGGTTTCATGACACTTGGATGTGGTAGAGAGAAGGTAAAGATAAACATGATCCTCGACATCATAAAGCGTAACTCGTGTGATTCAAGTGATGAAACTGATGATTGGACATCCTCTGATTACTCTAGCACCAGTGAAGTGGACACTGAAGATGAAGAAAGTGAGGTTGATGTTTCAGTCATGGATATTCTTCCAGTCACACCAACCCAGGACCCCATAAAATTATCTGAAGAAGAAGTTGATGATCGTCTCCAACAAATAAAGATTGGTGATGCTGTGATGGAGAGTGAGAAGGAATCCTACCTCCAGCTCTTTCAAAGGTACATACACCTATTCACTTTTGATTACAAGGAACTCCACCAAGTAAGTTGGGTAGAACATTGTATTGAGCTGGTAGATGGTGCTAAGCCCATAAAGCAAATGCCATATAGAATGAATCCTAATTTTTCCAAGACTGTAAAAGAAGAAATAGATAAGTTGCTTGATGCAGATTCATATTTGTCATGGAGAATTCGAATGGGTTTCTCCCATTGTGATCTCAATAAAAAAGAATGGGAAGCTACGCATTTGTGTTGATTACAGGAAGCTCAATAAGGCAACAAAGAAGGATCATTACCCTCTTCCATTTTCATATCAGATCTTGGACGAAGTAGCTGGCAGAGTGCTATAGTTTTACTGATGGATATAGCGGCATCTACAACCAAGTTCGTATAGCAGAGAAATGATCAGCTGAAGACCATGTTCACCACTCCTTGGGGAACGTTTGCTTATAGAGTTATGCCTTTTGGGTTGTGTAATGCTCCAACAACATTCCAGCATTTGATGAATAGGGTGTTCAACCCTACATTGGGACCTTCATCGAGTATTTCTCGGATGATTTTGCATCTATGGGAGCAAGTTGGACCACTCCGCACTAGATGGAGACAACATTTCAAAGGTTAGATGAAGCACAAGCCTCACTAAACCCTACAAAGTGTGTCTTTGGATGTTCTAAAGGTGTTTTGTTAGGGCATGTCAGTATCCAGAGATGGTATTGGTACTGATCCCGATAAAGTTTCAAAATCAAAGATTTACCATTTCCTATGAATAAAGTAAGTTGAGATCATTTTTAGGCCATGTGGGTTACTATAGAAGGTTCATCAAGAATTTCAAAGATTGCATGCCACTAACCTAGTTCTTGAAGAAGGATGTTACTTATGAACCAGAAACAAGGCGCATGAAGCTTTTGGACAACTCAAAGAAGCCCCTGTGTCTTCACCTATTTTGAAGAATCCATATTGAGTAAGCCATTCATTGTGTACACTGATGCCTCGATGCAAAGCACTAGGGAGTACTTTGAGCCAAAAGGATGAAAATGGGAATGAACATCCAATTTACTTTGGGAGCAGATAAATGAGCAAAGTCTTGAGGTAAACTATACTCAGAATCAAAAAGAGGCTCGCTATCATTTTTGTTGTAAAGAAGTTTAGAAATTACTTGCTAGGGAAGAAATTTATAGTTGTAATGCATCATCGTGCTCTAAATATATTGTAATAAGCCTAACCCATCAGGGAGGATAGCAAGATGGATAATTTTGCTACAAGAATTTGAATTTGATATTATAGATAGGCCAGGAAAGAAGCATGTCAATGCAGATGCACTCTCTCGAGCCTATGATGGTTTAGGATCATCTTGTGATGATGATGATTTTTCCCCATGCAAAAGATTGTTCTCCCTTGACACAATCCCTAGTGAATACATAGATATTTGGAATTATCTTAATGAATTCAAGTTTCCTGATGGTGCCAATGCAAAGACTAAGAGAAAGATTACTCAAGCCAGTCGTCCATATTCTATTCTGCATGGAGCATTATTTTGAATAGGACCTGATGGACAGTACAAGAGGGCAGTTGGACGTGATCAAGGAAAGGAGCTGCTAGAAGAATTCCACAATGGTACATGTGGAGGGCACTTCTCTGGACAACTTACAGCAAGAAGGATCTTAGATGCAGGTTATCACTGGCCCACTCTTTTTAAAGATTGTTATAATTATTGTAAGACATGTGATATTTGTCAAACACATGGTAACCGTAAGACTTCATCAACTCCATTATGTCCTATTCTTCCCTTGGTCCCTTTGAAAAGTGGGAATAGACATTTTAGGTCCACTTCCAACTACATCACGCCAAAATAAGTATATTGTAGTTGCCATGCATTATTTAACCAAGTGGGTTGAAGCTAGGCCATTGAAAACACTTCTTCCATGGATGAAGTGGCAAGGTTCATATATGAATGCATTGTCACCATTTGGTTGTCCATTAGAAATTGTAATGAGATCAAGGAAGCCACTTCATTAATGAGGTGGTAGAAGCCCTAGTCAATAAGTTTTCTATCAAGCACAGAAGGCAACAACATACAAGCCAAGCACAAATGGATAGGTGGAACGAAAAATTTTGTGTTGTGTCAAATTCTAGCAAAAGATACAGCCTTTTGCAGTACATAAATGGGATAAAAGGATTCATGCAAAGCATTGTGGGCATATAGGGCAACATCAAAGTCAGCAATGTGATACTCCCCATTTCAGTTGGCTTATGGCATTGATCCAGCTTCTTCCTATTGAGTTTGATATTCCCACCGTGAGAGTTATGAAAATGAAAGGATGGATGAAAGTGATTCAAGAAAAGAAAAGGTTGGTACATCTTCATTTGCTAGAGGAAATGAGGAAATAGCAAAGGATACAAGCCATAAGAAGAAAATGAAGCGAGAAGGAATACTTTGATCAAAAGATCCGGTGGTCTCCATTTCAAGTGAATGACTTGGTTCTAGTATATGATTCCGTATACAAAAAAAGAAGACAGAGAAAATTTCTTCCAAAATGGATGGGGCCCTACAAAATAAGCAGTTTGCGCATGAAAATGGTACATACTGACCGGAGGAATTGGATGGCACTCCCATTACGAAATGGGTCAACCACGAAAAGTTGAAGATTTTCCAAGCACTGAATAGTCTACTCTCGAGACGGAGTAGAAGCTAGGAAGGGGGAAGATGTCGACACTAAAATTTTCCTCCATAATTTCTATTTCATTAATGTATGTATTAGGAATAGGATGTTGTTAAGTGTAATTAGTAGTAGTGTTTGATAGAAGATAACGGCGCCACAAGACGTGTGTCGCCAATAATGTGGAGTACGGTAATAGCCAAAGTACAATAGGAATGTTGTAAAAAGTAAATATTTGTCGTAAGTGGTCCGGTAATGTTAAAATGTCAAAGTTTGGGTAATTAGAGAAGTAGGGTCTACATGATTAGGAATTAGAAATATTATATTGGTAATAAGGACAAGGAGTGAGGTCATAAATATTTTGTGTATTTTATTTGTAAAAAGTCTAAAAATGTGGAACCCATGTAAAATGATAAGGTTTATCTTATCTTAAAGGATAAGCTTACATGTACGAGATAAGAGTTAAGGTATGGAATATGATTTGTCGGGAATGGATTTCTTATCCTATCTTAGAGATAAGATGGATAAGCTCCTGAAGTTCTATAAATAGAGAGGCCACCCCCTCATTTAGCATAGAAAGAAGTAGTGAGAAATATTGTAGGAAGTGTGCGAAGGAAGCCATCGCTTAAAGGTGTGTTGAAGAAGCCATCAAGAGGTGTAATTGTAAAGTTTCTCCCATAGTCTTGTGAAAGGAAAGTGAAGTATCACTTAAAGTACCTCATGGGTGAGATTAGAATGCCATCATGTTAATATTATAATTTATTTTGATATTTTAGATTTGTCGTCATTTCGTCTTATCATAGTCAATGGTATTCTTGTGTTCGGTTGTTGTTTTGTTTCCGTGATTACATCCACCAAACTAAAGGTCATGTGCATTAGTAAATAATCATAGCACGAGGAGTTCCCGTGAAGAATTATCATAGTGCCGGATTGGTGATGACATTTTGGTTCCGCTTTGCAGGACCATTCCTCGTTGGTGGATTTTCTAGAGAGATATTCCCACTTAGGCAAAAATTAATTGGAGGGTAACCTTGTTTTTATCGTGCATAGTAGTTACCATGTGGTAAAGTCATTTTTACCGTGAATAGTAGTTACCATGTTAAAGTCATTTTTGTTGTGAATAGTAGTTACCACAAATCACTGGGAATAGTAATTACCATGCAAAGTCACTTTTTACCGTGAATAGTATTTACCGCAAAGAACTTCACTTTTTTACTCATGTGAATAGTGTTTACCACAAGAAAGTCGCTTTTACCGTAGTAAGTCAAGTTTTACCATAGTTTACCGTGGTCATTTCATTTTACTATTTCTAGTATAGTGATTCCAATTATTTGTGCACATAAGTCTTGTTGATTGTACTTGTGGGTTGGTATTTCACGGTGGTTACTTTTGAAAATGGGAAAGATTCCTGTTTTTTCAGCTCAATCTAATGAAGATGCTTCTTCTTTCATTCAAGAGTTTAAACGATCTTGTATTTGTAATGGCCTTATAAGAAGGGAACAATGGACTGAATTTTTCCTACCTTTTTGGATGGTTCAGCACTTAGGTGGTTTGAAACACTAGGTGATAATGTGAAAAATTCATGGGATTTATTAACCGAAAGTTTTCTTGAAGAATTTGGTGAACAACAAAAATATGCAGATCTCATGATCGAGATCACAAAGCTATCCCAAGGAGAGAAGGAGAAGATAAGGGATTATCATGCTCGTGTTCTAGAGCTAAGGAGGAAGCTCGATGCCCAGATCCGGAAGGAAGGATTAGCGGATGGGTTGATGAATGGCGTGGATAATCTCCTCTGTAAGCACTTCATTCTTGGGATGAAGCGGAGATCGATAACGAGTGAAGTATGACCACCCAGCCTACCATTGAACAAGCAAAGGAGATTGCAAGAAGGCAAGAAGAAAGCATGGAAGAGGAGCCCAAAGAAATTGTTGCTAAAGTAGAGCCTACACCAAAGACCTTTTGTCCCAATCCACAACCACTCCCGGTGAGCACAAATATTTCTCCTAATACATCTACCGAGTATGAAGATCTCGCTTAAAGATGGGCCGCTTAACTATTAATCTTCTTCAAGGAAAGGAATTTAGTTCTCAGGGAGGAGATAGAGGTCCAAAAAGAAATATTTCTGAAATTGTTTGTTATGGTTGTTATAAAAGGGTCATTATAAGTATAATTGTCTAGATAGAGCTTCTACATCTAGTAAGGAGATAATGATAAAGGAAAAGCACTGTGAATTCTCTTGATGTAGTAGATAAGAGTAGAAATAATGAAGTAGATGTGTTTGTAACAAAAAGAAAGAAAGAAAAAGATAATCAAGATGGAAATGATCCTAAGAAGATGAAAGAAGAAACTAGTAAGAAACATAGGAGAAGAAAGTTGGGTGTGCAGGATTTTCTAATTTCACAGGGGCAAGGACCATACTCCATCTTGGAAGATCTATCCAAAAGGCCTGCAAATATTACATATGGTCAACTCTTGGCTATGTCTTTTGAGAAGAGGCGGGAGTTGCGAGGTGGACTCAATGCTCGAAGAAGGAAGGAGGTTGAGGTCCCTGTTTTGGAGGCAGAGGCAGATCCCTATGCTCCACAAGCTGAGGTATTATGTAATGGTATTTCAATTCATGATGTCTTAGTTGATGGAGGTGCTGCAGTTAATGTAATGACTTAGTCCAGTAATGAATATGTTGGGTTTAAAATTGATCACCCTTCAACACTTATGTTAAGGTCATTAAATAAAGGAAAACTAAACCGAAGGTGTAGTTTCAAATGTGGCAATATCTCGTTATGGTTGTTGTATGTGTGGTAGACTTTCAGTGATGAAAATGGTACTATTGCATACCCAATGTCTGCTGGAAGACCATGGCTAAGGAGAGTTCATGCAAGAAACTAATGGAATGAAGGTTTCATGACACTTGGATGTGGTAGAGAGAGGGTGAAGATAAACGTGATCCCTCGACATCATAAAGCAGAACCTGTGGATTCAAGTGATGAAACTGATGATTGGACATCCTCTGATTACTCTAGTACCAATGAAGTGGACACTGAAGATGAAGAAAGTGAGGTGGATGTTTCAGTCATGGATATTCTTCCAGTCACACCAACTCATGACCCCATAAAATTATCTGAAGAAGAAGTTGATGATCATCTCCAACAAATAAAGATTGGTGATGTTGTGATGGAGAGTGAGAAGGAATCCTACCTCCAGCTCTTTCGAAGGTACATACACCTATTCACTTTTGATTACAAGGAACTCCGCCAAGTAAGTTGGGTAGAACATTGTATTGAGCTGGTAGATGGTGCTAAGCCCATAAAGCAAATGCCATATAGAATGAATCCTAATTTTTCCAAGACTGTAAAAGAAGAAATAGATAAGTTGCTTGATGCAGGATTCATATTTGCTGTGGAGAATTCAAAATGGGTTTCTCCCATTGTGATCTCAATAAAAAAGAATGGGAAGCTACGCATTTGTGTTGATTATAGGAAGCTCAATAAGGCAACAAAGAAGGATCATTACCCTCTTCCATTTTCAGATCAGATCTTGGACGAAGTAGCTGGCCAGGAGTGCTATAGTTTTGCTGATGGATATAGCAGCTACAACCAAGTTCGTATAGCAGAGAAAGATCAGTGAAGACCATGTTCACCACTCCTTGGGAACGTTTTCTTATAGAGTTATGCCTTTTAGGTTGTGTAATGCTCCAAAGAACATTCCAAATATTTGATGAATAGGGTGTTCAACCCTACATCGGGACCTTCATTAGAGTATTTCGGATGATTTTTGCATCTATGGGAGCAAGTTGGACCACTGCACTGATGGAGACATCATTTCAAAGGTTAGATGAAGCACAAGCCTCACTAAACCCTACAAAGTGTGTCTTTGGATGTTCTAAAGGTGTTTTGTTAGGGCATGTTGTATCCAGAGATGGTATTGGTACGATCCCGATAAAGTTTCAAAATCAAAGATTTACCATTTCCTATTAATAAAGTAAGTTGAGATCATTTTTAGGCCATGTGGGTTACTATAGAAGGTTCATCAAGAATTTCTCAAAGATTGCATGACCACTAACCTAGTTCTTGAAGAAGGATGTTACTTATGAACCAGAAATAAGGCGCATGAAGCTTTTGGACAACTAAGAAGCCCCCGTGTCTTCACTGCTTTGAAGAATCCAGATTGGAGCAAGCCATTCATTGTACACTGATGCCTCGGATGCAGCACTAGGAAAGTACTTTGAGCCAAAAGGATGAAAATGGGAATGAACATCCAATTTACTTTGGGAGCGATAAATGAGCAGGTGTTGAGGTAAATTATACCGTAATCAAAAAGAGGCTCGCTATCATTTTTGTTGTAAAGAGGTTTAGAAATTACTTGCTAGGGCAAAATTTCTAGTTGTAATGGATCATCGAGCTCTAAAATATATTGTAAATAAGCCTAACCCATCGTGGGAGGATAGCAAGATGGATAATTTTGCTACAAGAGTTTGAATTTGATATTATAGATAGGCCAGAAAGAAGCATGTCAACGTAGATGCACTCTCTCGAGCCTATGATGGTTTAGGATCATCTTGTGATGATGATGATTTCCCAAAAGCATTGTTATCCCTTGACAAAATCCCTAGTGAATACACAAATATTTGGAATTATATGAATGAATGCAAGTTTCACTGATGGTGCCAATGCAAAGACTAAGAGAAAGATTACTCAAGCCATCGTCCATATTCTATTATGCATGGAGTATTATTTCGAATAGGGCGATGGACAATACAAGAGGGCAAGTTGGACGTGATCAAGGAAAGGAAGCTGCTAGAAGAATTCCACAATGGTACATGTGGAGGGCACTTCTCTGACAACTTACAAAGCAAGAAGGATCTTAGATGCAGTTATCACCGCCCACTCTTTTTAAAGATTGTTATAATTATTGTAAGACATGTGATATTTGTCAAACACATGGTAACCGTAAGACTTCATCAGCTCCATTATGTCCTATTCTTCCCCTTGGTCCCTTTGAAAAGTGGGGAATAGACATTGTAGGTCCACTTCCAACTACATCATGCCAAAATAAGTATATTGTAGTTGCCACAGATTATTTAACCAAGTGGGTTGAAGCTAGGCCATTGAAAACAGCTTCCATGGATGAAGTGGCAAGGTTCATATATGAACGCATTGTCACCAGATTTGGTTGCCCATTAGAAATTGTAACAGATCAAGGAAGCCACTTCATTAATGAGGTGGTAGAAGCCCTAGTCAATAAGTTTTCTATTAAGCAGTGAAGGCAACAACATACAAGCCAAGCACAAATGGACAAGTGGAACGAACAAATTTTGTGTTGTGTCAAATTCTAGCAAAAGATGCAGCCTTGCAGGTACATAAATGGGATAAAAGGATTCATGCAACATTGTGGGCATATAGGGCAACATCAAAATCAGCAACAGGATACTCCCCATTTTAGTTGGCTTATGGCATTGATCCAGTTTCTTCCTATTGAGTTTGATATTCCCACTTGAGAGTTATGAAAAATGAAAGGATGGATGAAAGTTATTCAAGAAAAGAAAGGTTGGTAAATCTTCATTTGCTAGAGGAAATGAGAGAAATAGCAAAGGATACAAGCCATAAGAAGAAAATGAAGCGTAAGGAATACTTTGATCAAAAGATCCGGTGGTCTCCATTTCATGTGAATGACTTGTTCTAGTATATGATTCCGTATACAAAAAAAAGAAGATAGAGAAAATTTCTTCCAAAATGGATGGGGCCCTACAAAATAGCAGCTGTGCATGAAAATGGTACGTACCGACTGGAGGAATTGGATGGCACTCCCATTACGAAATGGGTCAACCACGACAAGTTGAAGATTTTCCAAGCACCAGAATAGTCTACTCCGAGGACGGAGTAGAAGCTAGGAAGGGGGAAGATGTCGACACTAAAATTTTCCTCCGTAATTTCTATTTCATTAATGTATGTATTAGGAATATGATGTTGTTAAGTATAATTAGTAGTAGCATCTGATAGAAGATAACGGCACCGTCAGTACGGTGTCGCCAATAATGTGGAGTACGGTAACAGTCAAAGTACAATAGGAATGTTGTAAAAAGTAAATATTTGTCGTAAGTGGTCCGGTAATGTTAAAATGTCAAAGTTTGGGTAATTAGAGAAGTATGGTCTACATGATTAGGAATTAGAAATATTATATTGGTAATAAGGACAAGGAGTGAGGTCATAAATATTTTGTGTATTTTATTTGTAAAAAGTCTAAAAATGTGGAACCCATGTAAAATGATAAGGTTTATCTTATCTTAAAGGATAAGCTTACATGTACAGATAAGAGTTAAGGTATGGAATATGATTCGTCAGAGTGGATTTCTTATCCTATCTTAGAGATAAGATGGATAAGCCTGGAAGTTCTATAAATAGAGAGGCCACCCCCTCATTCAAAGCATAGAAGGAAGTAGTGAGAAATATTGTAGTAAGTGTGTGAAGGAAACTATCGCCTTAAAGGTGTGTTGAAGAAGCCATTAAGAGGTGTAATTGTAAAGTTTCTCCCATAGTCTTGGTGAAAGGAAAGTGAAGTCAATAACACTTAAAGTACCTCATGGGTGAGATTGTAATGCTTTCATGTTAATATTATAATTTATTTTGATATTTTAGATTTGTCATCATTTCGTCTTATCATAGTGATGGTATTCTTGTGTTATGTTGTTGTTTTGTTTCCGATTACATCAACCAAACTAAAGGCTGTGCATTAGTAAATAATCATAAAGACGAGGAGTTCCCGGTGAAGAATTATCATAGTGCCGGATTGGTGATGACAGCACCCACAAAGGATGATTTTCAACGAGAATATAGTCGAAACGTTTGTATAGAGATAGCGATAATGCCTCTACGAATAGATCCTCGACCCACGAGATCTCAGGTTAGTTCTTCTTGATTTAACATTTTTGCACCCAAAATGTAAAAATGATGAAAACTTTGTCGTGGGGGGGTTATTTTTAGAAATGTCAGTTTTAAATGTGTCTCTTAGGGGGCACCTAATGGGTAGGCTTTTGTTTTAGTTAAAATGGTCATTTTTAGCATTTTTAAGCATTTTTAGGGCATGCAACCCATTTTAAGTCGTGTGACTAGACCGCTGCCTAAGCGGGCGACAACACAGACGACCACCTTTAAGGTGGTGGTTACTTGAACCGCTGCCCTACTCAGGAGGTGGTTCTCTTCAGAATGTTAAAACAACATTAATTTGACTTTATTTTTGCATTTTTAGTATTCTTACTTGCTTGAATGATTTTTCCAATGCAATCTTGATACTAACTTGTTGCTTTTTACATGTTTTGTGTGTTTTGCAGAAGAAGGAAGAGTACATTAGATGGAGATGAGAGAGAGATATTGATTGGCTTCCCAGAATGCTAGATGCAATCTCTTGGGATGAGAAGGATACTCTTTAGAGGCGGGTATATTGAGGATCGCACGGGTCCCCCACGTTACACCTGCGAGTCACATACTATGTGACTTATTTTCTTATTGGGATGCGAGATCGGAACACTTCTTGATTTCTAAGTGTTAGGGTGAGTCAACTATCACCCTAGAGGATGTCTACCACATTTTGGGAGTCCCGATTATTGGGAGGAGACTTTCTTTTGATACTGACAGATATCAAAAGCTTAGGTGAATCAGTGGGCCACCTATATGGGAGATGCGATTGTTTCCACCGGTTCAAAGAAGGGGGTAAGGGTTTGGTCTATTCTGGCTTGCCCATCCCTCGATTCATCGAGCCATTATGGGCATCCTTGCTTCGAGATTGATCGGAGACAAGGGAGGGGATACTTTTCTCTATTGTTGGGCCCCATCATCGCACAAGAATTGAGGCACATGGTCGATTTATGCCTGGGGAGCCGATATACTTGGGACCACCTATCATGACTTGTATAGGGTGGTTTGTTTATAGGGACAGTCTCTAAGCCATTCAACCTTAGTTATGAGTTGGGTCTATGAGTGTATCATCCCTTATGGGAGAGGCATAGAGGTGGTGGATCCCGGGGTCATGAGGGAAACTAGATGGATATAGATGTCAGTGCTTAGAGCACCCCACTAGCCAGTTACTTCCCTGACTACTGAGGATATGGAGGCCACACCTTATCAGGCCATGGCAGGGTTGTGGGGTGAGGAGACCTTCACTTTGATTTCCTGCTCTACTACAGGAAGCTTATAGATAGGACGGGGAAGGTAGAGACACACCCCTTTGATTGATTTCCTTAGCAGTTCAGCCTTGCTTACATTGACATGCTTCCCCCCAATGATGCTAGTGTTCTAATTAGTTCAAGAGGCTAGGGGAGGTCCTAGAGGCTGGGGTTAGACTGTTGTTACTCTTGGTGTCCCTATTGCAGCCAGGAGGGTGGTACGTGCCTAAGAAAGAGTCAATGCTCCTCAGGGCACTTTACTTGATTTACCGCACCGGTCCCGCCCATAAAGATGATGACCCCATTGATATAGACTCTGAGTCTGATGATTTCACAGGGGAGAGACAGAGGAGGAGACCAAGGACATGGAGCTCGGTGAGTTGGGAGGAAGAGGATAGTGATCCCGAGTGGCATGACACTCGTGATATCTTATAGGCTAAGAGGGTAGAGCGAGAGCACGGAGAGGGTGACTCTAGTCTCGGAGGAGTTGCTTTCATGGACCTAGTGCAAAGTATGAGTCTTTGGTGGGATGCCATGTTCTCCCACATAGGAGGAGGACATCGAGTTAAAGGTAGCATCCATGGTAGGTGTGGATCCCGAGAGATCCTTCTTGGAGGCCCTAAGATCGAGTGAGTTGTCAATGTTCTTTTGATATATTTTTAGCTAGAATTTCCTTATTTGCTACCTCTCTTTTTGTTCATTCGGGTTTTACCTTTTAATTGTTTTCTAATTTGTTTTCTCCTTTGCTTGCAGACCGTTGATGGGTGGTGAGACTTGATTCACTGGTATGTCGATACCCCCGATGATCCCCATGGAGAAGACTCGCTTGAGCTATCTGTGGATGCGCAGAGCAGCCTTCGGCAAACTAAATACGCATACCGATGTTTTTTTCCCCTATATGGCATGTGGCCAAGATGGTGACTTCCCTCTATACCAAGCTAGCTGAGTATAGGACTGCAAAGCGCTTGATGAGGAGGAGCTGCTCTCATAGAGAAGCTACAACTACTGTAGTAAGTCAAATATAAATCAAATAGAAACTTTTACTTTTACACATTTCCTTACCCTACCAACCTTCAGTGTTGAACTTGCATCTCTTACTAGTGACATAGGGTTGGGAAATGATGGGAATGCCTTTACTCACCTGTGACACCATGAAGCTTCTAGAACAGACCATAGGTAAGAAACCTATCCTAGGAAGAAACCAAAAGTGAGAACAAGCATGGAAGCCTTGGTATGGATACCGTTAAGACTTTGTCATATCTGGTTTTAATTGATGTAATGATTAAAACAAATTGATGATGTTATGAAAATGAAGAAGTATGATTTGAATGCTCCTACCAATTCTATCGGAAGTTTGTAATGAATTGCTTAAGAATAATTCCTTGATCAAGTTTTACTAAGTGAGTGAAAAAATGAACCTAACTAAATGAATATGTAATGTAGATATAATTATACAAATAATGTTGATGCTTCATGTGTAAAATCGTTTAAGATGCAAGAAATGGAATGATTCAATGAATTCCTCACCCTCTGAGTCTGCCTGACAAGAGATACGCACCATTTCTATAGTCTTTCATGACTCGATATGGGACCAACCATTTAAGCTGGAACTTTCTTCCTTTTCCAGTTTTCTTATCGATCCGGTCATTGTCTAGTCTTAGCACTAGATCTCCTTCATATATCTCTCCCGATAGAAATTTTTGTTTTACTACAAGGCACATCCAAACAAAGCATAGGCTCTATGCTTTCTATTCGGCATTTAACCTCGGCCTCTTCTAGACTTTCTAGTTGAGAGATGTGTGCCTCCTGTAAGCTTCTTCATCCAAAATCCCTTGTAGCAAGATTCGGAGATCGGGTATTTCAACCTCAAGCGAGAGAATCGCTTATCCCGAATACCAATGAGAAAGGAGTTGCTCCTATTGGTATTCATATTGAGGTTTGGTGGGCCCATAAGGCCGGATATAGTTTTAAATGCCAATCTCATTTGTTTTCCTTGATCTGTTTTGAGGAGAAAATCTTTAACATCTTCTTTGTCGCCTCGCCTGCCCCTTTGCTTGAGGGTAGTAAAGAGAGGCTGTGTGATGGTTTATTTTGAACTTGCTACATAACTCATGAACCTTGTCATTCTTAAAGGATGTTCCATTATCTAAGCTAATGACTTGTGGGACACCATACTTGCAGATAATTTGGTTCAAAATAAATTTGGCAATCACCGAACCTAGTGACGATGGTGAGAGGTATAACATCCACCCATTTGGTAAAATATTCTATGGCTGTGATTATAAAATCATGGCCATCAGTTGATGAGGGAGAGAATTTCCTATCAAATCTAAACCCCAAGTGGAGAAAGGCCACGGAGTTGCTTATTGGTTGTAGGGATTATCTTTGGCATGTGAATCTCATGAGAGAATTCTTGACATTTTTGGCACTTACTTATAAATTAAACTACATCATGCTTGAGAGTGGGCCAAAAATAGCCCATTCGATGTATTTTGCGAGTGGTGGCATGGCCACCGAAGTGGCCCCACATATCCCACTATGGAATTCATGAAGAATCCTCTTGGATTCTTCTATGTCGACGCATCTTAGAAGCATGCCGTAAAGGCTCTACAATATAGTACTTGGTCTAAAACAACGTATTTAGTGGCAATAATGTGTAACTACCTCCTTTGTTGTGACATGGCACTTTCCGGGTATGTATGGTCCATGATTAAATTTATGATATCAATATAGCAAAGACATGTAGAAATGGGGGGTCTGGTTTTGACAAAGTATACACATTCATCGGGAAAGTATAGATCTGCAGTTGCCTCCATCTAGTGGATTTTCAGCTAACCGTCTGCGCACCTTCGTCATCACGAGGGCACCTTCATTAGGTTCTTCATTTTCTTCGTGAGCAACAACTTTACGGGAACCTAGAAAAGTGTGTGTTCTTTCAGAAAGAGGTGTAGTATTTGGGACACATCATTTATGGGGAAGGTATCGTAGTCGATCCTTCTAAGATTTGAGCTATTATGGATTTTCCAGCACCCACTAGTGTGACAGAGGTGTGAAAATTCATGGGCTTGTCGAGGATATTACAGGATATTTGTTTATAACTTCTCTCGGTCACGCACCCCATTACTTCTCTTTAGTGGAAAGGGAAGAATTTTTTTGGTGAACTGTATGTGAGCAAGCCTTCGGACACCGAAGGAATGCCTCACGATAATTCCTATTCTTGAAGTACCACATCCATAGGGTGAGGTTTTCATATGCACTAGTGCTTCTTTAGTATGAGTTGGAGGTGTGTTGATGTAGGAAGGAAGAGTAGTTACTTTTGAGTCTCACAAACTCAAAGATTATGAGCTCAATTATCTGACTCATGATCTTGAGCTTATGGCAGTTGTGCACACCTTGGTTTGATGGAGACACTTCCTTCTTAGCTAGAGATTCACACTTGGGACGAATCATTTGAGTCTTCACCACCTCTTCACATAGCCCAATCTCAATGCTTGTTAGTGGCGTTGCATGGAGTTTCTTTGTGAGTATGACATAGAGATAGATCATGTGAAATTGAAGGAGAATGTGGATGCGAGACGCTCTTAGCAGGAGGAGACATGTGGTTAAGGCCACTTTAGTGAGAATATATTTACGGAGCAGGATCCTACAATAGCTTCCTCATGACAGTTTCTACATTACATCTAGAGTGGAGATCGAATCTCAAAGACCCCTTAAGGAAGTTTGATGGGTTCTCATTAGAGGCGATATGGCATTCTCGAGCACAAAGGCCAAATTTATGTTCCCAAAGATAGAGGATTGAGGAATGACATCTTGATAGAGGCACATCATGCACCCTATTCAGCCCATTCTAGGGTGAAGAAGATGCACGCCACCTTGAGACAGTTGTATCACTGGAGGGGACTTCATAGATACGTGGCTCAGTTTGTGTCACACTATTTAGATTGTCAGAAAGTGAAGGCTGAGCATCAAAGATCCATTGGCCTTCTATTTCTACATGCTATACTAGAATTTCTATGGAATTCATTATTGGGCTACCAATGTCGAGATACTACCACGACGCCATCATGGTCACGGTGGATAAATTGATGAAATTGGGTCATTTTTCTATGGTGAAGACCACCTATATAGCTAATGTAGTGGCACGAGTATATCTATATGAGGTTTTCGATTCTACAGGATTCTCGTGGAAGATCATTTGTGACAAATGTCCTCTTTATACTTCCCACTTTTGGACTACCATTCAGTCATGCCCTTGGTACAAAGATCAATATCAGCATTACCCTGAGACAGATGGATAAAATGAGTGCGTGAATCAAATCTTAGAGGATATGCTTAAGATGTATGTTATGGATCACCATTGAAGATGGAAGGAGTATTTGAACTTGGTGGATTTTGCCTACGATAATAGTTTTTCAAAGTTCTATAAGCATGGATCCTTTCTAGGAACTATATGGTAGAAAGTGTAGGAAACCTATTTATTGGGACAAGTTAGAGGACAGGGTTTCTCTTGGACCAACTTTACTACAAGACATGGAGCAACAAGTGGTTATAATCGATACATCGCATTTACGAAACATAGGAAAAGAAAAAGAAGTATACATATCATCAGCATAGGACGGACCATAGTTTCAATGTGGGCATGAAGGTTTTCCTTCATGGCTAGCCACATAAGAGCCCTATCCATTATGGAAAAGGTTCTAAGTTAGCTCCTAGATTAGTCAGCCCTTTGAGATCTTGGAGCATATCAATCCTTTAGACAACCTGTCTAGCGTTTCCACCTAGCTTGTCTCACATCCATGATGTGTTTCATGTTTTAGTACATAGGAGATATGTTGCAGACCCTTCTTATGTATAGGATGAGGGGTAGGTGATGGTATAACCCATCTGCATTTTAGAGCGCAGACCTTCGACTTTCGGGGTAGAGAGATTGACCATGTTCGGGTGTAGTGGGACAAGATATGATGAGACTACGGCTACATGGGAGGATGCTACTTTGCTGCAAGTTAATTTCCCACACATATTCAAGTTACTTCTAGGAGTAATTCTAGTCTAAGGGGAGGGGGATGTAGTGCCCACTTCCCTCCAACACCTTTTATCATTGATTATGATATTGTCGACTATACTTATGGACATTATTATAGCCTTTGAGTTGATATAATGTTAAACATTAGAGAATTACTTGGTTGTGGTTGATTTTAATTCATATATGATGCATGTGGATTATTAGAGACATTTTATATTGATGTTGATACACTACTATGCATGGTTATATATATATATATATATATATATATATATATATATATATATATATGTTTTTTGTACATGTGATATTTTGTAAACCTAGAAAATTGAACTAATCTTATGATCATATTGTTATTGATGAAATTGTAAATGATATTGTTACTTGTCTAGATGATGTTGTGATTTATATATATAGATGATTTTGGAAGTTATATTTTATATTTATTTTGGATGTTTTGATGCAGCCATGAGGCCAAATGAGGTATTTTGTTTTGCAGTAAACATGTCACAAAAAACATCGGGGATTGACGACCAACCAACCATTGGAATTATGGATGAATTCAACAAGGGTCACCATGGCAATGTGTATTTGTTTGTGTGTTTGGTTGGTTGTTGTTAGGGGTTCCCATGGGGGGATCACCTTTAAATGTGACCAAGGGGTTATGTGTATTCTTTTATTTAGTTTCTTTTGTTTAAAGTTTTGTATGTGATTTTAGTGATGTATTTTCCCCTTTATTATTTATTTTGTTTGTGTTTAAATTAGTGAGAAATCGTGTTGCTAAATTAATTATATGGGTCAAAATAATGAATTTATTAGAGCTAATGGAAATTGGATTATGTGTTGAAAGTAATGTGTAAGTAACCTTGAGTGTGAAACACTCCACCTTCCTTTTGAAATTCAGATTTATCCTTAGGGGCTGATTTTGGAGGCTTGTAGGACAAGTTAAACTTGTCCCACACCTCTTAAATTGTCACACCAACCCTACCTATGGGTTGGGGAGTCAAAATTAGGCATTATTATGTATTTTTTGGAAGGCAAGTTTTAATTTTTTATTGCACCTTATTGCATAAAATTAATTTTGGTCCTTGGGGTGTGGACTTGGTTTGTGTGTGTAAGTAAAATGTCATTTATTCACCCACCTTTTTAATTTTGGTTTGGAGTTTGAAGTTTACTTGTGACATGGAATTGAGAATGTGTGATGTGGAATCCTACATAGACCCACCTCATCCTACTCTCCCTCTTCTATTTATTCAAATTCATTGGCTTGTTTTGGGGTTACTTTATTTTGGTGATTTTATTTTTGGTTAATTATTTTGGTTTTGAGATCTCTTGTAATTTTGAAGAGAGAGATTTTTTTGAATGCTTGTTGATTGTTGGAGCTTTTAGACTGTTTGGATTGGAAAAAAACTTTTTGTTGAACTTTGGAGAAAACTCTACCATGGAGAGGTAGGATCTTGGATCTTTAAAATGTTCTTCTTTTATTTATGCATATGTGAATGATTTGAATATTTTGGTATGTTTTTGGCTGTTTAGGTAGATTTTCTAGGTATGATGTAGGAGAAGACTATCGGGATCTCTTGTGGGGAGGAATAAGAGTTTTGGGGAGGTATAAGTGTTATTGTGGAGGGAGTTTGGGATTGGGTTCCACCTTGTAAAAGAAATAGATCTTGCATTTCTTTACTCATTATGGGGTGCCATAAGAGTATGTGGAGGCATAAGAGAATGGGAGGTATAAGGGGTACTTGGGGAGGAATAAGGGCATGTAGGGGTTTTGAAATGGTATATATATATATATATATATATATATATCTTGGAGGGTTTATGTTAAGGTGGAAACCCATTTCCTATTGGGAGGTATAAGAAGCTTTCCCCATAGGTCTTACTCCTTTGGCTTATGCATGATGAAGCTTGAGTATTGTTTGTTGTTCTTCCTATGGTTGCAAACTACAGTATGTATTTGGATTGTGTTCTATATGTTAAAAAAATTGTGTTGTGGAAGCCTATTTTTTACCATCAGTTGAAAAAAATTCTTATTTATTTGTGGTTGGGGCTCGGGGCCAATGAGGAGGATGACTCTACCTCTTCATTGGAATTCTTGGTTGGGTGGAGAGCTTTGCCTCTCCTCCTTTTTTTTTGAATCAAAAGATATATGGTGGATCTTCTTGTTGTTGTTCAAGCTAAGGATGAAGAAAAATTTCATAGTCCCCTTGGGGTTTCCTTGTTGTAAAATTTCCCACTTCAAGTGGATGGCATTGTAATATTATTTGTGGTGGAAATTTGCTCTGTTTTGGAAATGGAATCTACATTTGAATGTGAAAGATGTATATTCTGTAAGTTGTATTTGATGAATGAAAAAGGAAGTTGTAAAATAATTATTGGAGTTCAATAGAAGTTGTTTTAATTACCAAAAATGGTATGGTTTTCATTTGAAATTTGTGTTTGAAATATATTGTGAAATATTTGTTTGAAAATTGAAAAAGAAATACATATGAAGAAATATTACATTTCTCTGTTTCATTCGAAATGCATGATTTGAAAGTAGAACTACATTTTGGGTCTTCACATATTGATTGAAGTAAAGTTAAATTTTGTAAATTAGATTTGAATGAATTTAAATATTTAGAGGATGATAATGAAAAGTAGATCCATTCGAGTTTAAGTATGATTCTATTTTTGATTCACTGTAAAACTGTAAATATTTATCAAAAAAAATTACAGAGTACTCTACAACTTGAAAGACAAATTGAAATAATAATGTAAGCTAAGGAAGATCAAAACACTTTTCAAATAGTTTAATTGCTCAAGAAAATTTATCAGACTTCAATTAATTAGACTTAGATAAAACTTCAGACATTTTATGGAACAAAGAAAAGAAATTCATATTGTAATCTCAACCGTTAATCAATTACTCTTAAAACCCTTTTGAAATCTTTCAATTTCTTCTCCCATGCCTATTTGGTGTGTTGAAGAACAAAGAACAGTGAATTAGACCAAATTCTAAATTTGTTAAGTTAAAAGTTTGATTCATGTTTTAATGGCAAGAAAGACGTTTTTTTCAAACCCACCAACTTAAGTTTGTCAAAATGAATTTTAATGGTTCCTCTATGCAAAGAGGAGTTCGAACCCTTTTCAAAAATTCCTCATTTTCTCAAATCCGAGCTTCAAGTCGAAAGTTATGGCCTTCTAAAGTTTTTACTTCGCCTTCTTAAGTTTTTTTTTTTAAAAGATGGAAAGTTTTGTAAATTGGACCTACAGTTCGAAAATTACTTAGGAAACTTTTTGAAAAAATGCAAAAAGTCAAAAATTCCTCTGTGGCATTTCCTATAGCCTTGCCAATTTTCTTTTGGGAGAATGCTTATGTGCGTTCACGGGCCCGCACCTTCAAACTTTACATTTTTGAAAAAACATGAAAAATATTAAGTCACCCCGTCAGTTTGCTTCCCTTCCTATCAAAGTGCGTCGACACGTGGCTTCTTCTGCATTGGAAGAGCCATGGAGATTGTTTTAGACCTTATTGCCTTTTGAAAAAGATTGGAAAAATTCCTAAGGTTCCCCATCGCCCGCCTTCCCGCAGTCACTTTGATTGACACGTGGCTTCGCTTGGTGTCAATGGAGGCGCAAGTTGGTTTTAACCTTCACAATTTTTAACATAAAATCCAAAATTTCTATGTTTTACCCGACGGTCCGCTCCCTCACTTGAAAACTTGTGTAGGACATGTGGCGTCCAAGGGCGTCAGGGGAGGCAGGCGAGAGGTTTTGAACCTTTTTCCTTTTCAAACAAAATGAGTTAAAATCCTAATTACCTTTGACAACCCACCTTCCCATGTGGGATTAACAACATGCCAAGTTTCCCTTGCAACTTTGGGAAAATTTTCTTCCCTGGCCCTCAAGCCCACCTTTGGGAAAATTTTCTTCCATGGGACCGCAGGCCCTCCTTTTGGGATAATTTTCTTCCCTAAGCTTGGGAAAATTTTACTTCCCTTGCAGTAACTTAAGAAATATGAGGAGTTAGGAGGACTTATTTATATCATTGGAAAGAGGAAGAAATTTCCTATCTAATGGAAATGTTTTCAAGAAACCTTAAGTGTGTTAAATATGTGAAAAATCAGGTTGAAGTGCAAAGATGAGCCTGAGAGTGGGTAAATGGGAAATTACCCCTTATTAACTTAAATGTATAATTCTAAAGCATGGGTTGACCTTTTTTAAAAGGTTCACATTAGGGGATAAGAGAATATTTTTCTAACCCATGTAAATAAGAACCTTGTTTATTGTTTAGACCTGGTGGAATTAAATACCCAAGGTATTTAATTCCTTTGGCCCTTTGACCCTCTAAAATTGATTAGGAATATTTAACTATAATGTTAATTTAATTACTTATTAACTCCTAAGAGAAATTTAACTATAATTGGATTAACTATACTCATTAATTTTTTAATATGGATCCAATGTATTTTACAACAAGAAATTTTCATTTGGTAAATTATAATTGACTTTGAATCCTTGTTGTGACAACTATTGCTTGAAGCCTAGTAGTGGTCACGCTTTAAAAAAAAAAATTACTCCATAATTTTTCTATCTAAACCTAGGTTGTTCTTGGGTTTTGAGTGGTCATTTTAGTGGGTGTTACAAACCTCGTTTGTATGAGAACATGTAGTAGACAAGGGATATGGAAATTTTGTGAAGAATAACTACAAGAGGCATGAGAAACATCATTCAAATGTTGGATTAGAGCTTTGAGGGAATGAATTGTTGTTTCTATAACTTGAAACTTATCTTGAAAGTCATGGTGTAAAGCTTAAATTTACTCTAAGATATCTTAAAAAGATGTGTTATCAACATTAATTGGTGGGTGTAAGATATGATTGAAAATGGAACTTACTTGTGAAGGTGGCATATCGAAAGGGAGGTACATTGTGTGTACGACTATTGTGGAGAATATTTACAAACTTGGTACTTTTGAAGTAATTTATAGAAACATAATTGAAGAGCTTTAGGATCCATGTTAAAAATAGGTTTTAGGTTTGGATAGTAAAAAAATGGTAGGATATGCAAAATAAGGATATGGGTGCTCAATCATGTATGGGGTTCAACAAATGATTTAATTTAGATTCAATTAAATCTAATTTCAGTGTAACTAGTGTAATGAATGATATACAAGTAATAATATACCTTAAGTTGTAATAAAATAAGTGTGTACAATATGAACCCTAAAAATTATGGAGTGAGGGTGAATTATATGATTTCGTAGAATCTGAGATGATATGGGTAGGAAAACTATTAAAACAAACTTTAAGCAACGTCATGAAGGCTCACTTGTGGTTCTAGGACTAAGAAATGTGTAAGAAACATGCACCTAGGAGAGGAGTTAAGAACTTATGCGCTAGTGAATGATGTAGGCACTAGTGTTCAGTCAGGTCCTAACATTCTATCATTTTCTGTGTAGGAGGAGCCCTATGATCATTTTTCATTTTTCACTTAGGTTTCTCTACTAGATGATCGATTGCACCTATAACATGTAGAACAATTGTGTACCTACACATTTCCACAAACCACATCAAATATAATAATAAATGGTGCATAATGTGGAGTTGAACTTACCCTGATGGTCACACAAAGAGTAATCTTACAAATGAATGTTACAATCGATCTCGTACTACATGTAGTTTTGTGTGGATGTGCATGTACTTGATGCACTAGGTTTCCATTGTAAATGTTCCACAGTGATAGCAAGAGAGATCTAAAATACAATAATGTATAGAATGTGTGGGAAAAAATGAAATTAACTTACCCTCCTCCCTATGTTTTGTATGTAGAGTGATGTAATCCTTGTCACTTATATGAGTGTTCTAGATGAATTCCTTTAAAGTGCTCTTGTTCCTTTGATGCAAGCTTAGGTGACTATATATAATTCTTAGTTCTTGGACCATCATTTTAGAGACGTAGCTGAGTATATATATGATTCCCTTGTTTGAATTTCATACTTGAAAACTAGAAGGCTAACCCAAAGTATTAAAATATGTCCGAGAAGTAAGAGAGACCAAGAAATAAGTAAAAACTATAGAGAGGTTCAAGAACACCTAGGAGGGAGAGGAGCACGATGGTGCTTGTGTCTTTACTAGGACCTAGTGTATGTGGTGATAAAAGACAATTAAGTCAAGTTTATGACAAGGTGTAACATGTGTAAGACCATAAAGAAGATAAGAGATAAAGCGAAAGTCCAAAAGGTGTTGTCAATAACTAGTTTTCTTACTTAGGAATGATGTATACATTATTATTCTTTAGGACCTAGAAATGTACCCAAGTGTATAGAATTTGTGTCTATAACGTAGAACTTTATTTTATGTTTGGAAACTAACTTATATCATTTTGTTCATCTAATGTTTTTTTAGAAAATATGTGATTTTTCAATGTATGATAATTAATTTGAGTCTTTAAATTTACTTTTACAAAATTTCTTTTTTATTTTAAATCTATTAATTTGGTTAAAAATACTATTATTTTAGTAGTTGTTTATGTAGAAATAATATTCACTATTATTTTTAGGATATGTCTTCATAATTTAAAATATGACGATTGTGTTGTACAGATTAAATATTTTGTGTGTGTGTGTCTATTTCATATAATTATATTTAAAATGTTATCTTTACTTTATTGAACAATATTTGTGTCATGTTTATGCCACTTGATAGTTCCAAAATAACATGATTGGAATTCTCAGTATGTCTAGCACACACATGTGGAAAATGTGGTAAAATGTTGTAAATGTGAGGAACTTCAAAATTACTATCCTCATCACTTTGGTGTCATCATTATGACACTCATAAAAATGTATTTTATTCAAATGAATATGACAAAAAAATAAAAAACGTGTCAATTTATCACTCAAAATTGAACTATGAAATTGTGTTATTTATAGGCTACGTAGTAATGTATGGATATAGAATTGGACACATAAAACAAGTTTTTATGATTAAACAAAACTAACTTATATCAAAAATGAATTCAAACATCAAGATCTATTATTACCCATTGATGTATAAGAGAAAATACTAAGTTGATGTAGAACTATGATGGATTTAATTATTAAGAAAAATTAGTAACACATGTTATCATATACTTCTAAATATTAAACCTTTATTTTTTATTTATGATAATAATATCATTCTTTGAGACCCCTTTTACAAAACTATTCCCATTTATAAAAAAATACCCATAAAAATGTAAATAAAAACTACTTCGGTATGATTGCATGTGTTATTTATCACATTTTCAAGGTGAACCCCATGCAAGAACCTCCTAGATATTACTCAGATTCTTAGATGAGCTATTTAAATTAGTATCATTCTTCCTGGACATCAACATGTAAGCTAATTTTATAAAATTAAGTAACGATTTTTTTTTTTGTGGTTTGTTGGGCGTCCAATTAATTATGTTGAGAAATTTGGGAAGAGAGGGGGATAACTCAATATAACTACATACATAATTACTAATTAATGGTATTTTCATGGAAATAAATCGTAATGCTTTAACCTCTCACTATTTGGGTTGTATGAAGCCCAAGGGAGATACCCATTAGCAAATAGAATAAGAGGAAAACACTATTCTAGGGGACATAAAACATTAATACTAAGCTAAGGCAATTGAGAAAAGCTAGTGAAAGTTGAAAATTTATGAAAGTCATGATCAAAAGATCGTCTTTGAAAACGTGTGAGCACGATGCCACCTGAGTAGGGCGGCGGTTATAGGAACATGGATAAAGCACTTAGGATGCTAACATATACTTCATGAGCTTCTCTAGATTAGAACACCTTGGGAGGCAACCTATATCATCATTGGGGCATGTGTGACATCATTCAGCGGCAGACAAGACTCTATAATTTTGGGTATGTATATATTGCCCCCTCGGAGAAGAATTTTAGCCATTAAGAGGCGTAAAACGGTGGGTCCGAGTATGGCAGGTCCCAAAACGGGAAATTAGAAATTATACGACACGCTTGTGTGTCAAAATGTCACCATCCGAGTTCCCATTATCTGTAAAATGGAAAGAGGACTCAAGTGCAAATAGATAAAATAAATCAAAAAATTAATACTAAATTAGTATGAAATAAGGACTTACCATTAGCATGGGGATGAGAACTTACCTCCTTGGCGCTCTAAACCTAGTGAAAGGGGCATTCGAAATGAGTCAAAACACTATATATATATAAAACGGGACCATTTTCCTATTCATTTGTGCATGTCGATTTGATAGTTTTTGAGCTCTGGGACCCACGGTGACGGTTTTCAACGAGAATATAGTTGAAACGTTCATATCGAGATAGTGATCATGCCTCTGCGAGTAGATCCTTGACCCACGAGATCTCAGGTTAGTTCTTCTTGATTTAACGTTTTTGCACCCAAAATGTAAAAATGATGAAAAATTTGTCATGGGGGGTTATTTTTAGAAATGTCAGTTTTAAATGTGTCTCTTAGGGGGTGCCTAATGGGTAGGCTTTTATTTTAGTTAAAATGGTCATTTTTAGCATTTTAAAGCATTTTTAGGGCATGCGACTGCTTTTAAGTCACGGACAGACCGCCACCCTAAGTAGGGTGGAAGTTATAAGACCTCCGCCCCTTCAAGGCAGCGATTCTCTTCGAATGTTAAAACAACATTAAATTGAGTTTATTTTTGCATTTTTAGTATTCTTAATTTCTTTAATGATTTTCCCAATGCAATCTTGATACTAACTTGCTCCTTTTGTGTGTTTAACAGAATAAGGAAGAGTACATCGATGATGGAGTGGAGAGAGTGATTGGCTTCCAAAGAATGCTAGATGCACTCTCTCGGGATGAGGAGGATACTCTTTAGATGGAAGGTATATTGAGGATCACATGGGTCCCCCACATTACACTGCCACCACATGCTATGTGACTTATTTTCTTATTGGGATGCGAGATCGGAACACTTCCGATTTCTAGGTGTTGGGGTGGGTGGAGTATCACCCTAGAGGATGTCTACCGCATTTTGGGAGTCTTGATTATTAGGAGGAGAATTTCATTTGATACAGTAGTATCTAGAGCTTAGGTGACTTAGTGGGCCACCTATATGGGAGACGCAGTTGTTTCCACTAGTTCAAAGAAGGGGGTGAAGGTTTGTTCTATTCCTAGCTTACCCATCCCTCTGATCCGTCAGGCCATTATGGGCATCCTTGCTTCGAGATTGATCAGAGATAAGGGAGGGGATACTTTTCTCTACTATTGGGCCCCCATCATCGCATAGATTGAGGCACATGGTCGGATTTATGCCTGGGGAGCCGATATACTTGGGACCACCTATCATGACTTGTACAGGTGGTTTGTTTATAGGGACAATCTTTGAGCCATTTGACCTTAGTTATGAGCTGGGTCTATGGAGCGTATCATCCCTTATGGGAGAGGTATAGAGGTGGTAGATCCCGGGTACATTAGGGAAGCTAGATGGATAGAGATGTCGGTCTTTAGAGCACCCTACTAGCCAGTTGCTTCCCTGACTATTGAGGATATGGAGGCCACACCTTATCAGGCCATGACAGGGTTGTGGGGTGAGGAGACCTTCACTTTGATTTCCTACTCTACTATAGGGCAGCTTGTGGACAGGATGGGGAAGGTAGAGACACACCCCTTTGATTGAGTGCCTCAAAGCATTCAAATTCTTGCTTACATTCACATGCTTCCCCCAAGTGGTTCCCGTGTTCGATTAGTTCGGGAGGCTAGGGGAGGTCCTAGAGGCTGGAGTTAGATTGTTGTTACTCCCGGAATCCCTATTGCAGCCGGGAGGGTGGTATGCACCCGAGAGAGCGGTGCTCCTCGGCACCTTTACTTTAGGATTGTCATCGATCCCGCTATAACAGTGAAAACCCCATTGATATAGAATCCTAGTCTGAGGAGTTCATAGGGGGAGAGACGTAGGAGGAGACCGAGGGCATGGAGCTTAGTGAGTTGGGAGGGGAAGAGGATAGTCATCCCAAGTTGCATGACACTTAGGATATCTTACAAGCTGAGAGGGCATAGTAGAGCATGGAGAGGGTGACTCTAGTCTCAGAGGAGTTTCTTTTATGGACCTAGGTGGAGAGTATGAGTCCGTGGTGGGACACCATGTTGTCCCAGACATAGGAGGAGGACATCGGTCGGCCAGGTGGCATCCGTGGTAGGTGTGGATTCCAGTGATCCTTCTTGGAGGCCCAGACATCCGAGTGAGTTGTCACTCTTCTTTTTGATATTTTTTAAGCTAGAATTTCTTTAGTTGCTTCCTCTCTTTTTTTTCATCCTTGGTTTTACCTTTTGATTGTTTTCTAATTTTTTTCTCCTTTTCTTACAGAGACTTCTGATGGGTGGCAAGACTTGATTCGCCGGGTATGTACTGATACCCTGATGCTCCCCATGGAGAAGATTCGCGCCGAGCTATCCGTAAATAATACTTGTCACCTGACTGCATATTTGATGAATATCTATAAAACTACAATTTGTGTACTAGCCTCTTTTGCTTCGCAAGTTTACTATACTTGATAATAGATATGCCCCTAGGTCATACTCGGTGAAGTATAAGTGTTCTACCGTGAATAATGTAGGATCATCTAGGGGATATATTTCAAGCGTAGGTGAAGCTAACCCCTAAATAAAATTAAACTGTAATTTTTAGGTAAACAGGTCATTGAGCCACGCCGTAAAAATTTGCCTTTTCAAATTTTCCTAAAATGAAATATTCTCCATATTATGAATATTCGCCACTAAAATTATCCCCGATTGATTTTCCACCCACTATCTAATAATTTTTGGGGACTCTTAAAATGAACCCTATACCAATAGCATGTAATCTCCCCTTGCTACCATGATGATCGCACATTGATGGTGTTTTTCATGTATCTTTATTGAGAAGATATGTTTAGGATCCATCTCATGTGCTTTAGATTGGACAACATTTTATGTGTAGGAGGCAAGATAGTTGATAATAAATACCGTGTGTATTCTAAAGCACGAACCCTTAGGCTTTGGGGCTGCGAAATTGATCTTGTTCGAGTTCAGGTGGGATGGATATGATGAGCATAAAAATACATGGGAGGATGCAACCACACTCGAGTGCAATACCCACATCTATTTGAGTGACTTCTAGGAGGAAGTCATGTTTAAGGGGAGGGGGAATATAATGCCAACTTTCCTTATAACATTTTATGTCGTTGGATTAGTTTTTTTTCCACATTTTATCTATCTCATATGACAATTTGACATGGAATAAGGTACTTGACATATTGACATTCGGACACTAGTTATTTGGCACTTCATGAAAGACTCATTTTGGATGGTTTTATGTATCTCTCGTATTGTATATGTGGATCATAATGAATTTTGTTATAAAAAAAATTTTAACATTTTAATTACTTTTATTATATGTAGATTTGATTTTATGATGATGATGAGTTGTTAAGATTTATATCTTTTGTGAATTTTTTAGATATTTAATTCGTATACTAAAAAAATTGTGCTTAGATTGTGTATACAAATGTTAATTTTGATTTTTTTTGTTAATTGATATATATTGAGTTGTGATGTTAATTATATCGATAAATGTATGATTTTTTAATATTTTGTAATGGATCTGATGCATGCTTGAATCATGTAATGACAAATAGGTTCAATTACATTAATAATGAAGGGAATGGATGGAGCAACACACAAATAATGCATGGAAAAAAGCGAATGGTCACCATGAGCAACATTGGTTGGTAGTTAGAAAAGTGGCTAAGCCACTTTTGATTTTGTGGATGTTTTGATTTATTTTACTTATCCGATGTTGTTCACCCCATTTGAAAATTTACCCTTTAATTTTGTAATTTGAGATTTATATAATTTCTTCCTATCCCGTGTGTTGATGTGACACTTGTTATGACACTTTTAGTAGGTGAAAATAATATTAATGGATTCCTAAACTTGAGGAAATTATGAAGTGATCTATTTTAGCTTTGAGTGAGATTAAGAGAAACCTACAGATAACCTAAATTTTTGTTTCCACTTTAATTAAATCTACACTTCAAACCCATCATTGGAAGAGTATTTTTGAAGCTTTATTTATGATTTTGATCGATTTTATGGCCATTTTCCTTGATTTTAATTACACTCTAATTTCCTTGTTTAATATAATTGTTGAAATAAATATTGAGTTTATTGTTGATTTTGGAGTGATGGATGAGAAATAAGATTTGTTGCTCGACTTATCCCTTTTGGTAATTTATTTTTATTGGATTTTGTTTTGTACTCTTGATTATGGGAGTAATGGATGTTCACACAAATTTGGGAGGAAATCAATTTCCTTGGAGAATATCGTGTATCCTTGGGTGAGGTGGAGTGTGTATACCTAGTTAGAATCTATGTGGAGGAAACTCACCCTTTTCCCTTACAAACTATATAAATAAGTTATATGTTTTGTAAATGGGGTTGACTACACCCAATATATTTCTTATTTTGGATTTCCCGGTGCTTGGAGGAGAAATTGGAATAGATTGGAAACTTAGAGTAAGTGAAGTTTGTTTCCATGGTTTAAAGGTAGGGTCTTAAGCCCTCTTTGTAATTTCATTATTGTTTATAATTTCTTTAATTAGTTCTAGTTTTTATCCCTCTTATGGCTTGTATTTTATCAACTGCAATGATTTTTTTGGGAAGGGTAGTAAACCCTACATTAGGTGTTGGAAGGGAGTGTTCATGATTGGTTTGGTGGAGGGAAAATACTCCTTTTCTAGATTTCGATGTTTATTATTATTTTATTTGAGGGATCTTGGGATAGATGGGAATCGGGATTTTGGTGGAGAGAAAAGGGGTGGTTTGGAGGTATAAGGTATAGTGGAGGAATAAGGAGGGTTGGTATAATGGAGGTTTCATGACCGAATTAACTACCCACCGGGAGTGATTTCAATCCATGTTTTTCTTTGTTTTTTATTGCATTCTTTTTTGTTGTACTTATTTTGGGGTCTATTAGAGCAAGGATAAAAATTTAGTGTTGAAAAATGGTGTTTTATCTCTTTCATGGTTCATGTGTTGGGGCTAGGGGAAAATTGGGATTTTCTCACCTTCCCTATTGGATAGGGTTAGGTAGTGAGAATTGTTTTCCTCCACCATGTGTTTTTTGGTAGCTTGTGAAGACTATTGAATTCATTACTACAAATCTTTTCATCCTTTTTGTTGGGAAAAGTTTCTCTAAATTGTAGTCTTGTGAAGCAATCTATTGAGCCTTTTTTATAACCTTGAAGGATATATACATTAAGAAAAATATGAAGTATGTAAACAAATTTCAGTTCAGTGAATTGTTATCATTTGGTAATGAAGAATTGAATTGGAGATTGTTGTAAGTATTGCAATGTGGAAACTAGTGCATTTGAAAATGTAAAAGTACTTAAACTACAAATATTATCGTTATTAGAATGATTGGAAACATTTTTGTTAGTAAAAATTTTTGTGCATTAAAATATAGCAGTTATCTAAATCCTAGCTACTCGTGAGTGCACCGTCATGGTGTGGGTACTCTTCTTAGATGCAATACACATGGGAATGGTCATCCTTTCATGCCAAAATGCATGAAACAAGTGAACATATCCACGGTGCACCACAACTACTTCCTCATTATCTTGGTGTTCTTGCATTATTATGATGTTGTAGTTTATTGATATTACATCATAGAAATTGATAACCTTGTGTCTTACATCATAATAAGAAATATTTTGTTTAGTGCCTTGTTAAAATTGTACCTTATTGTTTCATATTCCTTGACAATTTTACATCCTTGTAAATTTGATATATGGTTGTTTATAATATGATAAAATATTTCCTTTGTTGTATTTATTTGGCATAGCCAAGACTTTTACCTCTCTTCCCCGCCTGTAGAATTGGATCGGATCATAATCCGATTGCTTTAAGCTTTCTAAATTGGACCAAACTCGCAAGAAGCTCATTCAATTTGAAAAAATGTGGATGGAGCACGTTGATATCTATGATAGAATAAAGGAATGGTGGGATTGAATGGGAAGGCAATCGCCAAAGATCTGATTGGTCAAAAACTCAAAAATGTCAAAAACAAGTCAAACTTTGGAACAAAAATGTTTTTGGAAACATCTTCGGAAAAAAGAAAGAGTTAAAACAGAAGCTTCAGGATCTTGAGTTAAAGATGGATACTATGGGGAGATCAGTTGAAGATGAAGTAAATGAAAAGAAAATTCTTTCTGAGTTGCACACGATCTGCAGTAGAGAAGAATCCTTTTGGCGCCTTAAATCTAGGGCTATCTGGCTTAAAGAGGGGGACAGGAACACCAAGTTCTTTCACATGACCACTCTAAAGCACAGAGCCAGTAATAGGATCCTAGAGGTTTCTAAAAGCAACGGAAGTATCACTAAAGATCCAAACAGCATTAAGAAACAAGCACTTGAATTCTACAAAAATCTTCTTAGAGAGAGTAATGTCAGCAATCCGGAAGCTATTTCCTTCATGCTAGAAGCCATCCCTCAGAATGATATTGAGGACCAGAAATTCAGAGATACCACTAAAGCGGTCACGCTTGATGAGCTAAAAAAGGCTGTTTTTTCTCTTGAGGGGGATAAGGCTCCTGGACCGGATGGATTCTCCATTAATTTTTTTCAGAAATTCTGGGAAATATGCTCGGAGGATCTACTCAAAGCGGTTAATGAATTTTATAGATCGGGAAATCTTCTAAAAGAACTCAATAACACACACATTGTGCTGGCACCTAAGAAAATGGATGCAAAAGATTTCAAGGATTTCAGACCTATCAGTCTTGTTAATGCTATTTTTCGAATCTTTACCAAAATTATTGCTTCTAGGCTGCAGCTCATAATGAAGGATCTCATCTCAAGGCAGCAGAGTGGATTCATTAAAGGCAGGATAATACAAGACGGTGTGATTATGGTGCACGAAACTATGCATTCTATGGAAAATAACAAAAAGGCAAACATGATCCTTAAGCTTGATATGAATAAAGCTTTTGACAAAGTTTCTTGGGTCTTCCTTGACAGGATTTTATCTAAATTTGGGTTCACAGAAAAGTTTAGAAAAATTGTTAAGTCTTGTATATCTACAGCCAGGTTCTCTGTGGTTGTTAATGGAGAGCCTGTGGGATTCTTCACCAGCAGTAGAGGTCTAAGGCAGGGAGACCCCATCTCCCCCCTTCTCTTCATCCT
>CM031243.1:411042192-411286981 GCA_018340775.1 Taxus wallichiana var. yunnanensis | reverse complement strand
GGAACTCTCGGCATTCGGTTTCACGAGAATAATGAGTTGACACTTTAGATGGCGATAACTTTCAACTAGAGCTCAGATTTTAGCAAGATAGGATTTGAGACTAAGATTAATACAAAAATGCAAAATATAGTTCAGGTTTCTCGAGGTTTCTCACCTACCACCATTATGACGTAATGGGCCTCTTTTCTTTCCCAACAAGGTACATTACATGGAAGCATGGCTTTTGTAGGGATGACCACTCACTATTGGCAAGTAAGAATTCAATGCATTTTTTAGGGGTGGTTTGAGCTAGATTAAAATTTGTGTCCCTCTCTTTCTCTCATTTTGCTCATATATAGTATGAGGAGGAAATTTTGAAAAAGGTTGGAAAATTTTGGTTTCGGTGCAGTTCCCATCTTCCCTCGGCATGTGAATTCATGGAGTTTCAGACCTCACTTAGACTGTAAATGCAAATTTTTTTCTTGCTACCATTGTAATGCATTCTATCAAGTCGTGAAGAGAAATAATACGTGTTATGTGGATGAATTTTATCCCTTTCTGTATTGTTAGTTGTCTTTTGGTCTTTCATTACAACTTTTGGTTATTTTTGCATGTTTTGTGTTTTTATTTCATGCCAGGTCTATCATGCAAAGCAATTGTCCATCGATCCTTAGTGTATCACCTTGGTAGCTTTAGGTTTATTTTTTTCTTGCATTCTTTAATTCTCGTCTCTTGATTTTAGAGTAGGATTTAGTATTGAACCTCTATAAAATTCATGCATACACCTAAATAGAGGAGTAGGAACCAGCCTCAATCTGGAGAGTTTTTCCATTTGCAAAGTCCCACACTTTAGGATATCTCCATGTTGTGCAATCACACCAAATGACCCATTTCCTAAGTTGCAGATCTAAGAGTTTGATTTTGGGTACCGTGATTCGACACTAATAATAAATTTGTAAGAGTTATTAGTCCACTAGGATACTAAGGGATTAATAGCCCTACTTACTCTATAAATGGTAAGGTTACACCGCATAGTCGTTGCTTCGAATAAGGACTCTTAAGGTGAATTCCAAGGTGTTCTTCACCAATCAACATGGTTGGACCTAAAGAGAAGACATTCTCCTCACTACTGCCAAACCTGAAGGAAACCACATAGTCCGGGATAAAGTTGGACCATGTTGTTCCTAAAATATGGGTTCATGAAAATGTCACTAAACATAACGACTATGATGGTAAACTCAAACTAGGGGTTTTATTTACCTAAACTAGGAGGTTCCATCGAGAGCAAAGTTTAAGTTCATTCTACGGTTTCAATTTATTCTATGGTAAGAAGGATCACACATGAAGACATATTATGCATGAATCTTATACTAGGGTTGAGTGTTTCGATTAAATATCTTTATTACATTTACAAGGTAAGAATACAACACACTAATTAATTAATCATTTATTAAACACTCGAAAAAGCAATACAAGATATTAACTTCAAATTCATTTACCATATATAAAAAAACCTTTTTACCGAATGCGTAATTATGGGAATCAAATTGAACCTATGATTAAATGCTCATTTCCCAAGATACTCCCTAAAATAACATCTCATACATATTAGCAAAATTCAAATACAAATTTTCTGTAACATGATACTACATTATACATTTGCTCATTTTACAATGACCTATATAAATTACAATAAAAATAATGAATTACACATTTCCCTTTTCACCATCTCTCTACATCCTGTGTGTGTGAAACCATGTGAGCATGAAATCAAGGATAACTCACCGGCATGGAATCCACCCTTATCTAACATAATTAATGTCTTTAGTTTCCCATTTTCATATAATAATAATTATAATTTCCATTAAAAAAGGTTTAGAAACATGTATTCATTTCATTTCATTTCACTTCATTTCATAACCAAGCAGAGAGGAAAGGAAAGGAAAGAGAGAGAAACACCATTTTGTCAAAATTTCCATTTCACACAACAAGTCACACTATAGAGTTTCAAACATTTATTTTCATGTGTCAAAAATTTTCCACGGTTGTTTGGCAACCCAACAGGGGTCCTACAACTTTCTTTTTATGTTTTCCTCCTAGCTGTAAAAATGTTCAATTTAGACTCGAGGCTAAAAACCGCTTTCAAACATTATCTTTTGGTGAGCGAAACACCACTAGTTAAATTTCTACGTGTCTATTTATATACCAAGAATCCATAGAAATGAAATAATTGGAACTCGGCGAATGATTTACAATCGAGGCTAGTTTTTCGAGGCCATCGGTTGAAATTGACCTAGTTGTAAATGATCAAAAGTTATCTCAAGGGCTCAGGAAAACTACGTCCCAAAACTAACATTCGACGGATGAAAATGCCACAATAAATTTTCTATGAGTTCCACCATATGTGGAGAATTCTTTCGAGTCATTGGAACTAAAAAATAGAACACGGTTTTCAAACGGCAATAAGATTTCTGATGCCACCGGCTCCTAAATGGTCAAGTTTAACCTAACCAAATTCGCAACCCAAGGCCTACAAAATAGATTTTCCAAACAATATCGAAATGTGTTTTTCCTGAACTAAAGGTTCCATGCAATTTTCTAGTAAAAACACTAGAGGTTTGTGAAGATGGATAATAATTTATGCTATCAGGTTTAAAAGGTGGTTTCAAACGGCAAAAGCCAAATTTTTACATTTAGCACTTTCCTCATGACAAAAAGCATGTAATGTGGTTCCTATAAGGCGTCAAAAGGTCACAAATGTTCATTCGGGGTTGATTCAAAGATTGAATTGACACCTGCATCACAAGGTATATGGAAGGAAGCTTAACCTCCCATTTTCCGAAGGTTATGATGGTTACTTTGTGAGTCTCTGGAAGTCGTAATTTATCTATTTAAACCAGGAGATTGTCAACATATTTATCGAGAAGTCAACTTCAACTTGTCAATAAAATAATACTGTAGTGATCTAATTTGGTCAAGGAAGTTTTCTAAATCACCTCAAAATGAGGGTTGAAGTTCATGGTTTACTACAAATGGTTATTTTGATTACATGAGTTACGATACACATTTTATTGTTTTGACAAGTTAATATAAAACAATTAAATATTATGATAATCATAAGATTTTAAAAGTTATATTTCGTTGCAAAAGAAAAAATAAAGTAAAAAAATTATGAAAGATAAGGAGAGATGAACCATGCCTTCTTTAAGCAAAATCACAACATCTCATTTGATGGGACCCCACTTCCTTGCATTTTTCCAAACAATTCAAGGGATTCACATAATCTTCCACACTTTGCTAATGGTCTACCAGAGCACGAGAAGCTACAACATCAAACAACATTCCTCTAACCTTATCTGTGTATGGAATGCACATCTCTTAGAATCCCCTCAATCTATCGATCACAATTCTTTCAGAATTTTTCTTCAACATTTCACATGCCTTGTTCTTTCTCCCCCCTCCCCTTTTTGTGCATGCATATCTAGCAGGAACTTGCAACTAAAACATTCGACAAGGTCTCATCCCCATAATTATTTGGCAGATTCCCAAATCTTAATTCAAAACCACTACTATTTTGGCACTTGTTTGTGGATGCTAACAAATGTGGAGTTGATCAGGTTAGACACTTGTGGGTTGCATAAGGTCAAACAAGCTGATTTAACAACCCATCTACTTTCCTTTTAACACAAATTCATGGCCCATTATCAAAGCATGATCTACAAGTTCCATAGATGGGAATGTTACAAAAGCTTGACCCCTCATTTTCCTGCCTACATCAACTTTACAACAAGTCTAGATTTGGCTTCCTCTATACTTCAGAATCTAAGATAGTAGCTTTCTCAAAGTTTCCAAGAATTTTCAACAAAACCATTTCGTGATGCAAATCTTGCAATGTATGTTTCAATAAGAGTAGGTTTTTTTAAGGAAATTCTGTCATAACATTTATACACCATGCATGCTCCCATGTTTTGCACCCATTCCTACTAGGGTATCTACAACCACGTCTACCTGGGCATTCCCGACTACAACATCTGATGAAATTCCTGTTCTAAATCCTCCATTTTGGCACAGGCTGGAGGATGCTGGAAAAGGTTGTGAAGCATGTCCTGCATTTCTTGAAAGGTTCCATGGCCTTCTTAACAACCCCATTTTACACATATTCTACCACCAATGTAATCATCTAAGCCACATTTCAAGCATTTAGTAGAACAGTTCACATGCCAAGCGCATGATTCCACACTTGAATATGTATCTACCAGAGCAATTGCAACTATAAAATATGGCAGAAATCCCATTTTGGGCGAGACTGGGAGGAAAATGGAAAAGTAAAAAAAAAAAAAAATAGATTTTCATTATGCTTTTATAGACGTCCTTACCCATTTACAAAGCTTACATTTTTTTCAGACAAGCCGAGAGTACACAAAAGATGAAAGTTAGTATGATTGGAGACTTGTATGCTTCTCTATACAAGAATATTTTGACTATCCTAGGAGGTCACCCATGCCTTTACATGCTTCCATGTTTTGCATAGATATCTACCAGAACACTTGCAACTACAACAATCGACAAAATTCCTCTAACTCTTATGCTTTGTTGGATGCCCGCGCCTTATTCCTAGAAAGAGGTTCCATTTTGGACGCAGTGGCCGAGTATGCATGCAACTATGAACCTGGATTGGTTTCAGCACTGCTTGTTCCCTTTAGAGAAACAAGCTCCCAAAAATCTCTCTTCATCTAGCTCCCACACAACTATTCGATTATTTCTACTACATTTACAATGTTAACTTTTCTTTCTCCATGGTTGAGGTCTCTAGATCTCAAGTAGAGTAATTTTATTATCATTCAAGGAAAGACACATCTCTAAAACATCTAGATGAGTTCAACAAGGAGAAAACATTGGTCAAATTTTGAGATGGTGCAAGCTTTAGCCTTGTAACAAGGCATTTGCTAGAAATTTCCAAACATCTTTTCAAAATTTAATTGTAGTACATGCACACTCCACCACCCATCAATAATTTCTACCTGACTCTTCCATAATACCACAAACACAATCACATCAATTCTCACTGTTCCTCCACTAGTATGCGCTCCAAAGCTTCCAAATAGTTAATTAATTATTATTATTATTATTATTATTATTTTAATTTCAATTTATTTATATAAGTGTTGGGGCACTACACATATTTATTGAAGTGGATTTTCAGTAATTCATAATATTAATAAAATTATAATGTAATATCTATGATCATAGAATTAGACCGAAATCGAGCGTAATATGCTTGATAAAGAAGAGAAAATAGTTAGAAGTACACAAAAACAAAAAATATAATGACATCATGCATTTTAAATAGGTGGCTTACACTTATTAATATTTTAATTTTAAAATGAATAAATTACTCCATTTGTATAGTTATTAAATGTTGATGTTAAAGTTGTCATTAGTTGTGACACTTGTTAATTTTAAATTGTTTCCTTCAAATGTTATAAGAAAAGGGTGATTATCAAATGGGTGTGAGTCCAACATTGTGTATGATGGTGTAAAAGGTGTTGCTTAGCCATTCACAAAGGTACAAATCCCAAAAGATACAAGTAATAAGGGATGAGGGAATCATGACATGGGTGAATTTGGTAGAATGAAACCCCTCATTCCTCAATAACTAGGTATAATAATTTTATGCACCTGATCTGTGCAAGTTTCATATTCAATTATTTAAAATGTACTAAAATAAGGCCCAAAATTTATCTAATAATAAAAAGTGGCCGATAAAAATCTAATAAATCTCTATTTTTGATATTTGTAAAATAAAACTTTGTTTAATTTATATACCAACAAGTGAAATATAAACATTGAGAAAAAAAATGACGTTAACTCGTAGACATTATGAAATTAATTAATGCTGAAATTTAAAATATTGTACTCTCAATTTTTTTCGATAAGATAAATACAAGGATTTTGAAAGCCCTCGTAGCTCTTATGCAAAGTCTTTGTAATGACCCAAAAATCCACACACGAACAACACAGCTGAAATACAGGATAACTTTTTTCTTTCTTTTTTTGACTTGCTTGACACATAACGTGACGCAACATGTCATCACCAAGGATATAACTAACACTGTGAACAACTTGATACAAGGATGGCCATAAAGGTAGCACGGAAACGTTCACACCTATCAAGGACAATTTACTTTTCTTTTTGACAAGACAACATAGAAGTCCGATCACAGAACACACTTACAGTTAGGGCCATCCACAATGAGATATTTTGAGAGTTATTTATTTTTAAAGGACATCTTACAATTCTTAGCTTACGTTTTTAAGGAGGCTCAAGATATGATTCATACAATTCATCTTACCAAGTTAAATTTATTCTTTTGACACAGAGTAATTATCTTTAAATCTTCTCTATTATGACATTTATTTGCTTAATTCGTTTATCAAGAAAAAGGAGTAATTAAATTCCACAAGGCCATCTGCTCACCACTAACGCTACTAAGATTCGTTCTTGCTTGGCCATGTGGATAACATGGTTTTAAGTTCAACACACTTAAGAGAAGAGATATAAGGTGCCTTGAAAAGGGTTAGGGGGAGAAGGTCGAGATGAAACATTTTAGGACCTCATTAGTTATCGTGTATTCAATTGAAGCTAGGGATCTTAACCAGATTCAACAACAACTTTACTTAGGCTTCGCTAAAAGTATTAACAAGGAGTAAAAATTTACTTTCCAAATGTTTGAGAGATAGATTGTGTAGTTTCAAAATTGTTTTCTCCCATTTATTAAATCTTATTATCTTCCGTAACTAACCATAGATTTCCTTTAAGTTCATTTAAGAATTCCACCATGAAAGGATAGTGTTCATTAATGTCATTTAGGGGTATCGAGTTATAAGTTTACGCAATGATGGTCTGCCTGAGTTTACTTAAAGAATTTCTTGCTCTGAATTTGGTGGCCCGTATGTTACTTTATTTGAATACAACTTTTAATTTAACTTCCGGGAGTATTAAATAATCCCATGTTAGTTTACTTATGACACTTTATTACTTAAGTCATGTCAAGGTTTAACTCAAAATTTATTCTCAAGGCAAGGTTGTAGCAACACTCATTTACATGAACAAAACAAGATTACATCAATTCTTAAAATAATCGATACTCCACAATGCCACTCAACAACAATAACCAAATTTTCTTAAAATTTCAATGATGGTCAAACAATACAAGGTTTCCAAAGTTGGATGACAAAGTCCACAATAATTTATACTAAGACATTAATCCTCTTTAAAATTTCCCTTTGGACGTTAACAAAAGTTGAACAACATAAAAAGGTTTCGAGCAAAGGAACTTCTCAATCCTGAGGTTGATGACAAAAGTCTACAATTCTATCCCTCATCTACACGCAAAATCCATCTCGCAGCAAATTTTCTACAAGAGTCGTGGTTCACGAGAACCGAGCAAGATAAGGCTACACAAAACCACCATAACTATTATCTAACAATACCACGAAAAGGAAGCACTTTATTACAAGAGGTGGTTCAAACCTCTAAACACTATCAACACATCAAGTTATAATAAAGTCTTCATCATGCCAATCAAAGAAGGAGAAGACCTTGTACTTGATTAGGAGCAAAAGCAACGAAAGTAATAATCGTATGAGATGGCCCTTGGCCTTATAAGGAGAGATAAACAATCTAGCAAAGAACAGAATTCCCATCAAGTAAGTAAATAACAATAATTACAAGATTGAGATTTGATATATATACACCAACCATATAGAAAATTCATCAAAGGTACCATACACATAGACTAAAATAATATATTTCTAAAAGAACAAGAGTTGATCGGCCCAAGAAAGGGAACCACGAGTTTCAAAATTAACACAAAAAGCCATGTATAATTGAGTTTCAACCGAAAATCAAATAGAGTATACACGCAACATAAGTTTCAAGCGAAGGCAAGGTATACTAGTTTTGACCATTAACTACAAGATTTTCCAATCATCCAAGAAGGGTCAAAGTCTTACAGCTAGTTAATGTAAGCATGCGAGAGAAGAAGGGGTTCCGTCACACAAGAGTATACTGATAATGTCATCAACAAATTTTATAACACTAAGGATTTGCAAACCTCCAAGACAATACTAATGTTTGGTTAATTTAAAAATAAATTACCCATGTCCCAAAACAACCATATTTTACGGCAACCCTTGGTAACACAGTCAACCGTCGCACAAATAGATACAAGCATAATTTCTAAGTGACTTTATCAAAACAAAACCTTCCGCTATGAATTCATAAGATTATCACACGAAAGCTGAGTTTTTCCCGAAGGTCAATCACATTTAAGAAAATCTCCATCACAAACTATTATGGTAATTACGTGCATAAAACTGACCAATATTAATTAATAGCGTTAACATTACAAGGGGGAAGATAATGCAAGTTAGGAAAGATAGAAGAGCGCCATCAGAAATAATTCTGAGAGGGGGATTAGACCAAACTATTCTAGTGTCAACGAGTTACTGGATTCGCACAATGAAACCTCCAGCTTAGTTGATCCGAAAAGCTAGTTATGATTCAAGTTGATAGGGATGGTCAAGGTACTTCTTGAGGATGGCCTTAAAAGCCTAGAAACAAGATGAAGGATAGTATAAGAGTCTAAACACGAGACGGCAAAACACATTGCACACGAACCCTTTTATTCTACCGGTTTTTAATAGCAAAACTCTAAGCCCGGCTAGCCCACGCATTGCTCACACAATCCCTCTACAACCTTTCTTTCGCGATGCCAAAAGGTTATCAAAGGAACTTCTGAGGGCAACTAACAAAACGTCAAGGACAAACTTGGGTGCTGGGGACGGGGTTTCATAGTTATTGTAAACTTACTTCCATGATATCGAAAATACTAGCTTGATCAACATAATAACTTGCAACTCAATCGCAGAGAAGAATTAATACATAAACAAACAGATGAAGTTCTATCATTCGAGTAATATAACATTCAGAGGAGAGGACACACGCATCCTTTCACCCACATCACATCGACGATAAACACTAAAACAAGAAGAAACAAGCAGAAAGGGAAAATCTCCCATCATGACATCCAACTGACAAATCAATGCAAGGAAAAAGCGGTTCGATTTCACAATAATTGTAAATATAATAGCAGTAGAAAGGTGTAGAAATATCTTGCCTATTTCTCCAGCCTTCAATGGAGTCATACTGAGAATCCACACGGGCCAGCATAAAAACAATGGCATGAGACAAGGATGTGAGAATCTTCACGCTGGTGGCGATGTCAATGGGCCAAATGTGATAACTGGATAGACTGATGGGGCAGAAAAATTAACAGTTGAGTCCTTTCACAAATCCACCTCACACCGCCTCGTAGTGTCAGCTAGAATCCCATAAGCTTCCCCATTTGGAAAAATAGCCAACACCCATGGGTGGGACTGATATAGAGATGTCGTACTATCACCATAACCCCAAGCATCAGTGTTCCACGTAAAGACACGCTTGCCTGTAATACGGGGAAGTGTCAAGTTCCCCCTCATGCTTCACGAGCCACAAAGACATTCCAAATGTCACAGCTGCACACATAATAAATAGAAATACAGATAACCATAACGTCTCTCTGTTCATGTGCCCTTCCAATCTGCTTCGTTTTGAAGGTGCACCTGAACTATTTAGCATTGCTTTGGTCTCTTGACCTGCATAAACAACCACCCCAACTACCCATGCAGTATTTTTTTAGTGGCAACCTCGAAGCACAATGTTTGATGGCCCAAGTGGAATTCTTCTGCCATCAATTTCCATGTTTGCAATGAAACCATATATGTTTCTGTTTGGTTGTTCACAACGAATAAGGCCTGAAGGAGGTTCCCTTTCAGGCCTCTTAGCCGCAGTTTCTGGTCTGGCATATCTTGTTTTCAGATTTGATTCTCCATCAAGGTTAATTGTCTGTACATACGCAATTCCACTTGGATAACTGGTTTCCAACAAAACAATATCACACGGGATAGTTTCATTTGCAGGTATCTTCAGTACTTCACCTACCATTACATTCTTCCATTTCTTTGAGCTGAATTGGACACCCTGCAGCACTTGTACCTCCCTATTATTCTCTTTCTTATCAGAATGATGTCGACGCCAATCCTCATACCCGTCTTTGATAGTCACGCCACACACAAACGAATAAGCGAAAGGAAAAAGTGATACTGATTCTCCCAAAGATCGCCATGGTAAATCGATTCAAGGCAGCAATCACCAGGAAATAAATGTAAGCAAGTCGATGAAACTGAACAAACAAATTCTTAGGCAAAAAGTAATGATGGTGTATTTGCTTGTCCGAATCTCGTTTCCAGCAAATTCATATTTTCATTTGTCGATTTGGGGTCATTGATATATATGAGTCTATCATTTTGATTTTCATCATCTGTTGCAGGACGTTCCGCCTCTAAAACTCTCGAACCATCCCGCTTTGATGAATCTGTTGGCTGTCCGGCATTCTGTATTCTCTGAGCTGAAGGATTGTCTGGTGTGTTTGAAATCTCAAATGCGCCACCACGATTACGAATCTCTGAGGAACTTCCTTGAGGAGTAGTCGACCGATACATGTTCTCCTCCAATAACAGCATTCCATGTAACCAAATCTGGTGCAGCACCCGTCGCCTCCAGAAAGTCCACCAGAAGTTGCTCGTTCGGAAAGGATGGTATGCGTGAAGTCTCAGGAAAAGATGAAGTTTGATCGCCTCTGTGGATACAACCCGTATTGAATGAAGCAGCAGTAGGTAAACTAGTCACCGCAGCAATGGTGCCCCCAAATCGAGTCCCAGGACCCACATTCCACACTCCATGGAAGGCTTCCGACCACCATTCATATTTAAAAAAAAAGCGACGAATAGACAGAGAAGATGGATGAGAATATCACTAAAATTTATCTCACAAATCAGCCTTCAGAATCTCTCCACCCTGTGACTGCCTCCTTCAAACACCAATGGAGTTTATCACGTTGAATCTGTAAACGCCACGGACAATCTGTGAAGGCCTCGCTTCTGGCCGGAGTTACATGCCTTCCAAAAGCCAATACATGTTGCGTTGCATTCCTCTCTGCCTCACTCGCAAAACTTGCCTCAAGATTTGATCGAGCTTCTTCCTTGTTAAATTCACCACTGATGACGTTTACTTTCCAAAATGAAAAGGCAAGACATTTCAACTAAAACTTTATCTCGCCCTTCTACTACAATTGCAAGATTTTGCAACCACCGATCACGACCGTGGTCGCGTGCGCGAACATCGTGTTCAAGCACCAACGGTTCCTTGGGATCACCCTACGGTAGCACACTGCCGCACTTAACTCTCTCTCGAGGCCACCGATTTTCCGAGATAAGTTTACTTCTACCCTCGTAGCTTTGCGATATAGCGAACCAATTCCTCACGAGCACTTTCCAGGAGAAATTTCAGTTCTACGCTCCACCATAACCTCAGCTGTCATGACAAAGACGATTTTGAGATCCACACCCACCCACACAACATCGGGCGATAGACCTTCATTTCACCATAAATGAATCCACTATCCGTAACACATTTGCCGCAAAGAATTCATCTCAAATCCCAACAAAAACCACTCCTCCTCGCTCACGCGACTAGAACAGGTCAAAGGGAGCAGGTAGCACGGGCCGCAAAATATTTGCAAATCACAGAAATTAAAGAAGGTGGGGCGGTGCAAGGGGTAAGGCTAGTGAAAGATGGCCACGTACCAGGTCTAGATGGCGGGAAGGGGGTGAGGGACGCCGGTAGAGGCCTAGGCAAAAGCAGATAAAATTTGATTTTAAAAGCGGTCCCTCCAATCTGCATCCACACACACCTACCCCCATCTTTCCACGCAACCTCCTCGCCAAGAAAGAGGTGAAGTGGCCAGTGACAAGGTAGGTTGGGGGGGCATTACATAGTCAATCGAGGAATAGAAAGATTAAGCCCAAGCTAAAACAATCATAAGATGTGTTAGACAACAAAACCCTAATACCGAGTAGCCAAACCCCCGACCATATGTGCATAACAAGTTAGGGGGAAAGACTCAAAATTAATAAGTTTTAACCGGAATCGCGTCAATCTTTCCCTTTTACCGTTTTCCTTTGAACTACCCACCACCCTTTGAGTGGGCTCCTTCTGACCAACCGCAAATTTGAATTCTTATTTCTAAATAGAGAATATGAAATAAAATACCCATTCAGAGTGAGCCGCTAGTTCGTGGCCTCTCTTCATCCCCCTTAACAGGGTCTCCTTTTGACCAAGCCTCAATGAAGAAATCTCGTCCTCCTCTTTCCAACGTTTAAAGCCACATCCATCTTCGTGATAGACTGGTTCACCCCGGGAAGTATTCAAAATAAAACGACTTTTCTACCGTTCTATTCAATTGAGACGTGGATTTTTATTAGGGTTAGACGAATCTACGCGGTGAAAGGTCAGCCTTAGACGAATCCACACATCTTCGCAACGTATCGGACACGGTCAACTTGGCACAAAGACTGACTAGTCAATGCCCCCACAACGCATTCAATTAAGCGTGCAAATCTGAAATAGCAGAAACATTCAGGAACGACCCATGAAGGAAGGATATGCATTATATATCTCACACAACCTCTGAACTGAATATATACTTTATATATCCCACGGGAGGTCTTTGATATACATTATATATCCCACCCACTTCCTCAAAGTGATTGTTGTAAATTGCAGTAAACTCGAAGTAGCAACAGCAGTGAATAAGATCGAGATGTATCCCCCTGCATATCAATATGCACCCCAAATAACAACAGGATATCCATTGCCACCTCAAAACCCAACCGCCCCTCCCTACGCTGAACAATATGTACAGCAGCAGCAGCAACAGGTTTATCCTCAGCAAGGGGTGGGTCATCCTCATTCTTCTAGCACTCACTGGTCCTGTGGACTCCGCGACTGCGCCCAAGATTTTTCCAATTGTATATATACATCTACCCCCCACCCTCTCTCATAAGGAATATCTGATCTTTGTCACATGCCATCAATAGTAATGGAAATTAGATTGAATGCTTTGAAGGAAATTGTGTCGGTTAGATTGAAAAATGTTTATTATCATTCTGACTGTGTTTAGATAGAATTTTGTGATGATTTTTGGATCAATGTTGGGATTATAGGGTAAGAAATATAAAGATGACTTATGCTGAAGGTAAATATTACAAATGTTTGCAACGTTGACTGGTCAACCAACCAATGATAAAAGTGGGATGGAGAAAAGAAATTAACACTTGGGGCAGTAGATGAGGGGCTTGACTCTTGATCATGCTGAAATGATAAAGTTTGAGAAAGAGAAAATGAAGAGCTAGGAGGTGGTGGACTTACCCATTGACAAGGTTGTCTTGTGTCCAACTCATAGGCCTCAATCTCCTCAATCCATTGTGCAAGTTGAGGAAACATTTCAACCATGAAGTTAATCTTCTCCTGAGGGTTGTAATGTCTTGGAAAAGGGCCTCCCCATGGACAAGGTGTCTTGAAACCAATCTTGAATGCCTTCATCTATGTTATACCCTGGATTGCACCATGCTAGCCTCATTCTTTGAATCTTCTCCAACAAACCAACATTCTCCACATAACGGTCACTATTGTATGTGTCCCCTTGTTTTTGATAAGCTCTATGGCCAAGCTGACTTTGACCCTGCTCATGTGGGTAAGCATAATTGTCCGGATCTGATTATAATGCTGATATGGAGGAGTTGGGAAATGAATTGAGGTGAACCGTTGCATTCTTAATGTAAGTGTGAGTTCCATGAAGGGAATTAAGTCATGATTGCACAACTTCATGAAATGGAAAAAAATGGGAGATATGGAAAGAAAAGTGAATGAAGATGGGTGGAAATAGATGGAAAAGGTCCTGCAAATTCATAGATGGGGTCATTGACCGGATGGAATCGCTTGAGATGTGATTGCATGTGCCTCCCAAAAAGCTGAACCTCAACAGGAACACATCAACCTACTAAAATGAAGTGGTAAGGTGCTTGGACTGTCCCATCCAAGTGATCCAAAATAGTTAGTGTGTTCACACAAAGGCTTAATATTTGTTGTAGTTGGTAGCTATATAAACCTTTCCAAATACCTCAAAATATAACAGTATGATGAGGACCAAGAACCTAGAGGTGGTATTTGTATAAAAAAAAACCTTGAAGAGCATTTTTCAAGTAAAGAGTTCAACGTTTTACGCACAATTCTATTCGAGTGTCTATTTAGCTATCACATATTAAATTCAACTTTCAAATTTATATCCATTTGACCATCACTAAATAAGTAATTATTTTATTCGGAGAACTCAATACAAATTAGTAATTTTTTAATCATACATTGAAACTATGGGATCCCTTTACATCATTCAATTAGAAATTGGCAAACAAGAGATGAGTAACAACTAGTTCTTGGCTTGAAGGGTTACAAGAAATAAAACATAAAATAGCTAAAACTAAAATAATATATAAGTTTCACATGGCAATGTTTTGTTATGCTTATATTATTATAGGCTCACAACAATTCTTTATGAAACATATGAGGCGTTACAAATGCATCAAAATTTCTATTAAATTGTTAAAGGATGTTATATAACTGGGGTTAAAATGTTATTTAATATTAGTTCTCGTTAATTTTAATGTTTGAAGTTTTTAATATACACATATTTATTGAAGTGGATTTTCGTAATTCATAATATTAATAAAATTATAATGTAATATCTATGATCATAGAATTATAACAAAATTTAGCGTAATATGCTTGATGAAGAAGAAGAAAATAGATAGACATACACAAAAACAACAAATATAATGACATCATGCATTCTTGAATAAGTAGATTACACTTATTAATATTTTAATTTGAAAATGAATAAAGTACTACATTTGTACACTTATTAAATGTTGATGTTAAATCTATCACAATTGTTGTGACACTTGTTAATTTTAGATTTTTCCTTCAAATGTTATAAGAAAAAACAATTATTAGATGGGTGTAGTCAAACGTTGTGTATGATGATGTAAAAGGTGTTGCTTAGCCATCCACAAAGGTACAAATCCCAAAAGATACAAGTAATAAGGGATGAGGACGAAATCATGACACAAATGCATTTGGTAGAATGAAACCCCTCATTCCTTGATAACTAAGTATAATAATTTTGTTGACTTGATCCGTGCAAGCTTCATATTCAATTTTTTATAAAATGTACTAAAATAAGGCACAAAATTTATCTTATATCGAAAAGTGACCAATAAAAATTAAAATCACTATTATTGATATTTGTAAAATAAATATTTGTTTAATTTATATACCAACAAGTGAAATATAAACATTGAGAAAAAATAAATGACATTAATTCGTAGATGTTATGAAATTAACTTCATGATGAAATTTATAATATCATACCATTTTTTTTTCGATAAGGTAAATAGGCAAGGATTTGAAAGCCCCTGTAACCTTATAATCGATTGAAGAATAGAAAGATTAAGCCCAAGCTAAAACAATCATAAGACAAGGGCTAGACACCAAGACCCTAGTACCGAGTAGTCAAACACCTCGCCATATGTTTGTAACAAGTTGGCGTAGAAAGACCCGAAAATAATAGGTTTTAACCCCAAATCAACGTCAATCTTTCCCTTTTTACCTTTTTCCCTTTAAACCACCTACCAGCCTTTGAGTGGACTCCTTCATGACCAACCGCAAATTTGAATTCTTATTTCTTAAAAGAGAATATAAAATCAGATACCCATTCAGTGAGACCCTAGTTCCTTATCTGAGTTAAACCTCTCGTATTTGTGGCCTCTCTTCATCCCCCTTAACAGGGTCTCCTTTTGACCAAGCCTCAATGAAGAAATCTCGTCCTCCTCTTTCCAACGTTTAAAGCCACATCCATCTTCGTGATAGACTGGTTCACCCCGGGAAGTATTCAAAATAAAACGACTTTTCTACTGTTCTATTCAATTGAGACGTGGATTTTTATTAGGGTTACACGAATCTACGTAGTGAAAGGTCAGCCTTAGACGAATCCACACATCTTCGCAACGTATTGGACACGGTCAACGCTCGCTCACTACAATTTTAGCTTGGCACGAAGACTGACTAGTCAATGCCCCACAACCCACTCAATTAAGCGTGCAAATCAGAAATAGCAGAAACATCCAGGAACAACCCATGAAGGAAGGCTATGCATTATATATCTCACACAATCTCTGAACTAAATATATACATTATATATCCCATGGAAGGTCGTTAATATACATTATATATCCCACCTACTTCCTCAAAGTGGTTGTTGTAAATTGCAGTAAACTCGAAGTAGCAACAACAGTGAATAAGATCAAGATGTATCCCCCTAAAGCTAAGCAAGAAGTTAAATCATCTACTCCTCTGTATACCCCTGCATATCAATATGCACCCCAAATAACAACAGGGTATCCATTGCCACCTCAAAACCCAACTGCCCCTCCCTACGCTGAACAATATGTACAGCAGCAGCAGCAGGTTTATCCTCAGCAGGGGGGGTGGGTCATCCTCATTCTTCTAGCACTCAGTGGTCCTCTGGACTCTGCGACTGCGGCCAAGATCTTTCCAATTGTATGTATACATCTACCCCCAACCCTCTCACATAAGGAATATCTATTTGTTACATGCAATCAATAGTAATGGAAATTAGATTGAATGCTTTGGACAAAATTGTGTCGGTTAGATTGAAAATGTTTATTATCATTCTGAATGTGTTTAGATACAATTTTGTGATATTTTTGGATCAATGTTTGGGATTATAGGGAAAGAAATATAAAGATGATTCATGCTGAGGGTAAACATCACAAATGTTTGTAAGGTTGACTGCTCAATCAACTAATGATAAATCCACTTCAAAAAGTGGTAAACAGCCTGTTCGTTGGTTGACCAGTCAGCTCCACATTTTGGGGTGAATTTATAATTCTTTTGTTGACCAGTTAACCTTACAAACATTTGTGATGTATAGGCTCTTCCAAGAATTCAATGGGATCCAAAACTTCCATACAAATATGGCCCATACAATTCTATCCAAAAACATTCAATTGAATTTACCATCTTTCTTTTAATTACTGAAATGTTATGACACAGGTTGCCTGACATGTTGGTGCCCCTGCATCACGTTCGGCCAAATAGCGGAGATAGTCGATGAAGGTTCTCCACGTAAGTGCATCTCCCTTTATAATTTACAAGAAACAATTTATTTGTTGATCATATCAGTTTTATAACGAAGGAATGAATGGCGAACGCAGCCTGTGCTGTAAGCGGAGGAATCTACGCCGTGCTGCTGTATTTTACTGGTTGCGCGGGCTATTATTCATGTTTCTACCGAACTAAAATGAGAGCCAAATTTAACTTGGCTGAGAGCCCGTGCGGAGATTGTCTGTTACACTGCTTTTGCGACTCGTGCGCTATGTGCCAGGAATACAGAGAACTGAAACATAAAGGATATGATCCGGCTTTAGGTAATAGTTTCGTTGTACGAAATCCTATAGTTGTTTGCATTAGTGTTAAATGGTTTTTTTTAAATTGTTGGGTTGATGCAGGTTGGATGGGGAACATGCAAAAGCAACAGCTACAGGGAATGGGGATGGCAGCTCCTGTGGGTCAAACCATGAGTAGACCATGACCTCCACAGCTCATTATTTTATGCATTCGAGTCGGGTTCTGATTTAATGTATTTAGTAATGATGTTTTTATTTAGAATCGGGGTTTTACCTGATTGGTCACAGGTTCGAGTTTTTATTGATATTGTTAGTCAAGTTTGTATTTGTGTAAACCATATCCTATCTGAATATCAGTACTATTTTCAACGGCCGTCGTGTGTATTTTTGTGTTGAATTGGGAACGCTCAACACCGACAAGATACAATTAGCGCTTAAATCCCTTCAAAATTAAACCTTATTAATTAGAAAACAAAAAGATTTCATCAATGCCATCCCCAATAAAAGAGGTCACCTACAACATCGTTAAAAAGAATTGTTTTTATTTATGTATTGTATGAAGGAATTTAGTAATACTAGTCGTTTCACCAATTGTTGTAAACTCATTTTTATAGGGAATAATTAGTAGTTGCTCCTTCACAGGGAGTAAGTATACGTTGTTATTACAGCAGCAACAGTAATTGCAAGAGTAAGCAATGAAACATTGTAATTGTACAAGTAAATTATAGTGAAAGAATCTAATATAACGGTAAGCAATCAAATACGTGAAAGTAATGGGTAGAAATACGACAACAACATGCAATCAAAGATCCATAAAAAGAACGGGATTTGAGCATGACGAAGATGAATGGGTTGTAGTACAGTGGTAGTGGTATGTACAACTGTAGATATGCATGTATTTGTACAACTTCTCATAAAATTCGTAAATATTTGTTGTGTATCTTCAATTACGAGTGAGACCTATGTTAACATGTGCGTAGGTTCTTCATGTTTTTACTAGGTGAAATGTAAAATGAAAAGGTCGACAACGTTACTTTGAGCCTATAATCAACAATACAAGAAAATGGTGTCATCTGTGAACAGTGTACAAAAATCGAGAATACTTTCTTTAACACTGCAGGAAAACAATTATTATTTTTATCTAACATTCAGCTGTGGATGACACATGTTTCAATTCAAACTATAAAACGAAGGAAAAGTTATTATTATCACTGTAACCTCATTGTGGGTTGATTTCACAATATTGAATAGAAGGAAAAACGTCCTGTTTTTCCGCTACATATATTATGCATATGGCACCCGCATGCAGCCTATATTTGATTTGGTTCGTTGAACATCTACAATGATGTGAAAGCGAATAAAGGTCCACATTATATATTTTGCAAGAGCAAATCTTGTGGGCGAAAGGTTATAACCCACAGGCACTAGCCCACAGAATACCTCAAAACAATATGCAGATTTATTTTCAAAGCAGAGGAATAATAAAGCAAAATTACGGCCTGATAACTCTTTCATGACATTAAGCCCAGAGTTTTCCCAAAACAGACCACATTTCAGAGTTCATTAAAAAGTATATATACTTTGTTAGATGAATGTAAGTGCTCAGTTTTATTATGCGAGACGGTGCAAGAAATATTTGGCAGCTAACCCACCTATATAAATCTACCTTTTAACTCAAAAAATTATACGAGTTCCCCTGACGATGCGGTGTATGATTGGGGATTCTATTCTCTTCCGTTGTCGGTTGAATCTACTTTATTTTTTCTGTTCATATTCCCGATGAGTCCTCACAGAAGAAGAAGAAGACATAAATTTATAAAGATGGTGGTAGAAACTTGTAACAGTGCAAAGTCTTCATTAGAGGCGAGGGACTGTGGAATGCATTGGTGGTGGACAACCATAATCTATATATGTTCTGTAGCATCAGTGGAGCCGAAGAGACAGTCGAGTCTCCTTGCTAACATTTCCGTCTCCTTGCAATAATGTGACACAACACTCCAGGTACCCTCCCCAGGCATCTCCTCCATCTCCCACTGCAACTAGATTGCAAATAAATTGCCATCAGATGCTGGCAACGGAGGTACAGTATGTTGGAAATATGCATGTGATGCATATTTAATTCCAACTATAGCTTTTTTAGGAAAGCTAATTTTAGCTTTAGTCTTGCTTTAGTTTGCTTTAGTTAAGTTAGCTTTATCTTATTTTTATCATTAGATTTATTTGAATTAAATCTAATGATAAAAATAAGATAAAGCTAACTTAACTAAAGCAAACTAAAGCAAGACTAAAGCTAAAATTAGCTTTCCTAAAAAGCTATAGTTGGAATTAAATATGCATCACATGCATATTTCCAACACTCCCCCTTAATTTCAAACTGTAGCTTTCACTCTTCTAGAGTTGTGTTTGCTTTTTCAGATCTGCCATGTGCAGGATCACATACTCCCAAACAATCTCTCAAATATTCAAAAACTTCTTTTGCTAAAGCTTTTGTAAAAATGTCTGCAAACTGATCTTCAGATCTACAAAATTCAAGATGAATTTCCTTGTTGTTTACGGCTCACACGATGAAATGATACCTCGTATCAATATGCTTGCTCCTCTTATGAAAAACATGATTTTTGGACAACGCTATGGCTGAGTTGTTGTCACAAAAAATCTGTGTAGCTTCCACTTGTTTCTGTTGTAAATCTGTCAACACTCTTCTCATCCAAACAACTTGACATGTTGCTCACTTTGCTGCTACTACTACCTGCTGAAGATAATGTGACAATGGGTTGCTTCTTTGATGCCCATGAAACCACTCCTGTTCCAAAGTGAAAAGTATAGCCGGATGTACTTTTCCGATCATCTATACTTCCAGCATTGTCACTATCTGTAAAACCAATGAGTTTGAACTCATCTGAACTTGAATAAAGAATTCCATAATTTCTTGTTCCACGTACATACCTCAAAATTCTTTTTCCAGCTTGCCAATGTGAATCTTTTGGAGATTCCATGAACCTTGATATGAGGCTTACACCATACATGATATCAGGCCTTGTGGCCGTCAAATACATAAGACTTCCAACCAACTTTTTAAACAATGTTGGATCCACAAATGATCCTTCATCCTCTTTGCTCAACTTCAAACCTACTGTAACTAGTGTTGGTTTTGGCTTACAATTCAACATGTTAAACCTTTTCAAAACATCATTTGCATACTTTGCTTGTGAGATAAAAACTTCACCTTCTGATTGTTGAACTTCAATACCCAAAAAAGTAATGCATAAGACCAAGATCTGTCATCTCAAACTCCTTCTTCATGGCTGATTTGAATGACTCTGTAGATAGATTTCCAGTAATGATCAAATCATCTACATATAAACAAACAATTAAAATTTTACCTTGCTCATTTATCTTGGTGTATAAGGTAGGCTCACTGCTGCTCCTACTGAAACCATTCTCAATCAAATAAGAATCTATTCTGTTGTACCAAGCTCTAGGTGCTTGCTTGAGACCATAGAGTGCTTTCTTCAATCTGTATACTTTTCCTTCATGACCTTCAATCTCATAACCTTCTGGCTGATTTACATAAACTTCCTCTTCAAGGAATCCATTTAAGAATGCTGATTTAACATCCATCTGATAAATAGGCCATTTGTTTTGAGCTGCAATTGCTAAAACCATTCTTACTGTATCCAAACGTGCTACTGGTGCAAATGTTTCGTTGTAGTCAACTCCATATTGCTGCGTAAAACCTCTTGCAACCAGCCTTGCTTTGTGCTTTTGTACTTTTCCATCAGCATTGTATTTTGTCTTGTAGACCCACTTGACTCCTATCACGTCCTTTCCTTTTGGAAGATCCATTAGCTCCCATGTCTGATTCTTCTCTATAGCATCAATCTCATCATCCATGGCTTTTTCCCAAACTTCATTCTTTATAGCCTCTTCGTAATATACTGGATCTGTAGCTTGAGAAAATAATGCAAAAACTGAAAATGAATTAGTTGTATCAACATTATAAATCTCACTTAGACTTCTTGTTTTCCGTTGCGCAGGAGTATTCGATGCAGGACTACTTTGTGGTGATGGAGTAGCTTCTGGTGTTCTTTGTGGTGTCTCTTGCATGGTTGAAGATGGCTGAAATCTTGGTGACCTCCTGATTGTAGATGGAGGTGTAGCTTGTGCTACAACTTGTGGTGCATGTCCAAGATTTGTAGATACAGTACCTTGTTGCTCTAAAGTTTCATCTGTCATATCATCATGTGGAATAGATGTTATACTCACTTGTTTTCTCTATACTTCCATCCCATGCTTCATTCTCAATAAATTGTACATCCCTCTATTGATCACAACCTTTCTAGTGACTGGATTGTACAACTTGTATGCTTTTGTATTCTCTGAATACCCAACAAAAATACACTTTTCTCCTTTGTTGTCTAACTTCTTCCTTAGATCATCGGTACATGTGCATATGCTACACAACCAAAAACTACGAAATGTGAAACACTTGTGTTTCATATTAGTCCATGCTTGTTGAGGAACCATGTTTCCTAACAAGTTTCGTTGACACCTGTTCAAAATATAAACAAAGTTCTTTACTTACGCCCAATACTCATTTGGAAGATGTTTTGCCTTCAACATGCTTCTCGCCATCTCCATGATGGTTCTATTTTCCTCTCTCTGCCACACCGTTCTCATTTGTGGTGTATACCAGTAGTAAACGCTTGTGTATACCATGATATCTGCAAAAATTTATAAACTCATTAGAAACATACTCACCTCCTCTGTCCGTTAACGAGAACTTTGATGTAGTATCCACTTTGCTTCTCCACTAATGCCTTGAGCTGCTGAAATGTATCAAAGGCATTTGATTTATTTCTCAGAAATAAACCCATGTCTTCCTTGTGTAATCATCAATGAATGTCATAAAATAAATACAACCTCAATAGAAGTTGTATCTGCATAGGTCCACATAAATCAATGTACAATCTCAAGTGGTGCACTTGCTCTTACTATTTTGCCAATGGGAAATGAATCTCTACGTGTTGCTTTCCCAAAATACAACCTTCACATACCCTTTTCGGTTTCGAATCAATGGCAAACCTTTAACCATATTTTTCTATATAATAAATTCAAACCTCCAAAATTCAAATGTCCATACCTTAGATGCCAAAGCCATGTTTCATCCTTCATAATTGAATGAAAAGTTGATTCCTTGATTGTGTTCCTTCAAACTCATTCATAGCATATCAGAGACTTGATTTTCATTCATTGCACAAGACTCATTTGTTTGAGTGCAGGACTCAACAAAAGACTGATTTGGCTTAGCGCAAGACTTTGCTACAAACTGAGTTGCTGATTTTGCTGCAAACAGATCTGATTTCTTCTTTTTTCCAGGTTTTAAAATCAATGGAAACATCCTATTGCTGCTCATCTTCACTTTTGCAATCAACTGAGTGTTAGGAGCTTTGTCCACAATCACGCACTCATTGTCTTCCATATAGACTCGGTATCCTTTAGTATATGCCGGTTGTCCAATACTCATAAGGTTATGTTTCAAACCTGCATGACATAGTAGTAAACATCTTGCATACTTGTTTGCTCCCCTTGTCTTGTTAGAATACTAACCATTCCTTTTCCTTTCACAGACACAATATTGTTATTTCCAAGAGTTACATCACTCTTAATCTGAATCATCCAAACTAGAAAACAAATCTAGATTACATATCATGTGATTATCTGCAACTGAATCAAATACCATACATCACATGGACTCTCTTTTGACAAATTACATTCAATAGGGGATAAAGAAGGTATTGCTTGCAATCCTTGTGCATCTGTAATAAACATAGGTTTAGAAATAGAACTTCCAACCTGATTTTTATTTTGCCTCTCTTGATCATATTGTTTTTCTTGCAATCATAAGCATAGTGCCCATATAATTTTTGCAATAATGACATTGAACATGAGACTTATCTTGTCTCTGACCATAACTCTATTCTTGATTATGTCCTCTTCACTTGAGTATGATGAACCATTGCCACGTCCTCGGATGGACTTCTTTCCTCTGCCTCTTGGGCTGAAACTACCTCTTCTTTTGCCACGACTACCTGCTTGTATCGAGATGCAAAAGCTGATCTACACTTGCATGTGATCTATTCATCCTCTGTTCATGATTGATTAGTGATGCATGCAACTCATCAATAGAAAACTGACTCGAGATCCTTAGTTTCAATAGCAACAACTAAAGGATCAAATTTCGTAGGCAAACTTCTAAGCAATTTTTCAATAATCCTTACATGTCTCAAGAGTCTCACCATGAGATTTGATTTGATTGACTAAACAACTACATATGTAAAAATGATTCTACTGAGAATCGAATCTTTCATTGCTAAATTCTCAAAATCTCTGAAGTAATTGTAGCTTAGCGGTTTTTACTTTCTCCTTACCTTGATATGCACTGACTTGTAAAGTATCCCATGCGGTCTTTGCTTGATAGCTGCTTTGCCACTCTTGGAAGAATGCTTTCATGCATTGCACGATGAATATAGAAAAGAGCTTTGCCATCCTTCTTTCGTAACTCCTTCAAAGTATCTTTCTCTGCTTGAAAGAAAGTGCAATATATTTATGCATTTCGTATGGGTTCTGTGTACCCATCTTCAACGATCTCCCACACGTCTTGAGATCGAATAGCGCCTTCATGGTCGGCCACCGACCAATTCGTAATTCTTTCCATTAAATTGCGGTTCTGCATGCACCGGATGTAGAAGCCATAAGCTTATTACCAATTTAATAAGCTGCTTTGGAATAACCTTGCTCGATACCAATTTGTAGAAAATCTACGATCTTATACAACAAACAACATAAAAAAATAAACAGAATACTTAAATAGCTTGCATAAACATATGAATATTCAAACCAGCAACTTGTGTGCATAATCTCTATTAATAAAAGCTTCATCATACTCGAGCTTGACTCTTTACAATCAAGTGTGTGCATGTTTGCAAATTTCAATGTGCTTTCAATGCACATCCTTCCTTGCTTGTGCAGATTTCACACCTTTGTGTGTGCATACAAAGCAATTACAATTCTTGTTATTTAAATAGAATAACACACCCACTAACAGCTCTTCAATGAGCATTCTAAATCTAAACTCATGCTTTAAAACAATTTGCATGTTATGCATGATTTAAAACAGATTTATTTGAATTAAATCTAATGATAAAAATAAGATAAAGCTAACTTAACTAAAGCAAACTAAAACTAAAGACTAAAGCTAAAATTAGCTTTCCTAAAAAGCTATAGTTGGAATTAAATATGCATCACATGCATATTTCCAACACTCCCTTAATTTCAAATGTAGCTTTCACTCTTCTAGAGTTGTGTAAATTTTCAGATCTGCCATGTGCGGAGATCACATACTCCCAAACAATCTCTCAAATATTCAAAAACTTTTTTTGCTAAAGCTTTTGTAAAAATGTCTGGCCCGATCTTCGAGACAAAATTCAAGATGAATTTCCTTGTTGTTTACTATGCTCACGATGAAATGAATTTGTAGAAAATCATGAGTCTTATATAACAAACAACATAAAAGAAATAAAAGAATACTTAAATAGCTTGCATAAACATATGAATATTCAAACCAGCATTGCATTGGCATAATCTCCATTAATAAAATCTTCATCATACTTAGAAGAGCTTGGCTCTTTACAATCATTTGCATGCGTGCATTGTGTGCTTTCAATGCACATCCTTCCTTGTGCAAATTTCACACCTTTGTGTGTGCATACAAAAAGCAATTACAATTGCTGTTATTTAAATAGAATAACTCACCCACTAACAGCTCTTCAAGTTGAGCATTCTAAATCTAAACTCATGCTTTAAATGGTTGCATGCCATGCATGATTTAAAATAGATTTATTTGATTTAAAACTAATGATAAAAATAAGATAAAGCTAACTTAACTAAAGCAAACTAAAGCAAGACTAAAGCTAAAATTAGCTTTCCTAAAAAAGCTATAGTTGGAATTAAATATGCATCACATGCATATTTCCAACACTCCCCCTTAATTTCAAACTTGTAGCTTTCACTCTTCTAGAGTTGTGTTTGCTTTTCAGATCTGCCATGTTGGGATCACATACTCCCAAACAATCTCTCAAATATTCAAAACTTCTTTTGCTAAAGCTTTTGTAAATGTATGTGTGAAGGCGATCTTGGATCTACAAAATTCAAGATGAATTTCCTTGTTGTTTACCAGCTCCCTGATGAAATGATACCTCGTATCAATATGCTTGCTCCTCTTATGAAAAACATGATTTTGGACAACGCTATGGCTGAGTTGTTGTCACTAGGAAAAAAATCTGTGTAGCTTCCACTTGTTTTTTGAAGACTAAATCTGTCAACACTCTTCTCATCCAAACTTGAATGTTTTGATTCTGCTGCTCTGTTGCTGCTACATACTCTCTCGCTTCGCTGAAGATAACGTGACAATGGGCTGCTTCTTTGATGCCCATGAAACCACTCCTGTTCCAAAGTGAAAAGTATAGCGGATGTACTTTTCCGATCATCTATACTTCCGGCATTGTCACTTATCGTAAAACCAATGAGTTTGAACTCATCGAACTTGAATAAAGAATTCCATAATTTCTTGTTCCACGTACATACCTCAAAATTCTTTTCGACAGCTTGCCAATGTGAATCTTTTGGAGATTCCATGAACCTTGATATGAGGCTTACACCATACATGATATCCTTGTGGGCGTCAAATACATAAGACTTCTAAACCAACTTTTTTAAGCAATGTTGGATCCACAAATGATCCTTCATCCTCTTTGCTCAACTTCAAACCTCACTGCCTGCAGTGGTGTTGGTCTTTGGCTTACAATTCAACATGTTAAACCTTTTCAAAACGTCCTTGCATACTTTGCTTGTGAGATAAAAACTTCACCTTTGATTGTTGAACTTCAATACGTTAAAAAGTAATGCATAAGACCAAGATCTGTCATCTCAAACTCCTTCTTCATGGCTGATTTGAATGACTGTAGATAGATTTCGAGTAATGATCAAATCATCTACATATAAACAAACAATTAAAATTTTACCTTGCTCATTTATCTTGGTGTATAAGGTAGGCTCATTGCTGCTCCTCGAAACCATTCTCAATCAAATAAGAATCTATTTAACTGCACACCAAGCTCTAGGTGCTTGCTTGAGACCATAGAGTGCTTTCTTGATCATATACTTTTCCTTCATGACCTTCAATCTCATAACCTTGGCTGATTTACATAAACTTCCTCTTGAGAATCCATTTAAGAATGCTGATTTAACATCCATCGATAAATAGGCCATTTGTTTTGAGCTGCAATTGCTAAAACCATTCTTCGTATCAAACGCTTCTCTTTGGTGCAAATGTTTCGTTGTAGTCAACTCCATATTGCTGCGTAAAACCTCTTACTGACCAGCCTTGCTTTGTGCTGCTTACCTGCTTTTCCATCAGCATTGTATTTTGTCTTGTAGACCCACTTGACTCCTATCACGTCCTTTTCCTTTTGGAAGATCCATTAGCTCCATGTCCGATTCTTCTCTATAGCATCAATCTCATCATCCATGGCTTTTCCCAAACTTCATTCTTTATAGCCTCTTCGTAATATCTGGATCTGCACTTGAGAAAATAATGCAAAAACTGAAAATGAATTAGTTGTATCAACATTATAAATCTCACTTAGACTTCTTGTTTTCCATTTTTGCAGGAGAGTATTCGATGCGGGACTACTTTTACAGTGATGGAGTAGCTTACGGTGTTTTCTTGTGGTGTCTCTTGCATGGCTTTGAAGATGGCTGAAATCTTGGTGACCTCTCGTTTGTAGATGGGCGGTGTAGCTTGTGCTTACTGACTTGTGGTGCATGTCCAAGATTTGTAGATACTGATAGCTTGTTGCTCTAAAGTTTCATCTGTCATATCATCATGTGGAATAGATGTTCTTATACTCACTTTGTTTTCTCTATACTTCCATCCCATGCTTCATTCTCAATAAAGCTGTACATCCTGCTTTGATCACAACCTTTCATGGTGAAATTGGATTGTACAACTTGTATGCTTTTGTATTCTCTGAATACCCAACAAAAATACATTTTTCTCCTTTTTTCTAACTTCTTCCTTAGCTCATCAGTACATACATGCATATGCTACACTGACCAAAAACTCGAAATGTGAAACCTTTGTGTTTCCTATTAGTCCATGCTTGTTGAGGAACCATGTTCTAACAAGTTTCGTTGAACACTGTTCAAAATATAAACAGAAGTTCTCACATACGCTTGATACTCATTTGGAAGATGTTTTGCCTTGACATGCTTCTCGCCATCTCCATGATGGTTCTATTTTTCCTCTCTGCCACACCGATTACATTTGTGGTGTATGCACAGTAGTAAATTGCTTGTGTATACCATGATATCTGCAAAAATTCATAAACTCATTAGAAACATACTCACCTCTCTATCAGTTACGAGAACTTTGATGTAGTATCCACTTTGCTTCTCCACTAATGCCTTGAAGCTTTGAAATGTATCAAAGGCATTTGATTTATTTCTCGGGATATAAACCCATGTCTTCCTTGTGTAATCATCAATGAATGTCATAAAATAAATACAACCTCAATAGAAGCTATCTGCATAGGTCCACATAAATGCAGAATGTACTGATCTCAAGTGGTGCACTTGCTCTTGCTTTTTTTGCCAAAGCGGGAATGAATCTACTGTGTTTCTTTCCCAAAATACAACCTTCACATACCCTTTCGGGTTTGAGATCAATGGCAAACCTTTAACCATATTTTTTTCTATATAATAAATTCAAACCTCCAAAATTCAAATGTCCATACCTTAGATGCCAAAGCCATGTTTCATCCTTCATGCTTGAATGAAAAGGCTGATTGTGTTCCTTGGTATGAGACTTGATTTTCATTAGCGCGGGACTCATCTGTTTGAGTGCATGACTCAACAAAAGATGGATTTGGCTTAACACATGACTTTGCTGCAAACAAATCTAATTTCTTCTTCTTTCCAGGTTTCAAAATCAATGGAAACATCCTATTGCTGCTCATCTTCACTTTTGCGATCAGCGAGTCTAGGAGCTTTGTCACAATCACACACTCATTGTCTTCCATATAGACTCGGTATCCTTTCTGTACCAGTTGTCCAATACTCATAAGGTTATGTTTCAAACCTGCAACATAGTAAACATCTTGCATACTTGTTTGCTCCCCTGTCTTGTTAGAATACTAACCGTGCCTTTTCCTTTCACTGAGACACAATATTGTTATTTCCAAAGAGTTACATCACTCTTAATGAATCATCAAACTAGAAAACAAATCTAGATTACTGTCATGTGATTCTGCAACCTGAATCTAAATACCATACATCACATGGACTCTCTTTTGACAAATTACATTCAATAGGGGATAAAAAGAAGGTATTGCTTCAGCAATCCTTGTGCATCACTGATAAACATAGGTTTAGAAATAGAACTTCGACCTGATTTTGATTTTGTCTCTCTTGATCATATTGCTTTTTCTTGCAATCATAAGCATAGTGCCCATACTTCTTGCATAATGACATGAACATGAGACTTATCTTGTCTCGACCATAACTCTCTGTTCTTGATTATGTCCTCTTCCACTTGAGTATGATGAAGCTGCTGCCACGCCCTCTGCATGGACTTCTTCCTCTGCCTCTTGGCTGAAACTTCCTCTACTTTTGCCACGACTACTGTATCCGAGATGCAAAGCTTTGATCTACACTTGCATGTGATCTATTCATCCTCTGTTCATGATTGATTAGTGATGCATACGACTCATCAATAGAAAAGCCGACTCGGATCCTTAGTTTCTTCAATAGCAACAACTAAAGGATCAAATTTCGAAGCAAACTTCTAAGCAATTTTTCAATAATCTTACGTCCTCAAGAGTCTCACCATGAGATTTGATTTGATTGACTAAGCCAACTACATAAGTAAAAAATGATTCTCTGAGAATCGAATCTTTCATTGCTAAATTCTCAAAATCTCTCTGAAAGTAGCTTGTAGCTTAGCGGTTTTACTTTCTCCTTACCTTGATATGCACGACTTGTAAAGTATCCCATGCGAGTCTTTGCTTGGTAGTCTTTGCCACTCTTGGAAGAATGCTTTCATGCATTTCGATGAATATAGAAAAGAGCTTTGCCATCCTTCTTTCGTAACTCCTTCAAAGTATCTTTCTGCTTGAGAAAGTGCGATATATCTGTTTGCTTGCATTTGCGGAGCTCTGTGTATCCATCTTCAACGATCTCCCACACTTCTTGAGATCGAATAGCGCCTTCATGGTCAGCGACCGGTATTCGTAATTCTTTCCATTAAATTGCGGTGTCTGCATACAGGATGTAGAAGCCATAGCTTGCTTTACCAATTTAATAAGCTGCTTGGAATAACCTTGCTCGATACCAATTTGTAGAAAATCTGTAGTCTTATATAACAAACAACATAAAAGAAATAAGCAGAATACTTAAATAGCTTGCATAAACATATGAATATTCAAACCAGCAACTGCTTTGTGCATAATCTCCATTAATAAAATCTTCATCATACTCGAGCTTCAGCTCTTTACAATCAAGGCGTGTGCGTGTGTTTGTGTGCTTTCAATGCACATCCTTCCTTGTGCAAATTTCACACCTTTGTGTGTGCATACAAAGCAATTACAATTGCTGTTATTTAAATAGAATAACTCACCCACTAATGACTCTTCAATTGAGCATTCTAAATCTAAACTCATGCTTTAAAACGATTTGCATGCCATGCATGATTTAAAATAGATTTATTTGATTTAAAACTAATGATAAAAATAAGATAAAGCTAACTTAACTAAAGCAAACTAAAGCAAGACTAAAGCTAAAATTAGCTTTCCTAAAAAAGCTATAGTTGGAATTAAATATGCATCACATGCATATTTCCAACATGTTGGAAATATGCATGTGATGCATATTTAATTCCAACTATAGCTTTTTTAGAAAGCTAATTTTAGCTTTAGTCTTGCTTTAGTTTGCTTTAGTTAAGTTAGCTTTATCTTATTTTTATCATTAGATTTAAATCAAATAAATCTATTTTAAATCATGCATGGCATGCAACTGCTTTTAAAGCATGAGTTTAGATTTAGAATGCTCAATTTAAGAGCTGATTAGTAGGGTGTGTTATTCTATTTAAATAACAGCAATTGTAATTGCTGTATGCATACACACAAAGGTGTGAAATCTGCACAAGCAAGGAAGGATGTGCATTGAAAGCACACAAACCGCATGCACAACTTGATTGTAAAGAGCTGAAGCTCCGAGTATGATGAAGCTTTATTAATGGAGATTATGCTATGCAGTTGCGATGCTGGTTTGAATATTCATATGTTTATGCAAGCTATTTAAGTATTTTGTTTATTTCTTTATGTTGTTTGTTGTATAAGACTGCGATTTTCTACAAATGGGTATCGAGCAAGGTTATTCAGGCTTATTAAATTGGTAAAGATGCTATGGCTTCTACATCCGCTCATGTATCATGACATACCGCAATTTTAATGGAAAGAATTACGAGACACTGTCATTGTTGATATGAAGCGCTATTCATCTCAAGACGTGTGGAGATCGTGAAGATGGGTACACAGAGCCCGCAAATGCGAGCGTATCCGCACTTTCTCAAGCAGAAAGATACTTTGAAGGAGTTACGAAAGAAGGATGGCAAAGCTCTTTCTATATTCATCGGCAATGCATGAAAGCATTCTTCCAAGAGTGGCAGCAGCTACGATCAAGCAAAGACTCGCATGGGATACTTTACAAGTTGCATATCAAGGTAAGGAGAAAGTAAAACCGCTAAGCTACTAAAGCGTGAGAGATTTTGAGAATTTAGCAATGAAAGATTCAGAACCGTAGAATCATTTTTACATATGTAGTTGGCTTAGTCAATCAAATCAAATCTCATGGTGAGACTCTCGAGGACGTATGATTATTGAAAAATTGCTTAGAAGTTTGCCTTCGAAATTTGATCCTTTAGTTGTCATGCTATTGAAGAAACTAAGGATCTGAGTCATTTTTATTGATGAGTTGCATGCATCACTAATCAATCATGAACAGAGGATGAATAGATCACATGCAAGTGTAGATCGGCTTTTACATCTCGTGCATACAGTAGTCATGGCAAAAGAAGAGGAAGTTTCAGCCCAAGAAGCAGAGGAAGAAGTCCATCCAGAGGACGTGGCAGCAGATTCATCATACTCAAGTGGAAGAGGACATAATCAAGAAAAGTAGTTATGGTCGAGACAAGATAAGTCTCATGTTGATGTCATTATGCAAGAAGTATGGGCACTATGCTTATGATTGCAAGAAAAAAAAATATGATCAAGAGAGACAAAATCAAAATCAGGTTGAAGTTCTATTTCTAAACCTATGTTTATGATGCATGCACAAGGATTGCTGAAGCAATACCTTCTTTATCCCCTATTGAATGTAATTTGTCAAAAGAGAGTCCATGTGATGTATGGTATTTAGATTCAGTCAGCAGTAATCACATGACGAGTAATCTAGATTTGTTTTCTAGTTTGATGATTCAGATTAAGAGTGATGTAACTCTGGAAATAACAATATTAACTGTTGTGAAAGGAAAAGGCACGGATTAGTATTCTAACAAGACGAAGGAGCAAACAAGTATGCAAGATGTTTACTATGTTGCAGGTTTGAAACATAACCTTATGAGTATTGACAACGGCATGCACGAAAGGATACCGAGTCTATATGGAAGACAATGAGTGCGTGATTGTGACAAAGCTCTAAGACTCGATTGATGCAAAAGTGAAGATGAGCAGCAATAGGATGTTTCCATTGATTTTCAAACCTGAAAGAAGAAGAAATCAGATCTGTTTGCATAAAGAAATCATCATGCGTTAAGCCAAATCGGTCTTTTGTTGAGTCCTGCACTCAAGCAGATGAGTCGCGCCAATGAAAATCAAGTCTCGCTGTTGGCCAAGGAACACAATCAGCTTTCATTCGATTATGAAGGATGAAACATGGCTTTGGCATCAGGTATGGACATTTGAATTTTGGAGGTTTGAATTTATTATATAAAAAAATATGGTTAAAGGTTTGCCATTGATTCAAACCTGAAAGGGTATGTGAAGTTGTATTTTGGGAAAGCAACAGTAGATTCATTTCCGATTGGCAAAAATAAGCAAGAGCAAGTGCACCACTTTGCATTCATTTATGTGGATTTATGGACCTATGCAAACACTTCTATTGAGGTTCTATTTATTTTATGACATTCATTGATGATTACACAAGAAGACATGGGTTTATTTCTAAGAAATAAATCAAATGCCTTTGATACATTTCAGCGATTCAAGGCATTAGTGGAGAAGCAAAGTGATACTACATCAAAGTTCTCGTAACGGAGCAGAGGAGAGGTGAGTATGTTTCTAATGAGTTTATGAATTTTTGCGAGATATCATGGTATACACAAGCATTACTACGGTATACACCACAACAGTAACGTGTGTGGCGAGAGAGGAAAAATAGACCACCATCATGGAGATGGCGAGAAGCATGTTGAAGGCAAACATCTTCCAAATGAGTATGAAGGTGAAGTGAGCAACTGTTTATATTTTGAAGCAGTGTCAACGAAACTTGTTAGGAACATGGTTCCTCAACAAGCATGGACTAATAGGAAAACACACGGATGTTTCACATTTTGAGTTTTTTTGTGTAGCATATGCACATGTACCTGATGAGCTAAGGAAGAAGTTAGACAACAAAGGAGAAAATGTATTTTTGTTGGGTATTCGAAGAATACAAAAGCATACAAGTCATGCAATCGATCACCGGAAAGGTGTGATCAGCAGAGGATGTACGCTTTTTATTGAGAATGAAGCATGGGATGGAAGTATAGAGAAAACAATGAGTATAAAGCAACATCTATTCCACATGATGATATGACAGATGAAACTTTAGAGCAACAAGCTACGTATCTACAAATCTTGGACATGCACCACAAGTCAGAAGACAACTACACCTCCATCTACAATGAGGTCACCAAGATTTCAGCCATCTTCAGTCATGCAAGAGACACCACAGGGAACACCAGAAGCTACTCCATCACCAGAAAGTAGTCCTGCATCGAATACTCCTATGCAACGGAAAACAAGAAGTCTAAGTGAGATTTATAATGTTGATACAACTAATTCATTTTCAGTTTTTGCATTATTTTCTCAAGCTGCAGATCCAGTATATTACGAAGAGGCTATAAAGAATGAAGTTTGGGAAAAAGCCATGGATGATGAGATTGATGCTATAGAGAAGAATCAAACGTGGGAGCTAATGGATCTTCCAAAAGGAAAGGACGTGATAGGAGTCAAGTGGGTCTACAAGACAAAATACAATGCTGATGGAAAAAGTATGCGAAGCACAAAGCAAGGCTGGTTGCAAGAGGTTTTACGCAGCAATATGGAGTTGACTACAGCTGCGAAACATTTGCACCAAAGAAAAGAAACGCTTGGATACGGTAAGAATGGTTTTAGCAATTGCAGCTCAAAACAAATGGCCTATTTATCGAGATGGATGTTAAATCAGCATTCTTAAATGGATTCTCTTGAAGAGGAAGTTTATGTAAATCAGCCAAGGAATGAGATGAAGGTCATGAAGGAAAAGTATACGATTGAAGAAAGCACTCTATGGTCTCAAGCAAGCACCTAGAGCTTGGCAAAGCAGAATAGATTCTTATTTGATTGAGAATGGTTTCGATAGGAGCAGCAAGTGAGCCTACCTTATACACCAAGATAAATGAGCAAGGTAAAATTTTAATTGTTTGTTTATATGTAGATGATTTGATCATTGCTGAAATCTATCTACTGAAGTCATTCAAATCAGCCATGAAGAAGGAGTTTGAGATGACAGATCTTGGTCTTATGCATTACTTTTTGGGTATTGAAGTTCAACAATCGAAGGTGAAGTTTTTATCTCACAAGCAAAGTATGCAAGTGACGTTTTTTGAAAAGGTTTAACATGTTGAATTGTAAGCCATCACCAACACGATTTGCGAGAGGTTTGAAGTTGAGCAAAGAGGATGAAGGATCATTGTGGATCCAACATTGTTTAAAAAGTTGGTTGAAGTCTTATGTATTTGACGCCACAAGGCCTCGATATCATGTATGGTGTAAGCCTCATATCAAGGTTCATGGAATCTCCAAAAGATTCACATTGGCAAGCTGGAAAAAGAATTTTGAGGTATGTACGTGGAACAAGAAATTATGGAATTCTTTATTCAAGTTCGAATGAGTTCAAACTCATGGTTTCGGATAAAGTGACAATCTGGAAGTATAGATGATCGGAAAAGTACATCCGGCTATACTTTTCACTTTGAGGGAGAGTGGTTTCATGGGCATCAAAGAAGCAGCCCATTATCACGTTATCTTCAAAGAGCAGAAGCGAGTATGTAGCGGCAGAAGGCGGCAAAGATGTCGTTGTTTGGATGAGAAGAGTGTTGACATGATTTACAAGTAAAACAAGTGGAAGCTACACGATTTTTTGTGACAACAACTCAGCCAGCGGCGTTGTCCAAAATCATGTTTTTCATAAGAGGAGCAAGCATATTGATACGAGGTATCATTTCATCGTGAGCTGGTAAACAACAAGGAAATTCATCTTGAATTTTGTAGATACGAAGATCACTTTGCAGACATTTTTACAAAAGCTTTAAGAAAAGAAGTTTTTGAATATTTGAGAGATTGTTTGGGAGTATGTGATCTGCACATGGCAGATCTGAAAAAGCAAACACAACTCTAGAAGAGTGAAAGCTACTGATTTGAAATTAAGGGGAGTGTTGAAATATGCATGTGATGCATATTTAATTCCAACTATAGCTTTTTAGGAAAGCTAATTTTAGCTTTAGTCTTGCTTTAGTTGCTTTAGTTAAGTTAGCTTTATCTTATTTTTATCATTAGATTTAATTCAAATAAATGCTTTTAAATCATGCATAGCATGCAACTGTTTGTTTTTAAAGCATGAGTTTAGATTTAGAATGCTCGGTTGAAGAGCTGTTAGTGGGTGTGTTATTCTATTTAAATAACAGCAATTGTAATTGCTTTTGTATGCACACACAAAGGTGTGAAATCTGCACAAGCAAGGAAGGATGTGCATTGAAACACATTTGCATGCACAACTTGATTGTAAAAGAGCTGAAGCTCGAGTATGATGAAGCTTTTATTAATGGAGATTATATGCAGCGATCTTTGGTTTGAATATTCATATGTTTATGCAAGCTATTTAAGTATTGTTTATTTCTTTTATGTTGTTTGTTGTATAAGACTGCAGATTTTCTACAAATTGGTATCGAGCAAGGTTATTCCAGCAGACTTATTAAATTGGTAGCAAGCTATGGCTTCTAAAAATTATACGAGTTCCCCGACGATGCGGTGTATGATTGGGGATTCTATTCTCTTACGTTGTCGGTTGAATCTACTTTATTTTTTTCTCGTTCATATTCCCGATGAGTCCTCACACGTAAGAAGAAGAAGACATAAATTTATAAAGATGGTGGTAGAAACTTGTAAAGTCTGAAAGTCTTCATTAGAGGCGAAGGGACCATGTGGAATGCATTGGTGGTGGACAACCATAATCTATATATGTTCTCAGAAAGCATCGGTGGAGCCGAAGAGGCAGTCGAGTCTCCTTGCTAACATTTCCGTCTCCTTGCAATAATGTGACACAACACTCTGTACCCTCCCCGAGGCATCTCCTCCATCTCCCACTGCAACTAGATTGCAAATAAATTGCCATCGAGATCTTGCAACGGAGGTACTGATAGCTCAATTTCATGGTGAGTGATCGGTTGACAATGAGCTAAACACTAAAGGAAGATTTAGAAATACGAGACTCACAACCCACTAAAACTAAAACATTTAATTAATCATGAGAAACTCCTGAATTAAACATGCTGAGGTTTCCTTCCGAAGAATCTGGTAGTTATGTTGAGAATGTTTTTGAATTTTTAGGCAGGTACAAGTAGAAGTTAAAATCCAAGAAATTTTTGCTCAAATTTGATTTGTGTGTTATTTTTTTTTGTCTTGTAAATCCCAAAGGATATTGTGCAGCCAAGCACATAAGAATTTATTACTAAAGAAACACGTTCTATTTATCCCAACTAAGACATGGAGTTGGAGCAATGATAATGGATATGAATCATACCCTGGCTCAGATTTCCTTTACACTCAATTCCTTGCACAACTGACAACACTGCACAGTGAAAAATAAAGAAATTTTAGAACAAATTCAACACTTGGGAAACTTGATAAATTTTGAATAGTTAAGAAGATTTTACAGTTCTGAAAATGGTTCTAATGCAAGAAAATCATGGAAAAATCTTATGGATACATACTGAAATTACATGAGTCAATGCTCCATCCCCAAGTACCATACAAGTGCCTATCATGACAACTATGAGAAGAGTCCTCTGAAATGTTGCATTGTTCTCAAGCAATTGCTTTGTCTTGGAGTTAAAAGCGTTAGTTGATTTTGACTAAAATACTTGATTGGAATCTGATTGAAGGCGCCACATTCTCAACACACCTATCGATTCTTTTGTTGAGCTATTACTTGGTACTCCCCTTAACCCTTGATTCAAATTTATTTTATTCATTCATTATTTAATTTGATAAGTATATTGTTGGTATTAAGTTTGATTTTCTCGAGAGAATAAAAATGAATAATGTTCATCGGGAATCAATTGTGTCAAAATATGATATCAAAAGTGGATTTATTTTAGGGGATAAAGAATGAAGCCAATTGCACTTTAGAATGAAGCATATTGGTTTATCATAATACAAATGTACAACCTTCATTTATTCGTTCATTCTTTACACTTGAAAAAGAAGACCGTGGCCTCTGGCTCATAAAGCTTCTATTGGCATGTGCAAACTATGTGTGGGCGGGTAATATGGAGAATCTGTTGAAATTAGATGACAACGAATTCCTCTTCTGTTGGATTGAGATCCTATTATACAGCTTCTTGTTGTAACAAGACAACTTTAGTTAGAATATGGATAGGAACGCATTTAATGAATTCAGTTCTATATGAAATACTATAAATCCATGTATGACCATTGAGGTACATGTAAAAAAGAGAGTTGCAAGAGGAAGAATTGTGCTGATTGTAATTTCCTGATTTGAACAATAAGAGAACCGATACCATTGCTCCGTGGATGTTTCCCTCTTGAGGGTTTTACCACGTAAATCTATGTGTTTATGTTTTTGTCTATTTTGCCATTGAATTTCATTTACTCGCATTAATATTTTTGTTGTGCATAATATTTTTGTGGCTATATGATTCCAATAAGTGGTATCGAGAAGCGAGGTTGGAGGGAGGCCACGAGAAGCGAGTTTTAAGGGAAAATTCATTCGCTGCGTTGAAGGGCCACTTACGGTGTTTTCTGGACCCACGGCAGAGAAATCACAGTGTGGAAGCGTGATGGCAAAGACACAGAGTGCTAAATTCAAGATCGAGAAATTTGACGGGAGCAATAACTTCGAGTTATGGAAGGTCAAGATGCGGGATATACTGTGTGTGCAGGGAGTTGTGAAGGCACTCGCAGGAAAAGTGAAGAAACCCGCGAGTATGGATGATGATGACTGGGACGAGATGGAAACTCGTGCTCTCAGTGTTATTCGCCTATGCTTGGCCGACGATGTATTATTCAACATCATGTCTGAAACAACAATAGCAGGACTCTGGACAAAACTGGAAAGCCTGTACATGACTAAATCCTTGACGAACAGAATCCTCCTGAAGCATCAGCTGTATACCTTGCGTATGAAGGAAGGTATGAAAATTTCGGAACATTTAAATACTTTTAATACTCTTATTTGTAAATTGGATAGCACGAGTGACAAAATTTTGAATGAGGATAAGATGGTAACATTGTTAAGTTCCTTGCCTGAATCTTGGGATCATTTCGTAACCTCTATTAGTTTTAGTTCTAACGAGGTTATTAGCTTTGATGTTGTTGTTGGAGCTATGATATCTGAGGAAACTCAAAAGAGATCTTCTCTTGAAACTTATACATCAGAAGTTATGATGGCCAGAGGCAAAACTACTGAGAGGGGACAAGATTCGAAGGGCCCAGCTAGATCTAAGTCGAAGGGCAAAAAGAGCAAGTTGAAGTGTTGGTTCTATAACAAATCAGGACACCTCAAGAAAGATTGTTGGAAACATAAAGAGGCATCTAAGGAGGAGGAATCTACAATGGAGGCTACCATAGCCAAGAAGGATTCAGGTGTGGTTGATGAGCTGTTATCTACGTCTATTGTCTCACAAGTACCATTATGATTTGGTTAATTGATTCAGGGCATCCCATCACACGTGTCTCCGCATAGGAATTGGTATTGTACATATTAATCTATTGATGATGGGGTAGTTTACATGGGTAATGATGTTACATGTAAAACTATTGGGATAAGGAGTATCGAATTAAAATGTATGATGGGATTGTTAGAACACTAATAGATGTGAGACATGTGCCTAACCTAAGAAAGAATCGATACTTTGGGAGTTTTGGATTCTAGTGGATATAAGGGTTCAGTTCAGGTGGAGTTTTGAAGATATCAAAAGGTATCTTGATTGTTATGAAAGCTAACAGAGTCGGGAACCTATATAAACTTGAAGGAAGGATAGAAATCGATCAAGCAGGAGTCACATCAGAGGATGCAGGTGAATCCACTCACTTATGGCATCAACGATTGGGTCATATCAGCGAGAAAGGAATAAAGGTACTTGCTGATCGTAAACTACTTCCTAGTTTAAAAACTGTAGATTTGAAGTTCTGTGAGCATTGTATTTATGGGAAACAAGCTAGATAGAAGTTTAAACCTGGAAAACATACAAGTAAAGATATCCTTGACTATATTCATTCAGACCTTTGGGGTCCATCTCTCGAAACTCTCGTATGGAGGATCATCATATTTTGTTAGTTTTATAGATGATTACTCGAGAAAAGTATGGATCTATTTGTTAAAGAGAAAAGTTGATGTATTTAACACTTTTAAATAGTTTAGAGCTTTAGTTGAAAAAGGCACAGGAAAATCCATTAAATGTCTTAGAACAGATAATGGAGGAGAATTTACTTCTAAGGAATTTGATAACTATTGCAAGAATGAAGGGATCGAAAGGCATAGAACCACTGTTTACACTCCACAGCAGAATGGTGTTGCTGAACGCATGAACAGGACTCTTCTCGAGAGAGGAAGAAGCATGCTCAGTAATGCAAAGTTGCAGCAGGAATTGTGGGGAGAAGCTTTGCTTACAACTTGTTACCTGGTTAATCGATCACCATCGACAACAATTGACTGCAAGATTCCAGAAGAGGTATGGACAGGCCAACCATGTAATTATTCTAGTCTTAGAGTTTTTGGTTGTGATGCCTATGCACTTATTCCAAAGAGTCAGCGTTCAAAGTTAGATCCTAAGTCACAGAAATTAGTCTTTGTTGGATATGGTGATGGTGTAAAGGGGTATAGATTATGGAATCCTACTGCCCATAAGATCATCATAAACAGAGATGTCATATTTGATGAAATTTCACTCATGAAATCAGATGATAAGAATGCCATGAAACAAATTAATGTACCACAGTTACAACAAATTCAATTTGATATACATTCATCCACAGGTGAAGATCATGAAGATGTCCATGAGTAGGATATTCATGAGGAAATCACTCAGGAGGATGGGAGACTAAAACACCTCAGGAAATTGAGGTAATACCATAGCAAGCTCTATGAAGGTCTACATAGATCGATTAGTTCTAAGTAGGTATGATGATTTTGTCACTTACATTTGCTTTAATTTCTAATGAAGGAGAATCAAGTTGTTATAAAGAAGAGATAGAGGTTTGAGATAGTGGCAAATGGAAACATGCCATGAAAGAGGAAATTGATGATTTGATTAAAAACAAAACATGGAATCGGTGGAACTTCCTAAGAACATGAAATCGGTTGGTTGTAAGTAGGTATAAGAGTTGAAGAAAGGTGTTGATGATACTATTTCAAGTACAAGGCAAGGTTGGTTGCAAAAGGGTTTTTTCAGGAAGCAGGTATTGACTTTCATGAGATTTTTTCACCAGTTGTAAAAATTGTTTCTATTCGTATGGTGTTAGCACTAGTTGCATTGCTTAATCTAGAATTGGAGCAGCTAGATGTTAAAACTGCATTTCTACATGGAGATTTAGATGAGGAAATTTACATGGAACAACTGGAAGGGTTCATTCAAAATCGCAACAAGAGGTTTGTCTACAAACTCAAGAAATCATTGTATGGCTTGAAGCAGTCTTCAAGACAATGGTACAAGAAGTTTGATTCCTTCATGGTGAGCCAGAATTATACCAGAAGTGAATATGATCATTGTGTTTACTTTAAAAAGTTTGATAATGGCATGTTCATTATATTGGTGTTATATGTTGATGATATGCTTGTAGCAAGAAAAAGCATGGTTGAAATCAACAGTTAAAGGCTCGATTGGCTAGGAAATTCAATATGAAGGATCTTGCTAGAGCAGAAAGATAGATCTTGGGCATGGAGATACACGAGAGACAAGATGAAAGGCAAGCTGTGGTTATCACAAGAGAAGTATGTGGAGAAAATACTTCAGAGATTTGATATTGATAAAGTGAATCTAGTGAATATCCCTTTAGCTTCGCATTTTAAACTTTCTTCAGGTTTGTGTCCTAGTAATGATGAAGAAAAGGAGTATATGTCTCATGTACCGTATGCTAATGCAGTAGGAAGTTTGATGTATGTGATGGTTAGTACTAGACCAAATATTTCACATGTAGTTGGTGTTGTCAGTAGATACATGGAAAAGCCAGGTAAAGAACATTGGGCAGCAGTGAAATGGGTGCTTCGGTATCTTAGAGGCACAAGCAGTTATTGTATCACTTTTGATGGTTGCAGTGATAAGGTTTGTGGTTATGTTGATTCTGATTTTGCAGGTGATTTGGACAAAAGAAGATCTACTTCAGGTTATGTCTTTACTCTTGCAGGTGGTCCTATTAGTTGGATGTCAAAGCTTCAAAGCATTGTTGCTTTATCCACTACTGAGGCAGAGTATGTATCTGCTTCACATGCTTGCAAAGAGGCAGTATGGTTAAAAGGTTTATTGGGTGAGTTAGGACAATTTTAAAAAAGTGTAAAAAAATTTCTGTGATAATCAAAGTGTAATTTATTTGGCTAACAATCAAGCTTACCATAGTAAGTCGAAACATATGCCGATTAAATACCATTATGTAAGACATGTTATTGATGAAGGACATGTGATTCTTGATAAGGTCCACACTCAAAAGAATTGTGCGAGACATGTTCACAAAACCGGTTATAGTAGAGAAGTTGCAGTGGTTCTTGGATTCTCTCGGCTTGCAGAAAAGGTGACAAGCAATGAGCAAGGTATTAGGTTAATTGTTGTCAAGGTGGAGATTGTTGAAATTAGATGACAACAAATTCCTCTTCTGTTGGATTGAGATCCTATTATTCAGCTTGTTGTTATAACAAGACAACTTTAGTTAGAATATGGATAGGAACACATTTAATGAATTCAGTTCTGTATGAAATACTATAAATCCATGTATGCCCATTGAGGCTGTATAGAAAAGAGAGTTGCAAGAGGAAGAATTGTGCTGATTGTAATTTCCTAATTTGAACAATAAGAGAACCGATACCATTGCTCTGTGGATGTTTCCCTCTTGAGGGTTTTACCACGTAAATCTGTGTGTTTATGTTTTTGTCTATTTTGCCATTGAATTTCGTTTACTCGCATTAATATTTTTGTTGTGCATAATATCTTCGTGGTTGTATGATTCCAACAAGAACAAAACCTATGCTGGAGAAATTATCTTTTTTGGCGTCTCCGACGGAGGACTCCATGCACGGTGATGGCCACCTATTTCATGGCGGCCTTGGCAGCGTGAATAAAAAAATCATGGACGGGTCCTGCAACCGCACTCGACTTCTCTCAACTACACACGGTTGCCCTACGCATCGGACCGCATTTCCGAATGGCGAGATGTTGAATATGTGCCCGTGCCCATTCTCGAAGGTGTCTTACATGGTAGTAAAAGCAGCATAGTAGAGGCAATGGAAGGAGAAGACTTCATGCACATCATCGACCTCAATGACCTGACTCGGACCCTTTGTAGTGGGTGTGGCTCATGCCAAGGAATATCAAACGGTCTTTGTAATGCCTCCGATTTTTTTCCTCCCCCTCTCCTTTATCGAGAGGACCTTTTCAAAGGCCATCATTATAAACAATTAAGATAGATAAAAATAAAACAAATAAAACAAAACAGGGAATAAAAACTCTATATTTCTTGAGGAAAAACAAAATATAATAAACAAATTAAATTAAGATAATTAAAATTCAAAGATATAAAAGAAATATTTAAATGTGTTGAATTTTGTCGGAGAGCTTGATGTGGCGTGAATTTTCGGGCGGTGGTTCTAAGCGAATTAAAAATATTCTAGAGTGTGACCGGGGTGGACGTGGGGAGTATGGAGGTATGGGCCTCCTGGGAAGCACATGGGCACTATCCTCGGCATTTAGATATGTCGTTTCCCTTGCATAATAATACTTCCAGTTTATTTGAGATCTGGAAGAATTAACCACGTTAAAACCTAGGTCAACAATGTAAATTTTAGCAGTAATTAGATAGTTACGGGGAAGGGCAAAGCGGCGGGGTTCGGGGGAGTGTGGTGTTCATTCTAGGCTTGTTAAATGGTTTCAAAAAGTTTCTCTTTCGTGTACAGGACTCCAATGAGTGCGGGATGCATATAGAATGAGTTGGAGAAATAGGGTATGAACTTCCACCAAATGGCTCAACCCTCTTTCAGCACCCACCCGACCTAGGCATTTAAAGAGATCTTGGAGCAGGACATAAACATCATCAAAGCATAAGGAAGTGGGTTTCCTTTTGTCTTTTATTGTGGTAGTTTCAGTATAGTCGTGTAATGGAAATGTGGAGGCATTTGTCGAGGATCTTGCAAACTATTTGTGAAAATGTGTGACATAATACTTCCCTTGTTCCTACAATGATTGTTTAGAACGTAGAAAAGGGGTGGGAATTGCAAATGAAGACGGAGGGGAATTAAGCCTTAGGCAAACTAGGCAATTGCCTAGAGCGCAAAGCCATTAGGGGTGCTTGAATCTAAAAATTTCCTTTTGTCGAGTTAAGTTTAGAACTTAACTTTAAAATAATTTATCCGAAGACTTAATATTGATCAACCCATTTATAGATATTATTGTATAGTAACATAAATTTCACGCATACACATAAAAACGTTTTGTAATATTTTTGCAAGTAAAAGAAAATATCACATATTTATAAGCACATGTGATTTTTTTAGTATTCTTACCCGTTCTTTGATGTAGCTCCAGATTATGTAGGTGTGTAATTTGTTTTACAAAAAGGTTAATGTATTTTTTATAATGTTGCTAGTGTATCTAGTAGAGGTGAGTATAATTAAAGGAAAAAAGTATTTGATTTTCTATTCTTAATTTTTTGGGAAAATTTTCTATTATTTTGTTATGGAGGAATCCGTAGGCCTGGTCCAAATACGACTCTTCACAAAACCATGAGAGCTATATAAAAGTTTTTGTTTCTTTGCAAAAAAATGGTGCTTTATTTCAGGATAGAGTTCATGTCACCTACTTGATATGGCTAAATCAGACTTGTAAGAAGCCTTGTATAAAATATTGTATTTTTTGCATTCTAAGCATCTCCTACGACTAATGTTTTCCATCCACATAATATTTTTCATCCTTCCATGATAATTTAATAATATATTTTTATTATGACCATGATATAAATTTAAAAATACAAAACTATAAACATATTTTATTTATTTACTTTATGGAAAAAAATATTAAATAATTTTTTTGAGGGGCGCCTACTCAAACTATTGCCTAGGCGCTCCCGACCTTTAATTTGGCCACAGGTGAAGACCAAAATTCTAGCACCTCCTCCGATTGGTAATGTATCATAATGTTGTGAGATGGAGATTGGCGGTGGATGGCATTGGCATTGTAATATTTTATTACAACGTGAAAATGTGAAAGCAGACGCTTGACACGTGGCTGTTTGACACATTACTCAAAACAAAAAATGTTATCTCTTGAAATTCTTTGTTTCATGCATACAGAGGGGAATTAAGCCTTAGGCAAACTAGGCAATCACCTAGGGCGCCAGCAGTTAGGGGGTGCTTGAATCTAAAAATTTCCTTTTTGTCGATTAATTTTAGAACTTAACTTTAAAATAATTTATCTGAAGACTTAATATTGATCAACCCATTTATAGATATTATTGTATAGTAACATAAATTTCACGCATACACATAAAAACGTTTTGTAATATTTTTGCAAGTAAAAGAAAATATCACATATTTATAAGCACATGTGATTTTTTTAGTATTCTTACCCGTTCTTTGATGTAGCTCCAGATTATGTAGGTGTGTAATTTGTTTTACAAAAAGGTTAATGTATTTTTATAACGTTCTCTAGTGTATCTAGTAGAGGTGAGTATAATTAAAGGAAAAAAGTATTTGATTTTCTATTCTTAATTTTTTGGAAAATTTTCTATTATTTTGTTATGGAGGAATCTGTAGGCCTGGTCCAAATACGACTCTTCACAAAACCATGGGAGCTACATAAACATTTTTGTTTCTTTGCGAAAAATGGTGCTTTATTTCAAGATAGAGTTCATGTCACCTACTTGATATGGCTAAATCAGACTTGTAAGAAGCCTTGTATAAAATATTGTATTTTTTGCATTCTAAGCATCTCCTACGACTAATGTTTTCCATCCACATAATATTTTTCATCCTTCCATGATAATTTAATAATATATTTTTATTATTATTTTATTATGACCATGATATAAATTTAAAAATACAAAAATATAGACATATTTTATTTATTTACTTTATGGAAAAAATATTAAATAATTTTTTGAGGAGGGCGCCTACTCAAACTATTGCCTAGGGCACTCCTGACCTTTAATTCGGCCTGCATGCATACCTTTGTTCTAGGATGTGTAAATAAGTTTTGGTCATCCACAAAGTAGTCTTGAGGCCAAATCGTTATCGGATGTGTTAGTGGCGAGCTCTAAGGTAGATAGGTATGCATAATGTAGGCGAGTGCCCTTGATTTATGAATTGTTCAACCAAATACCGACAATAAATACTAGCCTGCATGGTTTTGTTAGTTTGGGGATGCATCAAAGAGCCTCCTTCTTGAGCAAACATTGTTCCTTACTACTAAGGTGTTAATCCAACCTACAATAGTTGGATGGATGCATTTGTTTGGTGGGGAAAAGATGCAGAGGTGTAGAAAATATTCATGAGATGTGGGAAATTAAATAAAAAATATAGACTCATGAGAAGGGTGTGTGAGTATTGGAATTAACCTCAAGTTTGTGTTTGGGTATGGGAATTTTGTTTTTATAGATAATAAACTCATCTGATGCTCATGATCTAGTTAACAAGTGCTCTTAGGTGGACTCGCGCTTTTGGGAATGTTCATCTAGTTTGGAGTCCTATTCTTGGTTCAATTCCTCATAGGTATGGTCTCCTTATCTTCATATTTTATAATTTTCGTATGATTTTGTTCTTCATTTGCAATATATATATATATATATATATATATATATATATTAGACCATTAGATACTAAAACAATTTAATATTTTAACTAGAGGACTAGTCACGATCAATAAAACTCCACCTCATGATTTACGCTACTAAGGTATTGGAGAGTCGGATGGGTAAATCAACTAAAACAACCATACTTTTCTACCTTTCGAAGTTATAAAATCACAATTTCTAGAGACATGCAAAAACAACATACACGAGCCCCATAAAAGATATCTCAAGTGTCGTATGTGTTCCTTGTTATGAGGAGAATCGCATCAAGATTTATATTGAACACATTCGATTGTTTATACACTCTTCTCCACTCCTCTAGGAGCCTTGTTATCCTATTTTTCAATTAAAGGAGTTGTTAATAGTGTAAAGTTGGTTTTCGTTTCGACTCACCATTTGGACCCTGAACAACAAAATGCTTGACCACCATCACAAACCTCTAGTATTTTTATTGGAAAAATTCCTAGAACCTTTCATTTGGGGAAAACTAATATTCTATCTAGTTTGGCCAAGGGATTTTGTAGGCCTCGGATCATCATTTGACTAGGTCAAATGAATCAATGACGACCGCCGCTCTAGAAAATACATCGCCATTTGTAACTCGTTTGTCGGTTTCTAGTTTAAATCGACTCGATGAAATCCCCATATATAGGAGGGAACATAGGAATATTTATGTGGATAGCCCATCCATCAAAAGTCAATTTTGGATGAGGTTTCTTAGCCCTCGAGCTAAAATTGGGTGCTGTTACAACTAGTTCAATTACGACCAGGTGCATCCAGGAAACCTAGCCGCTACTTTTGAAAACCATTCCCCAATTTCGAATTCCATCACTTCCTGTGAATTCATGGTATATAGGAGGACACGGTATAAATTTACCCGTTGAGCATCACCCAACATAAGTTAGTTTTTTAACGTGGTTTCTTAGCCTACGAGCAAAATGAGATGTTTTTGCAACTAGTAGAAAAATGTAAAATAAGGTCACAGAACCCTCACCAACACAATAAACCATCATGTAAACTTATTGAAATATACAAGTAGATGTATTAAATTATCTCGTGTGGCTTGTGGTGTGAAATGTGATTTTGGAAAAATAGTGTTTCTCTCTCTTCCCTATCTCTTTCTCTCTCCTTAGTTAAGAAATGAAGTGAAATGAAATGAAATGAATATATGTCTCTAACCCTCTCTTTTCGAGTGTAAATTATTATTATTATGTAAATGGGAAAACTAAAAACGTTAATTATGCTAGATTTAGGTGGATGCCATGCCAATGATTTATCATTGATTTCATGTTCACATGGTTTTGCAGGATGTAAGTAAGATGGCGAAATGACATGGTTGTAATTCATTGTGTATTATTGTAATTTATATATGTTAATGGAAAAAAATATATATGTATTGCTATGTTACAATAAATACTTATTATTGAAATTTGGTAATATGAATGAGATGCTAGTTTTAGGGGTGCTTTTGAAAATGTGCATGTAACTATAGGTGTCTTTTTTATTCAGATTTACGTATGGTAAAAAAATGGTGGTTGGATATATATGTTAAATGAAATTGTAGAGGATAATTCAACATTTTGTGAAGTATTAAAAGGTTTATTATTGAAGTTTTGTAATATTTTTAAGATGCTAGTGTTTAAGGGAAATGTTCATCTAAACATGGGTGTTATTTTGATCCCCAAATTTTGTATTGTAAAAGTTGGATAAATATGTTAAATGAAATTTAATTTGACATCTTATAGTGCATTCTCGTTGTGAAATTTATGATAAAATATCTAGAGTGTTGTGTTATTTAACTAGTAAATATAGAAAAGAAATCTAAATATAACAATCAAACTTTTTTAAAACTTGTGCATATCTACCCTTCTCACATGATCTTTCTTAGCATAAAAGAAACTAAAACCTTAGAATGAACTTAAATATTTATACTTGATAACACCTTATAGCTTAAGTAAATAAGATCACAAGTTTGAGTTTATCGTCATAGCCTATATGCTTAGCGATTTTGTCATGAACCCGATGGTTAAGAATGACATGGTTAAACTTTGTCTTGAGTATGTGGTTCCCTCCTAGGATTGGTAATCATGTGCGTAGTAAGGAGAATGTGATATCTTAAGGTAGTAATCCATGGAAATCCAATGTTATACATAATGTAAAACCCTCTTGGACCGACACACATGCTGAGTTGTGAAGATCTCCAACTAACCTTGGAAGTCACCTTTATGAGTTGGGATTGTAAATGAACTCGATACCCAATCTCGATTATCATTTGGGTTTTTGGGTGCAATGTTAAGAGTTAATTATGAAACTTAAGCACTTTTAATTTATGATTAGTTGGTGAAATGCAACCATAAAGCGTTGTGTTAGGAGAAAGGTGAAATTTTAATTATTATTATAAAACATTTAAACCATCTTGTGGTTAGAAAAAGGGATCCACATTGTGTAAACCCTAATGTGATCCTTAACCCTCTAAATGATAGACTACTCCATTTTTTCTCCCATTATCCTTTTATGTAATGGATGTATGGTGCAAAACTATGTGATCATGTTCTTAGAGATAAATCCCCTAAGACGGGGACTAGTAGTCTCATGAGGATAAAAATTCCCTATTAGTAAATAGGTTACATAATTCATTAAAAAAGGGGACTTGATGAACCTAGTTAGGGAAAAACCCTCTTAAGTTGGATGTAAAACAATACTCAAGAAACCTAATCTAGAAACAAAAATAAGGAAGTATGTTGCCATGTTAGTGCCTTCGAATCCTTAACTAATTTTTGGAGCATAACTAGAATAAAATTATAATTGAAGGTTGGCCTTGGGAAGTGTAATCTTGAGACGCTATTCCACAGGAAAAAAATGAAACATGATCTTCATTATAATGTGATTAAACCATCTTGCTATGGATAAAGAACATATTTCCTTTAATAATTATTATGTACTAACTCAATTATCAAATTCTAAATGAATGAAACAAACTTGACCCTAAATCCTTTAGAAAAATATGCGAACCTTCCCCCTTTGTACTAACACTTGTTCCATTACATAGCAACGGTATGATATAAGATCAAGATGCATGCCCTTAGGATTGAATCCTAGGGATAATACAGTAGCCTTGTATGTAGGTAAGTATTCTTGTGTTCAAATAAGTACCCTATTAACAAGTGAGTGAATTAAACAAGTAATTGCAATAATTTAGATGATCCTTATTCAATAAGATACACCATGAGTTAAATGCTAAACAATATATAGTAAATATAGAAAAAGGAAAATGAATGCATGATTCACATATTATGATTATTTCTAGAACTTAAGTTAATTATTGAAACATGATGGTAATAAATGTGTAAACCTAAAACTAATGTGTCCTTAACTATAAGTTTATACTATTTTGAATCGTTATCTTGTGCCTTGTCATTTGGATAAAAAGGGGTGGTCTTAATGTGCATCACATGTTTTCATGTTATCTACATGGGCTCTATTTGTGCAAACATGTCATGTGTTGTGTGTTGTTCTAAGTGATCTCATATAGTGTCATGTGTACTACACTATAAGTCAAAAAATAAATTATTATAGTATTTTTATGGTTGTATTTGTATGTGTAAAATGTGGGTGTTACATTCTTACAGGATAAATAGAGAGAATTGTAGTGCACACTTCCCTTTGACACCTTTTTGTTATAGATTATGTTACTATCGACTATACTTATAGATACTATTGTAGCTTTTGATTTAACATGATGATTAGATGTTAGAAAAAAATAGATTTTTGTTTATTTTGATTCATATATGATGCATGTGGATTATTAGAGACATTTTATATTGATGTTGATATGTTGTTGACATGGTTATATTTATATATGTTGTTTGAACATGTGACATTTTTTCATATTGAGTAGACCTAGATAATTGAACTAATCTTGTGATCATATGGCTATTGATGAAATTGTAAATGATATTGTTAGTTTCCTAGATGATGTTTTGATTTATACACAGATGATTTTGGAGTTATATTTTATATTTATTTTGGATGATTTGATGCAGCCATGAGGCCGAAGAATGTATTTGTGTTTTGCAGGTTAACCATGTCACAACAAACATCGGGGGATTGGAGACCAACCACATTGGAATGTTAGATGAATCCAACAAGGGTCAACATGGCAACATGTATTTTGTTGTTGTGTGTGTGTGTGTTGAATTGTTGTTAGGGGTTTTCCCATGGGAGGGTGGGGGTGTGGTGGGGAGGGGTTGAATGTGACCAACGGGGTTATGTGTATTCTTTTATTTAGTCATTTTGTTTAATTTTGGTATGTGTTTATTTAGTGATGTTTCTCCCCTTTATTATTTATTAATTTGTGTCTAGTTTTTATGAGTAATCATGTGTTAAAGTAATTAAAATGGGTCAAAAGAATGCATTTATTAGAGTTGATGACTCTTGGATTAAGTGTTGTAAGTAATGTGTAAGTGACTTTGAGTGTGAAACACTCCACCTTCCTTTGAAATTCAGATCTGTCCTTAGGGGCTGAATTTGGAAACTTATGGGACAAGATAAACTTTTCCCACCCCTCCTAAAATGTTTTACCAACCCTACCTATGGGTTAGGGGTTTAAAATTAGGCTCCATTATGCATTTTGGGAAGAAAAATTGTAAGTTTTTATTGCACCATATTACATTTAATTAATTTTAGTCCTTAAGGGGTATGGGCATGGATTGTGTGTGTTAGTAAAATGTCATTTCTTCACCCACTTATTAATTTTTCTTTGGAGTTTCAGGTTTGATTTGAGGGGTGGAGTTGAGGATGAGTGATGTGGCATCCTACGTGGAGACACCTCACCCTCCTCTCTCCCTTTTCTATTTATTCAAATTCTTTTGTTGTTTTGGATGTTAATTCATTTGGTTACTTTTATTTTTGTTTAAGTGCTCTTGCAAATTGGAGAGAGTTGGATATTTCTGAAATTCCTATGGATTTTTGGAGTTTTTGGACTGTTTGAAATTGTTGTTGAACCTTTGTAAAAATCTATTATGGAGATGTAGGAGCTTGACTCTAGTAAAAATGTTTTCTTTCTGTATTGTGCGAGATGCGAATGTTTTGAATGTATTGATATGTTGGGTGGTTGGGTAGATTACCTAGGTGTGGTGTAGGAGAAGACTATGGGGATCTTGTGGGGAGGCATAAGATTTATTTGTGGAGGTATTTTTGGCTAGGTGTTCCACCTTGGAAAAGAAATAGGTTGCATTTCTTACTCATTATGGCGTGTCATAAGAGTTTTGGGAGGCATAAGAGAATGGGAGGTATAAGAGGTACTTTGGGGAGGCATAAGAGTTTGTAGGGGTTTTGAGATGAACATATTGGTGGGTTTTAAAGTGGACACCCATTCCCCATTGGGAGGTATAAGTAGCTTCCCCATAGATCTTGCTCTTTTGGCCTTTGTATTATGAGGCCTTGTATATTTTGTTTGTTGTCTTTCTTGGGGTGAAACTCTATTATTTTGGATGGTGTTATTTTTGTGAAATTTGGTTTTGTGACTATTGAAGCATGTTTTTGCCATGAGTTGAATCCATCCATCATTGCATTGTTGTTGGGGCTTGGGGGCCAATGAGGTGGATGTCTTTTCCTCTTCATTAGAATTCTTGGTTTGGTAGAGAACATTGCCTTTCCCCTTGTTTATTTTTCCGTGATCAAATATGAAGCAAGGTGGATCTCTCTGGTTGCTGTTTTGGAACCGTGTTAGAGACCGAATTTGAAGTTATTTGTAGTCCTTCCTTATTGTTAAATTTTCCCACTTTAAGTGGATGGCATTGTAATATTATTTGTGGTGAAAAGTTGCTCTATTTTAGAAATGAGATCCACATTCGAATGTGAAATATATATTTTGAAATGGTTTTGTTTCAATTTAATGGAAGTTGTTTTGTTTTCAACAAATGGTTTCATTAATGTTTTGAAATTTGCTGTTGGAAATATAAGTTAAAATCTCTATTGAAAGATGGAAATATCTCTGGGTTAAAATTATGACTTTCCTCTGTGTTAATTTAGAAACATGTTTTGGAAAAAAATCAAGTTACCTTCATGTAATCCTCACATTGTTGTAGGAATATTAAATAGATTAAAATTGGAATGGAATGAACTTAAATATTTAAGTATGGCAAATGAAATAGATCTACTCTAGTTTAAATTTTGTGGATTTTCTTTATTCTCATGTTGTAACCTACATTAAACACTAGAAAATACGCAGAGTACCCCTACAACAATGATAGGACAAATGAAACATTAGAATAGACTAAGGAAGAACAAAACACATCTCTACAACCTTTGTATTGCTCAAAGAAATCCTATGAGACTTCATTAATTGAGCTAAGGGAAGAAAAATGTATTTACTGAGTAAGGAATTAAATCCAACTTAAAATCTCAACCTTAATAAATTAATCCTTGCAATTCACCCTAAATCCTTTCAAGTGCGTTTGTCCAAACCTATTGGGCATGTTGAAGAAGGAATAATGGCGAATTGATTCAATTTTGGTAGTTGTAAATGTTCGAGTTCACATTTTTAGGGCAGGAAAGACATTTTATTAAAATTAATCCATTTATTTTTATCTATAATAAAATTTTAAGATTGTTGTGCAAAGAGGAGGTTGATACCTTCCCAAAAATTCCTCATTTTCTCAAATCTGAGTTCCCAGTCGAAAGTTATGGCCATTTGAAATTTTGTCTCAAAAGTCTCAGTTCAAATATATATATATATATATACTTTTTCCTCCGCGGCCCCACAACCCCATAGAATTTTGTGGATCCACGAGTCCGCACCCTCAAAATTTCTCACTTTTTTAAAATTCACAAAAACTCCTAAGTTCTCCCACCGGTCTGCCTCCCCATGCATCACTGTTGGTTTGACACATGGCTTCCTTAGGTGAAGGTGACGGGTGGAGTGTTTTATACATTTAAACCTTTTTCTTCTAAAAATTGGAAAAAATTCCTAAGTCTCCCTAATGGCCCGCCTTCGTGCATGTCACTATAGGTTTGACACTTGGCATCTTTAGGCGTCGGTGGAGATGTGGGATATTTTTAACCTTTAGCACTTTTTCTTCAAAAATTATTAATTATCTAAGTTTCCATGCCACCCGCTTCCCGCTTGTATCTTGTGCTTGACATGTGTCCTTGCGGACCCTAGGGTTTATTCTCTTCTTTGGGCGCGAAGCCCCACCACGGGAGCGCAGGGGTGCGGGGGTAAATTGTGCTTTTTGCCCAAAATGGAAAAGCACTAAGTTTCTCCCCTCGCTCCTCGGGCCCCCTGGCCCACCTTCGGGAAAAGTTTCTTCCCGGGCCCACCTTCGGGAAAAGTTTCTTCCCGGGCCTGCTTAGCTTGCCTTTGCGGAAAATTTCCTCCCAAGGCCCACCGGCCCATAACCTGAAAAATATGAGGAGTTAGGAGGACTTATTTATATCATTGGAAAGGGGAACAAATTTCCTTTCTAATGGGAATGGTTTTAGGAAATATTAGGCAAGTTAATTATGAGAAAATTATGTTGAAGTTGAAGTGAGTTTGAGAGTGGGTAAGTAAGAGTTTACCCCATTTTAATATAAAATATTTATTTTACCCCTTGTAGTTAGACCTTGTTAATTTTTTAGAGCTTGTGGAATTAAAAGGTATTTAATTTTCTTTTCCCTTGACCCTCTAAAATTTAATTAGGAAATATTACGTAAATAATTTGAAATGGTGACTTATCCATTGATCTCTTCACCAAACCATTATAGGAAATTTTTTCTTGTTGTACTATCAAGTACAACTATGATATAGACCTTCATTCTTGACTTAGACCAACACTAATTCACACATGTGAAGCTTCACAATAAACCTCAAATACTTTACTAAAATCGATAAGGCCAAAATAGGTGCATTTTACACTTTTTTTTAATAATTTAAAGCTCTTATTTGTTGTCCTAGTCCATAAAAAAATTTTTTTCCCTTCATGCAAGATGTTATTGGAACCACAATACTACTAAATTGTTGATAAACATTTTGTAAAAAATAGACAACCCATAGAAACTTATAACCTCTATTACCCTTATTCGGATGGGTTGTTTAATAATTAAATTTACCTCTCCTTCATCCATCTTCACACCATATAAAAATACCAAGCTCCCCTCCATAAAATTACACTTCTTCAAATTTGCAACATATAACTTCTTATACATTAACAATTTGAATACCATTCCCAAATGCGATAAGTGTTCCTCTTTACTTCTACAAAAATCAACATATTTTCAAAATAAACTACCACAAAATTACTGCAGTGTAATCTTAGACCACTTGATTCATCATCCTAGTAAATGTATTGCATGCATTGGATAATCCAAATGACATCAACCACTAATATATAGACCATATCTAGTTTTGAATTTTTATCTTCCATTCATCTCCTTCATAAATCTATATCTAATACTAAACACTCGAGATAAATCTTTGCGAAGATTTTAGCTCCTGATAATATTGATCATCGTGTCATCTAAGAAAGGTATAGAAAACCTATAATTCATGGTAATTTAATTGATATCTCTTTTATTTATACGGATCCTCCACATTCCATTCTTCTTGTGAGTCAATATTTTAGGAGTTGCACATAGGCTCACATTTTCCCTTACATATCCCTTTCTCACCAATTCGATACTTTTCTATTTAATCGGCATGTATTATTTGACTCATCATGTATGACACTTAATTTGGTAGGGATGATTACGAAATCAAATAAATGTCATGTTGACTATCCCCCTTGATTGGAAACCCATTTGTAAGCTTCGTTATCCAAAATTCACCCCCCAGGGTAATTTTGATAACATGCATCAGATTATTCAGTCCCAAGCAAGTAGATTGATTCAAGGCCCAAAATCATGTTTTTCGGGGTCCCCCTTGGCCTTTTTCTAACTCTCCCATCCAAGAAGGAATCCCAACAGGTTGATAAAATGGAAGAAATGCAAAAAATAAGGTTGCAGGACTGTGTTAAGGCATTTTGGGTCTGAAGGGTTCGGGTCGTACTGAGGTTCGTTGTACCAAGCTTGGGGCCGAAAAATGAAGAAAATCAGCTAAGTCCTAGTCGGGTGGTGCGTGGGGACGGTTGGGACATCGGGACGCGTGGGGCTTGAAAAGTCTGAATCGGCCAGAAGAGGGAAAAAAATTGCCTAAGTCTTGTTTTGCGTGATGCAGGACATCAGGGCCAAAAGTGCGCGGGGACGCGGATCGGCCAGTTTGGTGCAGGCAAGTCAGCCCGAATCGGGCGGTTCGGGATATTTGTCCTAGCACGATCACTGGGAAATCCAGGCCAAAAGTACGCGGAGGATGCGAACCAGCTGATTCGGCCAAAACAAGAGACTTTCGTCCAGAGACATTTGGGCCAAAAGTACGCGGAGGACGCGAAAATCAGAAAGAGCCAAGAGCGAATGGAATCTTGCTATGTGTCTTCACCTCAAACAAGAACAAGTCAGCCCGAATCAGGTAGTTCAGGGGATATTTTTCCTAGACAGATGCTGGGACATCCAGGCCAAAAGTACGTGGAGGATGCGAACCGGCTGATTCGGCCGAAACAAGAGACTTTCTTTTGGGACATTTGGGCCAAAAGTACGTAGAGGACGCGAAAAACCGAAAGAGCCGAGAGAAAATGGAATCTCACCACGTGTCTTCACCTCAAATAAGAACAAGGAAGCCTGAATCGGGCGGTTCAGAGATATTTGTCCCAGGCAGTTCGGGATAGCCGGGCCAAAGGTATGCGAGGGATGCGAAAAGCTGAAAGAGCCGCCAATGAATCAAATCTCGCCACGTGTCTTCACCTCATCGGCCTGACGGGAAATTTTTTAAAAATTCCAAAGGAAAAAACAAAAGGGAAATGGTGGGAAGGGCCCACATCCAATGAAATTGTGCCATGTGGCACTTGAGTGGCAGAGTGCGGGGGAGAAATGGGAAAAATTTCCCAAAGTGAAAAATGCCAAATTTTTGAAGGACAAAGTGCGCCCCTCAGGCTCGAGCCAATAAAATAATGCCACGTGTCCAAGTGGCAAGAAATTAAGGAAGGGCCCAAAAGAAATTTTCAAATGATGAGCCCGCGGATGAATCGAGCTTGACACGTGTCATCCAGTGGTAGAGCTTGAGACAAAATTCAAATATTTTCCCAGCGATCCGTTTTGGCCTATTTTTGCCCTAATCTTGGATCGCCATAACTTTCAATCCGAGCTCGAATTTTCCGTTCTTTATATCAATGGAAAGATGGTGAAATTCTCTACACGATTCCATGGTCAATATTGAATTTTGGTTCATTTTGGAGAGAGAAAATCAAGAAATGTCTCGCACGTGGTAATGGCGAAGGCGCGTCTCAACAACCGGTTTTAATGTGAAATGGGTTGCATTCTTCTCCAGCACGGCCAAAAATGTTAGGGCATGGAGTCTGTAAGGATGCCCATGCTATTTTAATGCATCTAAATTCAATGAGGAATGGCTCCCACGTTTTTACACGTTTTCTCTCTCCAGGCTCGACCCATGTATTGTAAAAAAGCGATTTGGCTCATTTTGTAAAAAAGGTGGTTCATCTTTTCAGCTCTGCCCTCCCTTCTTTTCTTCTCTAGGGTTGAAAATGGAGTTCGAACCTCCTCCCCTACTCTGTAATGGCATTTTTTCCTTTTACCATTAAAATGATGTTCTGTGTAAACTTCTGAAGCAACAAAAACATGTTTCGTGATGCATCTGTCCATCCTTGCTCATTCTTTTCTTGTCTTTCTTCTTTCCTCTCTTCATTGAAAGTATTTGTGCATGTTTTAATACTCATTATAGGTTTGGAGCTGTGTTCATGGAGTTTTGGGACATTTTCTGTGTGAAATCTATCCTTGGGCCTGTGATGCATCTGTCCATTCTTCCCATTGCTCACCTCTCCTTATTCCATGGCAGTTTTGATAGATGTTCTAAATTTTCCTTCTCTGGTGTATCACCATTTTAGTGTAGGATTTGTTTTTTCCCCTTTTCTCTCTCTCTCTGTCTCCTTGGCATGGTTAGATTAGGATTAGATTAGCTTGCCTGCACTGGAATAGCTTGTGGCAGGTAGTTTAGGAATAGGAACCAGCCTTCTCTAGAGATTCCTTTCTCATTTTTGCAAGTCCCACACTTGGAGAAAGGATTCCATGTTGTGCAATCACACTGGATGCTAGTATGATCAACCTAGAAATCTGATCAACATCCGGGAGTGTTTGTGATTACGCACTAACAGTAACTCGTATGGTATGACATCTGGAAATTCTCATAATGCCTTTGTTACTTCTATTGGTAGTAATGGTACCACCTATGTATCTTATTTCTCTACCATTAATGTATGAAAACCCTACCATATTAATCTATGTGATAAAATACTTTATGGACAACATGCTATATTTTTTTCTTCCTTAAGTGGAAACAAAACAAATTTTACTCCATCTATTTGAAATTTTTGTGTATCCTTCTCTCCGTCTTGAATTACCTTTATGTAAGATTGTCACGATTTCCTTAATCTTTTGCATGACATGCATCCATTGGAATAATGTAAAACTAAATCTCGAGTCTTATAATTCTTTTATATATAAAATTTAATTAGACATCCCTTATCTATTGTAACTCCAATCCATGTCATAAACCATGAGATCCTATAGGTAAAGGATATTTTTTGCATTGTAACTCTAGCTTATCTACCATTTCTTTGGAAACCATATATTCATGATGTCCACCATTAATTATAATGTTACATACATTTCCTCCAAATGTGTGCCTTGTTAAGAAAATATTTATGCAGAGTCATGAATCACCACCTTTGTAAGCAATATTTCCTTGGGGTAGTCATTTTTATTCTCATCATCATTCTCTCCCACATCTAGCATAAATTTTGTGTCTTGTTACTCAACACAATCCTTGATAAAATTTACTTTAGGTTGATAATATTGTATCCATTCTTGTGGATTATAGTGTGGAATTTCAAATTCTCTGCCCCTCTTCACAACACTTATAGAAAACCTAAAGCATACATGGGCCATCACATCATATTCCACTAGAATAATTGATATTTTCATAGTCTAATATAGTCCCTCTCTTAATCCCTCAAGTCCTCTATGTTGGTCCTAGAAAACTTCCATGTTGTCCTCTTACCCCTCACAACATTTTTCTCCTCTTATGGGATTATACCTATCTCATCCTCTTATTGGAGATTATTTCCTTTTGTTTCATCCTCTAAATCTTCTAAAACTTAGTCTAGTATTATTTTCATCTTCCTTCAAATCTAATTGATAATAATCTTCCATATTATTCTTCTTGTGCATGTGTAGTTAATCTCGAATAGAAAATTTCAAACCATTTACATAGCTTTCATCCATTTTCTCTTCCTTCTTATCTTTCTCTAATTGAATAGACAACTTGTAAAATTTATCAATATAGTCTTAGAAACTGTAATATTATTGGCTCAAAACTGAAAATATTTTGTAAAGGTTTTGTGTATAGTCCATAGGTAAAAATTTCTTCTTTATATTTTTCTCCATCTTCCTCCAAATATTGACCTTTTCTTTTCATTATTTATTCTTGTGCTTCTGCGAGTGACCCCACCATATCATTATATGACCCTTAAAATTTTGCATGAAAATTTCATCTTCTTTGTTCTATAATATGCTTCTATTCAAAGAAATTTTTGTGTTATTGATCCATTCTATCAACTTATCTTGGTTTTAACTCTTCACATAGTAAAAAAATCTAACTTAATCTCACAATTTCTTCCTTCAAGTACTTTAATCAACTTTTCTTCAATGGATTGTGGTTTTACTTCTTTTTAATCACTTTTTGTATCTTCTTCTTACTCGACTCTTCTTTTATATCATCTCATGCATGCCTTATCCTTGCACACATAATAAATTTTGATAACTCCTCAACTCACCTCAATAATTTTTGTAGCTCATTTGATGCATCTACGCATAACCCCTCGACCTCTTGCTATCTTATCATGAACCTATGCTCTAATTACAAATGATGAGGATGAACAAATAACAACAAAAATATATAATAGGTAAAGTGGAATTTCCAAATAAATTTCCCTAATTTTCCTATTTCCTTCATTTATGAATTGCATAATAGGTATTTTTATTCAGCTTGAAATAAAATTACAATTAAACTTGACTAGTTCTTATCCAAACTTTATTGAGATTACTATATTTAACAAGCTTTAAATGCTAGCTTTCTTGATCTTACAAACATACATACATTAACTAAGAATTTGAGGGCTGGAACAAGTAATTTGATGCCACATATTAACATTCTAAGCCCATCATAATGGATTATAGAGCATAGCTGGATGATTAACCATCAAAATTCTGGTTTAATTATAAATTTAAACAAGACAAATAAGGAAGAACATGTATATAAAATTAAATATTTCTCCCATCTTATTGATCTTTATTAAAAATGAGAATAAAAAAGAAAAAAACCAATCATTTCCTACAATATATTTTAATTTTTACAAGGAAAAGACTCAAATACCATACTATCTCGTATGGCATGCCAATAAAAATAGATATGTCAAATATATAATCAAATCCTATGCTACACATCTCCTATTAAATTTCCTCTCATTTCATTCACCTTTGACCAAAGTTAAAATCAAGAATAAAAACTCCCACTCCGTGTAAAACATTTAAATTCATTTAAGGATTGAATCTTGAGCACTATTAGAAACAACATGATGAGAACATACTATTCCATTGTATCATCATCTACCGATGACACATAATAGAGGAAACCAATCGACCCAAGAAAATATATTGGGTGAAAAAGAAAACCTAAAAAATAGCCATGCTCCCTACACTACACATCGGGACCCCTAGTGCTACTTCTTAACACAAACGACACAAAGACCATGGGTTTTTAATTCATCGCAACAAAAATCTAAAAATATATTCTGATTTTAGGAACTTATATGTATATATATATATGGATATGGGACCCTATATTCTCTATTTTGATCCGTTATTGATAGAAGGGGAGGGGGACCCAAATCTATATAAAGGCGGAATCAATGCCATATAGAGAGGTGGAAATATCTATGAGCCAAGAGAATAGATATATGGGGAGTCCAATGTGTAGTGACCACATTTTTATAGTCTCAATTATCTGTTGAATTCTTTATTAATAGACATGTTTTGATAGGGACTTGATATATGTTGGACAATATGTTATGATATTTGACCTTCTTGGACATGTATGGATATTTGGGCGCAAAGCACCAATTTGACTTGATTCGCATGTTGAAACATTTTCATTGATGTTGCGCATACCAGCTTATGGCAATGTTATTTAGACCTAATCGAGATATGTTAGATGCTTAGTTTAATCGCATGTTTGGATTATATGGATGTATGTCACTTTTATTTATCTCTATGGCTAATTCATGGTAAATTGTGTGTAATTATGCATGTTGTCACATTTTTATATTCTAGGATGATGATATGCTAGCATAGATTTCATTGATCACTTATTGAGTAGTTGATTTACATTGTATCGGACGAGGTGCGTGTAAAGTGTGCAATGCGTGTGTAGGTGAAAGGTCACAGGAGAACGTGGGTTTCAGGGAAGCTACACAAATTGTGCACAAATAGCCCATGGGACTAAGTCCTAACCGTGTTAATTGTATGAGGCCTTAGTGTATGTTGTATTATTTTGGCACCATGAGTGACCCTCATATGTAATGTAGTATGTCATGTAAAATTAATCTTGTTTAGGATGTTTTATTTTGTTAAGTAAACTTGGTTTGGGGACTAAATGGTCCCCACTTGCATTAAGTTTGGTATTTGGGTAATTGTGTATTAATTAGAGAGGATTAGGGTCACATGTGAACCCTTGGGTGGGCCCCACATCCTCTACACTTGTGCCCAAATGTGTCAAACCTGAAATTGGGCTATTTATGACATTTTAAGTGACCCCTTTTAGTTTTGGGAGTTCACTTAGCATGAAAATAAGCCCTTGGACCCTACCTAATAGGTAGGGGCTTAATTTTAAGGCGTAAAGTGAGTTTCCTCCCATTTTGCCTTTCTTTGGTCACCATCCACGTAATATGGATTCATATGTGTGTTTGTTAAAAGTTGCACAAGTTTGTTTTGTTTTTCATTTTGGGCAATTTGGGAGAAGAGTGTTAAAAGTTAGTTTATCTTTTCTTTCTTTTATTTTGAGAATATTTGACTTGGAGGGAAGAGAGGTGTGACACATGTCACCCCCTCATTGGTAAGTAAATTTATGGGATTCTCTTCAAATTCTCCCTTATGGGGGAAGAAGAAAACTTTTATTTTGGAGTTTTTGCTTGGTGCTTGGAGATTGTTGGAACTAGAGATTGCTTGGATAAGGAATTGGAAAAGCTAGATTGTTGGAGAGATTTTGGAGGTAGGAACCTTGAGCTCATTTTATGTTTTATGTTATGTTAGATCTTAGCCTTGTTTTGTTTGGAAATATGTGTTTGGTTTCGTGTGTAGTTGTTGATTGAGTATTCTTTGTGTGGTTTTATTTTTTCTCAATCCATCATATAAAATGATGGTTTTGGAGTTTATGGGAGAAGAGATACGGATTTTCCATCTCAAACCTCATGGTTTGATGGGCAAGCCATGTAGGTTATTTTTACTCCCCTCATATAGTTTGAACCCCTTCCCCATTCTTGGAGAGAAAACCTAATGAGTTTGAAAATCCTCCCAATAAGGAGTGTAAGATGATTTGGAGGAATAAGGAGGTTGTGAAGATTCTTGTTTGTGTGCATCCAATGTTTGGACCACACTTTTGGCACCTTGGATATCTCTTCTTCTCTTCCCCATTTTGGAGGGAGAATATGGTTTCTCCTCCTTTCCTTCTTTGCAAAATTTGGTGTTTTTCTTAGTGTTTGGATTGTCTTGAATGTGAAAATATAATGTTGTTATGTCTCCCTATATCTTGTGAAAAATTTGTGGAAGCTAGTTCTCTCTCCCATGGGCTTTGGGGAGGCTAGCATGTCTTCCAACCTTGGAAAGGCATGTAATGATGCCTAAAGGTTGGGTGGTTAAACAAGATTTTCTCCTTGTGTTGGTTTCCTTGAAAGGTATTCAAAGTTGGAGCTCATGAATGGATATTGTTGGAGTTACTTGTCATCATGGTTATTTATTGTTACCTATCATTGTAACGTTAAGGATATGGCTATGTGGGAGATTTTTTGTATTGTAAAATTGTCATATTGTATTGGTATTACTTGTAGACTTGAGTCACTTTTGCTTGCACAACCTTCCTTCATTCTTGTCAAGAAGTTTGTAATAAAGACACTTGAGTATGTCATGGATTGTGGAAATATATTGGATTTGTGAGCTTAAGCTCTTAAAATGAAAGCTTGTAAAATAGTTGTTATTCTTATGGATTAATGGAACCTCCATTTTGAAGGAAAGTTGAGTTATTGGATATATTGTTATTCTTGATATAGATTCCCTTCTTGTAAATGTTTGTAACATGATTGTATGTAAAATAAAATACCATTCTTGAAATACATCTCTTCTTATAATTTTGGCAATCTAGTGAATAGAATACAACTAGTTTTTCTCTCTTTCCTTATTACCAAAATGATATAATAGTAAATCAAATATGAACATACCCTCTCCATGCAGAAAGAAGATAATACATAACATTATCAAGATAACAATTATCATATTTCAGCCCCAACAACAAGCCAAGAAGCATCTAAATGGCTCACATTGATGCTAGATTAAGTTTCAAGTGCACACTTTCATATTGGATCGAAACAGATACACAAATGATACGAAATGCTACAATACCAATGAAGTACATGTATGACAAGAAAATTAAGATTCGGGTACAACATGAAATTGATTGTGGAAAAATTTTCAACAACTAGAGTTTCAGATTCAACATTGAAAGAATCAAATCAAGAAATGATAAGTGCAAACTAGATAATGATAGACCAGGATATTTTTGATCTTAAAAGATCAAGGATGCACTAATATAAGATATATACACAAAAATTTGTCTTAATAAGTTCAAAAACATTGATTCGCCAATTAAGGATCAAGTGGAACATAGGGGAAAAGATTTGAATTCTTCACCTTCTAAAAGTTGTATCAACTTTTACAGGCTAAGGTGAAGAAAACTTAGGTTTGAGGAAAGTTCACTCAGGATGCCAATAAAGATTCAAGATGCCATTAGAATCATGCTATAGGATATCAATGTGTGCAAAGAATCATTTACAAGTTTTTAGTTTTGGAAAAGAACTAAACAGATGCGAGAATATCAACTTCAAAATATAGTGAAAAAAAGTTCAAATATGGAGATATTTCAGAAGCAATAAGAGCTAACAAGGACAAGAATAAAAGAGATTATACAAATGATAAAGCCAAGTGTTGTATCAAAAGGAGTTTCAAATACTTTAGTGGCACCATTGGCTTAGCTAGTAACAATTCAAACATGAAGAGTTGAAAATAGTAACCAATCCAAAAGATTTGAAACAACTATGGAAATGAAGTAAAGCACAATCAATAAAAGATTATTTCCATTTTTTTAGTACAGGAAATAACATTTACAACAAAGAATCAAAACATTCATATAAGGAAAAAAACTAAATGCATGTCACTGGAATAAAAATATCATAGTTCGTGTTTACAAAATGCAAAGCCCTAAATTCTTTTAGGATAAAGTTGTAGATGTTCGACATCCAAGGGTTTTGATTCACTTTCCAGAGAAGAGAAAAGTTAAGCCGGACATAAAATACCTATAGCGAGAAATCGAAATGGTATTTCTAAAGAAAATAGAATACCTAGAAAAGGAAAAGATTGCAAAAACCATTGCAAAATGAAAATACCAGTGTAAAGACAAGTGAAATTTGAGAGCTCTACACAATGATGAAACAAGGGTTCAGTGATTTTTAAGAACGAAATAGATGCAAAATTTGCAGTTTCAAGGAAAGAAAGAGAGCCCTAGATAAGAATGAAGTTCCCATTTTCTATTATGGCGTCAGAAAGGATAAAAAAATGGAGATCAAAACCCTTGTAGTATAAATCAAAAATGAAAAAATATGAGTTATTACAATATATTCATCAAATGCCTTGTATCAAGGGCCATTTATGGTTTCCATAGAAATTTCACAAAGATTCTCGGTAAAAAAATATCTCACCATTTACAGAAAATGGTATGGCCAAAGATCCTCACTTAAGTATAACACAAAATCAAACACAATAACCAAAAAGGCTCTTTGAACTTGTTTTATCAATGCCCGAGTATGAAAATACGAAGGAAATAGAGAACCGAGGTATAAGTGCATGATGAAAATAATACTTCAACTATTTGTAGATGTTTCTAAACAGAGTTAAGGAAATCATCAAAGTTATAGTTACAATGTAAAGAACTCACCCACATAGTATTATTATGACCACGGATTACAGAAGAACCAAGCTCGACATCTCACAAAATGGTGGTCTCCCTCTTGTAGAGCTCGCATAAAGAGCAGAAGTGGAAAAATATGCAAGTATTCGAACCCACAGAGCTTCATAAAGTTATAAAAATTGAGCTCAAAGGATACGACAATAACGGTGAGCATCAACCAAATTCCACTAAGAAAACTCAAAAATACGAGATGCGGGAGAGCTTAGAAGACCGATTCTCGGAGGAACCAAGATTAAGAAGTAAAACAATGACTTCCTAGAATAATTTTGCCAAGGCTTCACCACTCGAACAGTAGGTGAGAATGAAGAAAAGAGAATCTTGATAGAGTTTTAAACAAACATAACTCTTTTGAGTTACAAATCCACAGTGAGAAGACCATAGTACCAAAATCAATGATCAAGGATCAATACGATGATCAATGCTACCCAAAGGTAACCTAACTCACTTGGAGTTAGTAATCAACGTCCAAGATTAATCCATGCAAAGATCAAAGGATGAGAAATGTTTTCCAAATTCAAAGCAAACACCTACCATCTTAATTGTAGATTCAGAACCCTAATCGAAGTACAAAAAGATCTACAGTGTAAATCAAACACAGCAAAATCAACATTCACTATTAAAAGAATATATCTCAACCATGATTTGGAAACTTACTACGGTCAAGAAAAGCCACCGAAAATTCTAGAAAGGGTGAGTCATCATCATGAGGGGTTTTTCCCATGCTTTTTGAAATTATTCCCATTGACTATGCAAAATATGGTTTTCAAACTATAGTCCCAAATATGATGATTAAAAGCTGACAAGTAAATTACAATGCAATGATAATAAAAAAGGTGGCCAAGTATTATAATATGGCCACGTGTTTATGCTGGGGGCTGAATAATCAAACAATGATTATTATTCAAACAATGGTCTAAGAGACCCATGTATTAAGTTAGAGGTGTTAATTACGATCAAAACAAGAGGGTGATAACCAATCAAAGAAAATGCTCAATGATTTTTAAATCACATTATATGCCATATTAAAAGAAGACAAATGCATGGAAAGAGGTCAACATCAATATGTCACAAAGATCATGGAAGTGACACTTTTAAAGCTTACCTTAATTCCCACAAGATGATCTTATTATCTGCGAAAAGGAGGAATTATTATGCACATGCCTATAGGCAGTCCCCACAGTGAAGATGATTTATTTTAATAAGTGTTGAGAGATAAAACGAATTATTTTTACATAGAGATATTATTTTGCATGTGCATCCAAGGAGACAAGTGGATTAGAACGCATATGTCACATCAATAACAAGAAGATATAAATTACATGCACCTAGAAGGAGATTTTCTCATCAAGCAAGATTTATTATTAGAAAAGTTATTCACCCATGCTTTTCTAAAAAATTAAATAGAAAGTCAAATGCAGTTTGACTAAATGGTTTCGTAACCAAAGGCTATTAATGCTTCTTTGTATTAGCAACATTATTTTTATTCCTTTATTTATTAACAAATAAAGGGTAAAAATAGGATGCATGGGCGAGTCTGATTTTATTCTATTTTTAGGAAGGGTGGGATGAATAATTTTTGCTATATATTGTGTGTAATTTCAAGAACAAAAAAGTGGGAAATTTTAGACACGGGAGTCTTTGAAGGAGATTTTGCAGGTTTGCCCTTTGAATGAGAAATATATTCTACCTTTCCAATTTTTACAATTTTGTGTATGTTTGTTAATCTTTGTGAATGTCAAAATTCCCTAGTTAAGCATCTTACCTTGCTTTGTATATTTAGTAATTTCTGCATGATATTAGTGTGCATGTGTAACTTAACGGTATTTGTTGTCCAAAATAAGCTTATGGTTAATTTTGGTCAACTAACACCATTTCCCCCCCTTTTAGTGATTCAATCTAATTTTTTATATAGTTTAAGTACTTAAGGTTTCTTGAAAGCATATTTATCAGATAGAAAATTTCTTCCCCTTTCCAAAAATATAAATAAGTCCTTCTAATTCTTCATATTTAGCAAGTTACGGGATTTGGGGATTTTTATAAACTTGCAAATTTTGTGTCTTGGGGGTTTTTTGCTAATGTGAAATTTCGGGCCTTGGGGGATTTTTTGCAAACTTGCAAATTTTGGGTCTTAGAGAATTTTTACAAATGTGCAATTTCGGGCCTGGGGAGATTTTTTGCAAATGGTGTAGTTTGCAATTTCGGGCCCAGAGCCCATTTTGCAAAGCGGCATTTTGCCATCTCTTGTCTGATTAATGCAAATTTTCAAATGGGCATAAATTTTGAACTGGTGCTCGAAATTCAATAAAATTTATATCGTTGGAAAGATCTCAACATCGGCACACTTTGTGGAAGCGTGAAACATTAATTTTGGTGAGGATAAGATGCTGAAAATTAAGAAAATGTACTCAGCTCGAAAAAGTGCGGTTGAGGCATTCCAATCACCGAATTCAATGCAATATGATCTCGATTTATTCTACAATTTGGAGTACATTGGGGAATGGATTTTTAGAGGTTCCCATGCCTTTTCTAGATGATATAATGAATTTTGTTTGTGGGAGGGAGGGAAAAACTGAGTTTCTCTTCTTTCTCTCTTCTCCTCCACAATTCTATATATTGTAAACACTTCTCGTTTGAGAGGCGGATATTTTGGATACGGAAAAATTTTCATTTTAGGTTTTCCTCAATATCTTTGAGTTGCAAGCCTTCTCATGAGATCTGTAAATGAAATTGTGCCTTTATTCTACAAATGTAATGGACTATGTATATTCATGGAACAATAAAATTTGTGTTTGTGGTGTTCTCTCAACCCTTGCATTTATTTTATTGCATTCCCTTTCCTCTCTATTGCTGTTGTTCTATTTTTGTGCATACTTCCTTTCATTTACAATTTTTGATGTTGTGTTTCATGGATATTTTTGGTGAATGGAGATTTAGGACTGTGTCACAGCTATCTTGCCTCTTCCAACTGCATTTTTCTTCTCTACTCTCCCTCAGTAGGATATTCCAGTCCTTTTCTTGGTGCTATCACCTCTTTAGCTTAGGATTTCATTTTCTTGCATCTTCTTAACCCTGTCTCCTTGGCAAGTTAGAGTATATTTTAGAGTATATCCTCTACAAATTGTATGTGTACATCTAAACAGAGGAATATGAACCGGCATTCATCTAAAGATCTCTCTCGATTATAAATTCGCACACTTTGGGAGAAGATCCAAATTATGCAATCACACTGAGAGTCTCAACCCATCAAGTTGTAGACATTCAGGGGTGTTGTGATAACTCATCAATAGTTTTGGCACTCTGGTTGGGACCAAAATGTTTTCATTTTAAGTACAACAAGATTGATGTGCACTTATTATAAGTCTTGAGCTTGTGAGAAGCTTTGAATTACAAATCTAGCAACTCCAAAAGAGGTAGAATCCACTTGTTTCACTAGGACAACTTGGAAAATTTATGAGAAGAATTCAGAAAAGATCAAGAACTAGAGAAGAGGAACTATTTATCTATCTACATTTTTTCCCGAAAAGAGAAAGAAGTGGGAGAATATCTCTAAGGTCTCCATCTCCACCTAACATAACCTTATCAACACCTCCACCGAGAAGCCCTTTCATTCAATCCACTAGATTTCTTCAACCAATTAGAATGGCAAAGCCAAATCATTATGTCAATTTCACCGGTAACAACCCACTTGATATTAATTCACAACACCGAGTTCAGTTGCAGCATTGAAGAACATTCCATATTTCACTGGAGATAACTAGACAAGTCTTATTTACCACATCCAAGATATTGCAAATGTCTGTACAATTCATGAAATTAATGAAATGGACATTATTGTTAAGTTTTTGGCATCCTCCTTTAAAGGTAAAGCTTTGCAATGGTTTAGAAGTCTAACAACATGATCTATCCAGAATTGGGACCATTTGTGCACAACTCTTCACAATCAATTTGGGGAAAAGGGAGATAACTTGTCTTTATTGGAACAATTGACAATAATTAAAAGGGCTCCTAATGAACAGTTGACAAATTTCAACTTCAGATTTCAGAGGACATGGGATAGAATTCCATTGGTCATGAGACCAATAGCTGAAGGTGTTTTTCTATACTTCCTTAAAGCTTTAAATTTTGATATTTCCATGATGATTCAATCCATGGGAGGTATAAATTTACCTGTATCCTATAACATTTCTATTAGAGCTGAAAATTTCTTGATTCAAGTTGGTAAACTTGCACCTAGGATACCTATTCCTCTATATCAAAATGTAGGAGCTCTAAGAACTAGTCAAACACCCACATTAGATCCCATTCCTACTCCAAGAAATTAGAATTCAACGAAGGTTCTACCTCATCTTCCAAAGCACCTCAAATGAGCTCCAAGAGGTTATGAAACTACTACAAAAACTTGGGTAATGAGTTGGTGAAACTTAAGAGGTAGCAAGCTCAAAAGTTTAGATCATATCAGCCTCAAACTCAACCCGATAGACCTCCATATCAGCACACAATAGGCCACCCATTCAATATGTAAATCAAAACCAAGTCGGACATCCTATTAATCAACCTTTCCATCCTTACAATCCTAATGTTTCATCCACATATAGAGCTTTGGTACCAGTGCAAAACAATATGGATCATGAATATGACTGGTGTTTCCCATGTAATCAACCTCATAACTAGTCAATGTGTTTTAATGGTGCTTTGAATCAAGCCCTTATTGTGAAAACAATGGGTGCGGAACAAGAGATAGGAAAAGAATAAGGAAATCAACAGTAGGGAGAAACTCAACAAGAGGCACCTCCAAATGAGACCACACTTGTCAATTGGTAGGTTGAAGATTTCTGTGGTATGAATCAAGCACCTTCTCAAAGTGTAGCAGCCAATACATGGTCCAAGAAAAGGAACATTGGAGAGGGACAATCATCAAATTTAAGTGATCCACAACCCTCCATCACTCCACAAGGTGTTAGCAATCAAAGTGTAGCTCCCAATGTGCAAGGCCAACCCAAGCCACCTTCTAGACCAGCTCAAGTGCCGGTTGTAATAGCCCATGTGCAAGAGAATAATGTGCAAGGAAAGGGGCAAGAGAGATAACTCATCTCCTTTAAACATCCTTTGAGCAGAGGAAGAAAAAAATATAAACATCTCAATGTGGGAATCATTAGTTATCCCAAGATAAAGAGATCTATTGCAAGTCTGCTATGGCTAATTGGTCAACATCAAATCAGCCACCCAATCAACAAGAAAAAGTGCTTACCAATGCATCTCAGCAAGAAGGAAATCATGGAAGCCACCAAGGTAAAAATTTGAAGCCCCCACCATTCTATATCTCATTGATCATTGGAGATAAGTTGGTACATAATTATATGATTGATTCGGGAGCAAGTAGCTCAGTCATGCCAAAACAAATAGCTGATCAGTTGGGTCTTCAATATGAAGTCATCTCCAAAGGTGTGGTGCAACTAGATGGGATAGCAGTCATAACGGTTGGAGTAACCAAAGATTTGAGATTCACATTACAAGCATGTCCCAACCTGATTGTCTTTCAAGATGTATCATTCATAGACTTACCACCACTCTTTACATTATGTTTGTCAAGAGCCTTCACAAACAGCTAAAATTGGAGGTAATTTTTTCGTTGATTGGTTGCACATGTTGTTCGAGAAAAAGGGATGGAGCTAAGTCTATGATCAGATCTGAGCCTATTGCAAACTTCCACATAGATTCTCATACACCGAGTCTAATCAATTCAAATTCTTTAGCTTTTGATCAGGAATATCTCCCAAGAACTTATGAAGTGGATACCAAATTTGATTGTATACCAAAATTGACTCTTGATGAATGGGCAAACAAAATACATGCTTTTGAACCTTACAAAGAAATAGAGGAATCGAGCTAGGAGTTTATTGATTTCATGAAGAGAATCATCCTCTCCCTAGCATCACAAGGCTAGACCATATCAAGGATGATAATGAGGTATGGTAGCTATTATGATGGATCAATAATTAGGCAAGGTGCGGGAGGAGGAGCTATGATTGTTTTACCTCAAGGCACAAAATATTAATCATATTTTTGTTTCAGTTTTCTTTCTCAAACAACATAGCTGAGTATGAAGCCTTAATTCACAAATTGCATTGAGAAAGGAAGAAGAGTATAAAAACTTACAAATCTTTGGAGATAGCGAGTTGATTGTAAATCAGGTCAGAGGAAAAAATCCTGCTAAGAATGATCTGTTGAAGAACTACAAAAATTAGGTATGGGATCTAATTGAATATTTTGAAGCTTTTAACATCAATTCCATCCCAAGGAAGAAGAATGAACCAGTAGACAAGTTAGCACCAATCGGGGCAGCATTCAATGTTGTAGAAAGTATCAAAAGTAAGAAATATCAGCCCCATATCAAGGCGGTTGTAAGGCCAACTGTTCTAGATAACAACACAATCTAGCAAGTATTCGAGAATGATCAGCAAATTGTCAATTTTCTCCAAGAAAAGTCAATTTCTCCACTAGAAACCAAGAAAAATTGGAACAACAATATGGAGACCAATTGGTACAGTGAGAACTAAAAAATTACCAAAGGTCTTGTAACATTGGAGTCAATCTTCAACCGAAATGATCAGTTCCAAAATGAAAAGGAAAACATTCGAGGTAAAGGGTGAAGATTTAGAGCCCATTTCAAAGTATATGAAGGCAAGACATTGTAAATTGGAAAGCAGTACTCCATAAGAAAAAGCTGAATTTGTTCAACTTTTTCAAGATTTCCCAGAGATGTTTTTGCATGGAATTATAAGGATTTAAGAGGTTTCGACACAAGATTGGTGAGCATATAATTGAATTGAATCCCGAATCCAAGCCTATTAGACATAATCAAAGGCAGTGAATCCTCACATTGAACCTCTCATTAGGAAGGAGTTGAATAAGCTGATTGAGGATAACATCATATTCCCTATCAAAAATTCAAGTTGGGTTGCAAAATTGGTTCGGTGAGAAAAAAATGGAGAAATATGATTGTGTGTAGACTTTTGTGATCTAAATAATGCATCATCAAGTATCACTATCCACTTCCTTCAATGGAAAAATATTGCAGGTTATAGCTAGTTCTAAAAGGTTTTCATTGTTATATGGCTACTCAAGCTATAATAAGATAATGGTGAGAGATTAAGATCAGTTCAAGACATCCTTCACTATGAAATGGGGTACATATGCTTACAAGAAGATGTCATTTGGATGTCAAATGCTGGAGCAACATTCCAAAGTGAGCTATGGATATGGAATTCAAAGGCTTAATCAACAAGATAGTTCTGGTGTACCTAAATGATATCACTATATTCTCAACTAATGCAACAGCCACCTCTTTCATCTCAGGAAAATATTTCAAAGATTTTAGAAGATTTAGAGTGTCATTGATTCCAAATAAGTTTGTATTATTGGCACACAAGGGAAAATTATTGGACCACATTGTCTCAAGATAAGGGTTAATAATTGATCCTTCAAGAGTTGAATCCATCTGAATACTTGATTTCCACAACACAAGAAATCTCTCAAAATATTCTTGGTAAGGATAAAATTTATTCATGAGATTTGAGCCTAATTTTTCCACTCTTGTGAAGCCTTTGACAATGATGGAAAAGAAGATTCTTGCGTTCAAATGGATAGAAGAAGGAAAATAGAGTTTTGAGGCCATCGATCATGTAATATAACAAGCTTTAACTCTTATCAACCCAAATTTCTCATACGATTTCATGATGTATGTTTTTAGAGGATCGAGACACAATCTCATCTATCTTGGTAAAACTAAAGAGAGAAGGATCAGAATCGCCCATAGCATTCTTCAAGTAGAGCCTAGAAGATTACGAAGTAAGGTATTATTTTATTGAAAAGCATGTCTATGTTGTCATTAGGATTTTGAAGAAGTTTAGACACTTGGTCTTGAACAAAAATATTTAACTACCGAGTGTCTCATGTTGGTGTCAAAGACTTCCTCCTAAACAAGGACTTGAGCGAGATGAGAGCATGTTGGATCATCCATGTAATGGAGTATGATATTGAAATCAGGGTGACCAAGCTGATTCATGGCAAAGGTTTGTGTGAGCATCTCACTTCCAAACAACTAGATGACTCAAAAGAGAAGATGAGGTTTTCTGCTATTCTTTGAATGATCAAGAACAACTAGCTAATGATGCACCCATTCCATGTTGGACTCAATACTTAGTGCATTATCTCCAAATAGGTTTGTGCCCTCTAGAAATGAGAAAAGCAAAGAGAAGATACTTTAGATTGCAATCCATCCCATATGTTCTTATTGATGGTGTCTTGTTCAAGAAGGACATCAATGGTGTTCTATTGAGATGCATTGGAACATGTCAAGTTGGGAAGATATTACATGAGTTCCATGATGGAGAAGCAGGAGGCCACTTTTCTCCATGAGTAACAACTCTCAAAATCATGAAGGCTGGTTACTATTGGCCTACGGTGTTTAATGATTGCTACTCATGGATCAAGAAATGTAAGAAATGTGCATTCTTCATGGGGAAATAAAGGTTAACATCCCTTCCCATTCGTCTAATTTTAGTAGATCATTCATTTATGCAATGGGGATTGGACTTCATTGAAGTGATCAACCCAAATTCAAGTCAAGGCCACAAGTGAATACTTACAATGCAATAGACTATTTCACCAAGTAGTGACACTTAAGGAGGTAAATGAATCCAATATCTTAGATTTCTATGAAGGGATAGTCACAAGGTTTGGATTCCCTACCACTATCATATCAGATAATGCATTGGCATTTCTTCGTAAAAAGATCATTGCATGGGATGTCAAGAATGGTGTATACCTCAGCACTTCATCAAACTATTACCCTCAAGGTAATGGCCAAGCAGAGTCCACAAACAAAAACTTACTAAGAATCATCAAAAGGAATCTTGATAAGAATCAGAGAACTTGGCACACAAAGCTCAAATCAGCTCTATGGGCTGATAGGATCACACCCAAGAGGTCTACAAGTAGCTCTCCATTCAAGCTTATATACGGGAAAGAAGTAGTCCTACCTATATCACTTGAGTTACTGGCTTTTGAACTCATGAAATATTTGGAACTAACTAAGTTTGAGCCTATGGAAATTAGTTATGCATAGCTAATGGAATTGGAAGAAGCTACAAAACATGCAATGCAGACCATAGAGAAGGATCAAGCATTGATCAAGAAGATCTTTGATAAGAAAGCTAAAGCTAGAACTTTCCAAGAAGGAGATTTGGTACTTAAGTGGGATGCTAATTGTGAAAAGATGGAAAAGAATTCCAAGTTTGATGCCATATGGAGTGGCCCATACATGATCACTGAATGCAAAGGTAGCAATGCCTTCCAAGCTGGCTAAATTGGATGGTGAAGAATTGTAGATTCTAGTCAATGGGATCTATCTCAAACATTGCTACTAAAAGGAGAATTTCTCACCTTTGTACATATTAGTCTAGGATTTCCAATTCCTCCAAGTGTTTGTGCACATTTTTTTGTTATTAGAATAGGTTTCATTTCCCTAAGTGTTGGTGTACATGATCTATTGCTTCTGATGTTTTCTTGTATACAATTCATCTCACTCCCAAAAGAGACTTGCAGCCATAAGAGAATTAAATCAGTAGAGTATCCATATTGGAGTAGGTTCGGTGTTTTCATTGCACTCCAATAGATCATATTTGTAAAAATTCAAGTGAGGGAAAAGCTTCCAAGTTTTAGGCAGTTTTCTACTCTCACAAACCTTGACTTCAAGGTTCTCTTACAAAATATGAGAGTGTAAGTAGCGGAAGGTACTTCCGTGTCGGATATGATATTATTAGATAGACTCCATGCCCAATGGATGTATCAAGGCCACACATCATCTTATCTAGCTGGAAGATGTCCACTATGAGTCACCAAATTGTTGTCAAAAATAATCTCATGCTTAATTTTGGTCAACTAACACAATTTTCCCCCTTTTAATGCTTCAATCTGATTTTTTATATATTTTAATTACTTACGATTTCTTGAAATCATCTTCATCAGATAGGAAATTTCTTACCCTTTCCAAAAATATAAAAAAATCCTTCTAACTCTTCATATTTTGCAAGTTACGGGCATGGGGGATTTTTGTAAACTTGCAAATTTCGGGTCTTGGGGTTTTTGCAAATTTGCAATTTCGGGCCTTGGGGGATTTTTTGCAAACTTGCAAATTTTGGGTCTTGGGGATATTTTGTAAATGTGTAATTTCAGGATTTGGGGGCACCGAGGGGATTTTTTTAATTTTTTAATTTTTTGCAAATGGTGTAGTTTGCAATTTTGGGCCCTAGGGCCCATTTTGCAAACTTGCATTTTCGCCATCTCTTGTGCGGATTAATGCAAATTTTCAAATAGGCATAACTTTTGAACTGGTGCTCAAAATTCAACAAAATTTATATCGTTGGAAATGTATCAACATCCTCTACGCCATGGAAGCTTGAAATATTATTTTTGTGAGGTTAAGTGGGTGAAAAATAGGAAAATGTACTCATATTGAAAAAGTGCGTTTCAAGCATTCCAATCATTGAATTTAATGCAGTATGGTCTAGTTTCTTCTCCAAGAAGATATATTACATTAAGGAATGGATATTCGAGAGGTGCCCATTCCTTTTCCGAGATCATTTAATAATTTTTTTGGTGGGAGGGAGAGAAAATACGAGTTTCTCTTTTTCACTCTTCTCTTCCAATATTCTATATATTGTAAACACTTCTCATTTGAGAGAGGGGATATTCTAGATATGGGAGAATTGTCATTTTTGGTTGTCCTCAATATCTTTGAGCTGTAAGCCTTATCATGAGCACTATAAATGAAATAGTACCTTTATTCAACAAATGTAATGGACTCATTTGTGCATATTCATGGAACAATAAAATTTGTGTTTGTGGTGTTCTCTTAACCCTTGCATTTATTTTATTGCATTCCCTTGCCTCTCTATTGATGTTGTTCTATTTTTTTTTCATAATTTCCTTCATTTACGGAGTTTATTATGTTGTGTTTCAAGGAGATTTTTGGTGAATGTAGATCGAGAGGCGTGTTACACTGTCTCTAGCCTCTTCCATTTGCATTTTCTTTCTACTCTCCCTCAATAGGATATTCTAGTCCTTTTCTTGGTGCTATCACCTCTTTAGCTTAGGATTTGATTTTCTTACATCTTCTTAACCCTGTCTCCTTGGCAAGTTAGAGTAGATTTTAGAGTAGATCCTCTACAAATTGTATGTGTGCATCTGAACAAAGGAATAGGAACCGTCCTTCATCCGAGAGAGCTCTCTCGATTGCAAAGTCCCACACTTTGGGAGAAGCTCCATGTTATGCAATCACACTAAGAGTCTCAACCCATCAAGTTTTAGACATTCAGGGGTGGTTTAATTACACATCAACGGTGTTGTTGTGATACTTTCCCTCAATACATCAAGTGTTTTACCTTAACATTCTACATTTGAAAACGGTGTGCTTGTGTAACCAAATTTCTTCTCATATCAATTAGGCATGTGCTTAGTCAAATACCTTACACAAATTTGGTGTATCACCTAATTTTTAAATTCAATTTATAGTAATCTTTTACCCTAAAACTCAAATTTAGTTTAGGATACATCAAAAAGGAATTGGCCTTAATACCGAGAGATTCACCTCAAAATAGGTATACCCATAGACACTGAGGTGTTTCCATTATATCTACGAAAGAGAGAGATCTAGATAAATCTTAAAACACATGCAGCCATCTCTCTATGGGGTGCACTTTCGAGAGATAACAATTTTTAGCACACCCAGTGGGACTCGAATCATATCTGCGTGGAATTTACAAAGAGATTCAAGAAAGAAAAGTCACTTTTAGGGCATTAATCTGCAACAAATTATTTTGAATATTAAAATATTTATTTGACAACTTTTAAGGCTGATTACAAACCAATATTGTAGCATATTACATGCCTAAAGTGACTACAAGATCATCGGTAAGAGGAATTCCTTCGAGTTTATTTCTTTACTTTGAATTACTGTAAGAAGAAGAAGAGTTTGTAATACTTTTCCTTATAATAGACATGGTTTTAGTAATCCTCCTCCCAATCTCCCTTCACCACGTGTCAATATTTTCATTCAAATTCTAGTTTTTCCAATGGCTATTCAACCACCTAGGAATTTTTTTACCTTTACTTATGGTATCCCATTAGTAATTTTGGTTTACCATGACATTCTACTTCTTCCATAAAAATCTTGCCTACATTCACTAGTGAAAATCAAGTTACACCAACAAAGCATATCAAAGATGTTGCAGTCCTATGTGTAGTTCATAACATAACCCATGAAGATGTAGCCTTGAGACTTTTAGTTGCATCCTTTAAAGGGAAAGCTTTGCAATGGTATAGAACCCTAGAAATTGGAAGTATAAGAACTTGGGATGAGTTAGGTGAGAAAATGCTGAAACAGTTTCAAGATCATTCTGATCATTTATCCCTTATAGAGAAGCTATCTATGATTAAGAGATCCCCTCATGAATTTATGGCCAGCTTTAATATCCATTTTGCTAGAACTTGGGAAAGAATTCCAACAAGTGTTAAGCCTCAAGAAGATCATGCTTTTTTATACTACCTTAGAGCCTTGAATAGTGATATTTCAATTATGATTCAATCCATGGGAGGGAATACTCTTCTAGATGCCTATGATATTTCCATTAGAGCAAAAAAACAACCTTATTCAGGATGGTAAATTGGCACCAAGGCCTTTAATGCCCCTTATAGCAGATTCTCTACCTATTTCTCAGCCTATTACCATTATAGAGCCTACTATTCTAGCTCCATCAGATGATGTTTTCAAAACACTACAAACTATGGGTAATAAATTGACCTCAATTGAAAACAAGTTGGCACAACCTAGCTAGGCCCTATCAAGCACCTTACCAAAAAAATTAGTAGGGTTAACGAGAATAATCAACCTTATCAAAAAAATCATAATTATAGGAAACCATATCTGCCAAGGAAATTTGACCCAAAATCACCTAGTTCATCTACCACTTTAGTCCCAGTCAATATGATTCTAGAGGAATATTGTTAACCTTGCAATCAACCTCATTCAACTGCAAATAGCCCAAATGCATTTTTGAATATAATCATTGTCACACAACCTCAACTTGAATCATTATTCATGCCTCAAATAAAGGGTGGGCACCAAGATGCTCATAGTCGAAACAACCAAAACAAAATTGGGTCATCTTTAGAGAGGAAGATTTGATTGTAGTTACTACTAGGCTCAAGAAAAGGCTCAAGAAATTCAAAAACAAAAAAATAGGCATGTTACGCCCATAGTCACCGATAAACCAACAACTACAAGCCGAAAAATAGCTAAGAGTTCTTCTATTCCACAAATAATAGTAGGTGTTTTAGCTAGTAAGGAACAACAAAAATAGCTTCAACCTGATCCAAGAAGATTATTTATATTTGAGATATCAAAGGCAGCTGAAGCAGAGTAAGTTTTTGCTAAATCCTATGCTAAGAAAGTAGAGTCTATTTCAAAAACCGTTGTTTCTTTTAACATTGTTGATGTAATGAAAAAGCATAATGCTAACATCTCAATGTCGGATGCTTTAAATATCCCCAGGATAGCAGGAATTGCTTTCTCATGACCTTGCTAAGATGCAAATTTCTTCAAAAATAACAGAAAAGGAAGTTCAAAAAGTAGACATGGTCCTTGGTACAATGGAACAAGACCACATTAAGGAAGTTAAATGGATGTTTCAAAATATTATGAATGCACAAGACATAAAGAAACCACCACCATTTTATTTTTCACTGATTAATTGAGATCATCTTATTCAAAACTAAATGGTTGATAGTGGTGTAAGTAGCACGGTTATGCCAAAATCAATTGCAGAAAAGTTAGGTTTGCAGTATGGACCTACAAAGAAGATTGTGCTAAAACTTGATGGGACTATAACTAAATATTTTTGTGTCATTAGAAATCGGGGTAACATTGCATGCTTGCCCAAATGTTTCTATTTTGCAAGATGTTATTGTTGTTGATTTACCTCCTTATTTTGCTTTATGTTTATCAAGAGATTTCACAGCAAAAATAGGAGGTTAAATCTTTTCAGATTGGTCCTTTTGTTTTTAGTAAGCTATGGAACTAAAGTTAATATCAATTCTGAAACATTGGCTAGATTTCATATCGAGCCTCATGCTTCTAATGCATTGGCTAATTATGCAACCATAGACCAGTTTGATTTTGATAGTACAACTCATTTTTCAGCACTAGATGGTGTTTCTAATCTGTTTATGGATGAGAAGACACATGAGGAACATGCTCATGATCCTTTTAAAGAGGTTCAAGAACATATATTTGGTGTGTATTGTCTTCACGAGGAAAATACACCAATACCCTTGTTTTCCAAAACAGAAGATGCAGTAGAAGGGATTAGGAAGCTTCATTTTGATGGAGCTAAGAATAAGAAAGGAAAAGGAGCAGGTTTGATGCTCACTTCCCCAAGAACAAAAGGTATTTCTCATGTTTGAGTCTTAGATTTTCTTACGCTTATAATGTAGCTGAATACGAAGCGTTAATTCATGGCTTGATTTGGGCGGAAAGAAAGGTATTAGCATGTTATAGATTTTTGGTGATTTTGAGTTGGTTGTCAATCAAGTGAGAAATTTAAATGTTTGTAAGAATCCATTAATGAAGTCTTATAAACATAGAGTTTATAATAATATGTAGTACATACCAAGAGTGGAAAATAAGCATCCATATAGGCTTGCATAGTTGGTGCTAGTTTTAAGGTGCTGGAACAATTTAAAAACAATGATATTTAGCCTCATATTAAGCTGATTATCGTGCTCTCTATACCAGAAAATGATTTAAATTGACAGGTTTTTAAAGAGATGAACATATTTGTAGGTTTTGCAGTAAGAAGTTGAATTTTCTGTATTAAATCAAGAGAAATTACACCACTTATATGGTGACCATATTGTTCAATTGAAGACAAATAAACTACCTGAAGGTTTGGTCACATTAGAAGACATCTTCAAGATCGATGATCGTTAAGTAAGGAAAAACAAATATGTCAACACATGTGGACAATTACGAAGAGATCTCTAGTTGATGATGGTAAGAATTTATTTCTCGGAAAGGTATGTTCCTCAGCTGAAAAACATTCCTTTATTAACCTTTGTAAATAATTTAAGGATGTTTTCACTTGGAAATACCAAGATATGAAAGGGTTTGATCCAAGTTTGGCACAACATACTATTGAATTACAACCAAATTCCAAGCCAGTTAGGCAAAAATAGAGGCATGTTAATCCCAAGATAGAGCCTTTAATGAGAAAATAATTATCTAAGTTGATTGAATTAGGTATCATTTTCCTAGTCAAGCATTCAATTTGGGTAGCCAATCTTGTTCCGGTTCAAAAAAGAATGGAGAAATCAAATTATGTGTATATTTTAGGGATTTTAACAAGGCTTCATTGAAAAATCACTATCCACTGCACAACATGGATCAAATTTTGAGAACAGTTTCAGGTTCTAATAAACTATCTCTTCTGGACGGTTATAGTGAATACAATCAAATTCTAGTCTAAGAAGAGGATAGGTACAAAATAGTTTTACCACTAAGTGGGGTACCTATGCTTACAAAAGAATGCCTTTTGGCCTTTCAAATGTCGGTGCAACGTTTCAACGTCACAATGGACATGAATTTCATAGCTTATTAAATAAATGCATATTGGTTTATTTGGATGATGTTACCATATTTTAAAAAAAAAAATCTACATGAAAATCTAATACATTTAAGGCATACTTTTAGTTATGCGACATAGTTTGGAATATTTTTGAATCCTAAAAAGTCTATCTTCTTGGTACACCAAGGTAAATTACTTGGTCACATTATTTCTAAAAAAGGTTTAGTAATTGACCCTTCGTAAGAATTGAAGCCATATGAAAGCTATTATTGCCTCAAGCACAAGAAGACATTACAGAGTTTTCTAAGGAAAAATTAACTTTGTTAGAAGATTTATTCATGATTTTGTAGCATTGGTTAAACCATTAACATCTCTGTTAAAGAAAGAGAAGACTTTCTCTTAGACCCGTGAAGAGAGAGAGAAGGGTTTGAAGCAATTAAAATATCCATTTCTCAAGCTCCTACTCTTTCAAATCTGAATTTTGATAAATATTTTACAATGTATGCACTTGCAGGAGCTGAAACAATCTCATCCATATTAACCTTGAGTTAGTAATGAAAAATCGAGTAGCCAATTGTTTTCTTCGGATATAAAGTTTGCATGACTACGAAACAAGGTACACATTTCTTGAAAAACAGATAATTTCAGTAGTCGAGAGGACTAAATAATTTTAGATACATGTTTTCAAATAATAAGATACATGTTCTTGTTTCTCATCTAAGTGTAAAATCTTTCTTGTTAAATAAAGAATTGAATGACAAGAGAGCAGGCTAGATAATGAAGGTTATGGAATATGATGTTGATATCGTGTTTCTAAGAAAGTTCGAGGAAAAGGTTTGTGTGAGTATAGAATTGCTGATATGGAAAGAGACAAGGTTGCGTAGAATTAGAAGACTCGAGAATAGCATGTTGAGATTACGTATCAACAATCGGATGGCATGGTATAACCAGAAAATCAGCAACTTGAACTTATTCAAGAATTTTAGGAATCAAGATGGATGGTGATTTACTTAACTATCTTCAGCATGGGACTTATCCGTAAGGTATGGACAAGAAAAAATGGAGGTATTTCAAGTTACAAGTTGTACCTTATGTCTTTATTGATGGCATGTTATTTAAAAGAGATATAAATGGAATATTGCTACGATGTGTCGATTATGATATAATTCAGCAATTATTATCGAATTCCATGAAGACCTACAAGAGGTCACTTTTTTAGCACGTACTATAGCTTTAAAAATTATGAAATATGGTTACTAGTGGCCCAACATATTCAAAGACTATTTCGAATGGATTAGGAAGTGTAAGAAGTGTGCTTTCTTTGTTGGAAAAGAACGATTAGCTTCACTACCTTTATAGCCTATTTTAGTAGATTCACCTTTCATGCAATGGGGTCTTGATTTTATTGGCATGATAAATCCACCTTCATCACAAGGACACAAGTGGATTTTTACTGCTACAAATTATTTTACACGCTAGACTAAAGCAATAGCTTTGAAAGATGCTAATGAAACTTCAATACTATCATTTTATGAAGGTATAGTTTGCATATTTGGTGTTCCAACAACTATCATTTCAGATAGTTTATTAGAATTTATTGGTGCAAAGGTATGATTAGGTAGTCAAACAGGGAATCTATTTAAGTACGTCATCTAATTATTGCCCACATGGTAATGGGTTAGCTGAAAATACTAACAAGAATTTTTTAAGGATCATCAGAAGAACACTCAAAGATAACAAGAGAACTTGGCATCTAATGTTGAATTCAACACTTTGGGTTGACAAAGTGACTCCTAAGAGACCAGTAGGCAATTCACTGTACAAACTCATTTATGGAAAAGAAGCAAAAATGCCTATTTAAGTTGAGTTACTTGCTCTAGATTTGTTGCATCAGATGGAGCTACTAGAGAATGAACTATTACAGATTTGTTATGCATAATTGATGGAATTACAAGAGATGAGAGATCAAGCTCATGTGAACATGGAAAAGAATTAGAAAAAAATGAAGAATACTTTTGATAAGAAGGCTAAGTTAAGAATCTTCAATGAAGGAGACATTGTGTTGAACCGGTATGTTGACTGGGTAATGCCAAGAAACCACACAAAGTTTGACACAATATGGAGTGGTCGTTATATGATTTTAACTTGCAAAGAACACAATGCATTTCAGCTCTCAAGGATGAATGAAGAGGAACTTCCCATTCCTTTGAATGGTATGTTTCTCAAACACTATTATTGAAAATCCTATAGTGTCTTTTAGAATAGGATTTCCCTTCAATAAGTGCATTTTTTGCACATTGTAATGTTTTCAATTCAATAAAGTGCATTTTTGCACGTGATCTCGGTTTACTAGATCCCTCCCGCTTTAGTTCATTTTAGAAGGTTTGGACCTTCAAGAAGTCATATTTTAGTTACATGCTTGGACTCCATGCCCAATGGACAAGAGCAAAGCACTTGGTCTACAAGCTACAGATAGCTTTCCTGTAGGATTGCAAGAAATGTTGAAATTTTTACACTTGTGTAAAATGGGCAACTCAAAACTTTGTTATGACGGATGGCATTGGTGAAGTGAACCTAAGCTAGGGAGATTATTTCAGTTCAATATTGTTTCTGTTGGATTAATTAATGATTACATGAAATCTGCAGCTATGTGTGCTATCAAAAATGTAATTTCATGATTATCTTCAGAAGAACAGAAATCCCCGAAGGATAGATGTGTTTTCTTGACGAAGACATGAAAGTGCAAAATAGATGAAGTGTTAGGTTTTGGAACAACAATCATGGTTACAGATTGTAGCATTCAAGGTTCATGGTTAAAATTATAAGTATTTTAAAATTTCTTTCCTTCATGATTAATACATTCAATTATGCTATTGAGTTGTTTAAATCATTATACAATCCATGTGCAAAAACCGAAGAAAGAAATAAATACACAACTCAATTTCAAAATTTAATGCTTTATTCATAAATAATTTCAAATATTCCCAAACATGTCATGGGATGTAACTCAAGAGTAAATTACAACTATTGAAGAGTAAATTATAACTCTTTGAAGCAAGAGGTACATATGAATGAAAAAAAAGTAAAGAAGTATGAAAGAACCCATCATTGCCTTGGGTTTTCCTTCATTTCGGTTGATGCATCTCTAGCTCCAGCTTTGTTCCATCTTCATCCTCACTTGTTTGAAAAATGGTATTGTACCTAAAAATAGAAAAGAAAATATTGTCAGTCATGAGCTCAATGTTGATCCATATTCCTATACTATCCAAATTGCAAGTGGATCTCTTAACAACGGAGGTATAAATTACATGAAGATTTAAGGCACAACTGAAAAAAGTGTTTTTCTATAACAACATACATGATTTATTCACTCGAGAAAGATGGAGAGAGAGAAAAAGAAAACTATGTGACATAAGAGAGGCCAAAAAGCCTAAATATTTTCTAACTATTTTCTTAAGTATGCGAGGTAGAAGTCCAGTGAAGAAGAAAATAAAATCATGTCTTACGAGTTTTCAACTTGTTATAAAAATATTGCATAAAACATAGTTCAATGACTTCCATCCTATGGTACATCAAGTTGGAATAAATCACAAGTACATAATGGCATGAAAGAAGAATGTAACTCATAGTTTAGTAGCTATTCTAGAAATAGGAGTTACGATGCAGATTAGAGGATAACTTTCATCTCCATCCAAAGATAATAGTACATGTTTCAAATTTTAAAATAGATGAAGTAGAAGAATTAGAATATAAAGGTTTAAGTTAACTGGAAAGATAAGATTACAGCTGAAACATAATGAAAAAGGAAATCTGAGAAAAATTTGATAGGGATTCGCCATGTAAAATGGAAATTTTACATCTTTCCATCATGTTATTTCAAACTAATACATGCTTTAAAAATTGCATGTAAAGCAAATAGTAATTTAGAAAGCGAGATAATGCATGACATGAACAAGATAACAATTATTAGATTTCATCCCCAACAACGAGCCTTGAAGCATCTAAATGAACTATTACGATTGCAGATTAAGTTTCAAGTGCACACTTTCAGATTACATCAGAACATATACACAAATGATACAGAAATGTTACAATACCAATGAATTACAACTATGACAAGCAAAGTAAGACTCAGCTACAACATGAAACTAACTATGGAAAATTGTTCAACAACTAGAGTTTCAGATTCAACATTGAAAGAATCAGATCAAGAAATGATAAGTGCAAACTAGATAATGATAGACCAGGATCAGTTTGAGCTTAAAAGATCAAGGATGCACTAACATAAATGAGTGAGACAGAACTTTGACTTCATAAGTTCAACAACATTTATTCACCAATTAAGGATCAAGTACAATATAAGGGAAAAGATTTGAATTCTACACCTTCTAAAAGGTGTATCAACATTTACAAAGCATAAGGTGAAGAAAATTTAAATTTGAGGAAAGTTCACTTAGGAAACCAATAAAGATTCGAGATGCCATTAGAAGTATGCTACAGAATCTCAATATGTGCAAAGAATCGGTTACAATTTTTAATTTTGGAAAAGAACTAAAGATATGTAGAATATCAGCTTCAAAATATATTTAAAAAAGAGCACAAATATGGAGAGATTTCAAAAGCAATAAGAGCTAACAAGGACAAGAATAAAAGAGATGATACAAATGATAAATCCAAGTTTGGTATCAAAAGGATTTTCAAATACTTGATGGAACCATTGGCTTAGCTAGTAACAATTGAACATGAAGAGTTGAACATAATAACCAATCTAGAGGATTTGAAAAAACTACGATAATGAAGTAAACAACAATCGATTCTTTCCATTTTATTTTTCAATACTGGAAATAACATTTACAAAAAAATCAAAACATTAAATACAAGGAAAAAAACTAAATGCAAGTCATTGGAATAAAACAATTCCAGTTCATATTTACAAAATTCAATGCCTCAAATTCTTTCAAGAGAAATTTACAGATGTTCGACGTCAAGGGTTTTCGAGCCACATGCGAGAGAAGAGAAAAGTGAAGCTAGACATAAAATAACTAGAGCGAAAAATTGAAATGGTATTTCTAAAGAAATTAGAATACCCAGAAAAGGAAAAGATTACAAAAACCATTGCAAAATGAAAATATTAATGTAAAGAAAATTTAAATTTGAGATCTCTACACAATCATGAAACAAGGGTTCAATGATTTTCGAAGCACAAAATAGATGAAAAATTTATAGACTCAAGGAAAGAAAGAGAACCCAAGTAAGACCGAAGTTCCCATTTTCTGTTATGGCATCCAAGAAAAGGATAATGAAAATCGTGATCAAAACCCATGCAATATAAATTAAAAATCAAAAAGGACGAGTGATTATAGTATATTCATCAAATTCCTTGTATCAATAGCCATTCATGGTTTCCATAGAAATTTTGCGGAGATTTTCGGTAGATAAATAGAACTCACCATTTACAAAAATGGTATGGCCGAAGATCCTCATTTGAGTAGAATGCAAAAGAAAACACAATAACCACAAAGGCTCTTTGAACTTGTTTTATTAATGGCCAAGTATGAAAATACAAAGAAAACAAAAAACTAGGGTATAAGAGCACAATGAAAATAATACTTCAACCTGTTTATAGAAGTTCTAAATAGAGTTGAGGAAATCATCAAAGTTACAGTTACAATGTAAAGAAATCACCCACACAGTATTATTATGACCATGGATTGCAGAAGAACCAAGCTCGACATCTCACAAAATGGTGGTCTCCCTCTTGCAGAGCTCACATAAAGAGTAGAAGTGGAAAAATATGCAAGTATTCGAACCCACAGAGCTTCATAAAGTGATACAAAATGAGCTCAAATGCTACAAAAATAATAGTGAGCATCAACCAAATTCCACTCAAAAACTCAAAAATATAAATGCGGGAGAGCTTAGAAGACCGATTCTCATAGGAATCGAGCTTAAGAAGATCAAAAATGGCTTCCTGGAGTAATTTTTCCAGGTGGTTTCGCTAAGCTATGACGAGTACGTGAGAATTAAGAAAAGAGAATCTCGATAGATTTTTAAACAAACATAACTCTTTTGAGTTAAATATCCATGGTGGAGAAGACCATAGTACAAAAATCAACGATCAAGGATCAATAGAAAGTTCAATGTAACGCGGAGTTAACCTAACTCACCGGAGATAGTAATCAACGTTCCAAGATCAAGTCGTACGAAGATCAAAGGTTGAGAAACATTCAGCAAATTTGAAGCAAACATCCACCATCTTAATTGCAGAGTCGAACCCCTAACCGAGGGTACAACAAGATCAACGTTCCTGTTAAAAGTAGATAGCTCAACCATGATTTGGAAACTTAGTATGGTCAAGCAAAGCCATTGAAAATTCAAACTAGAAGGGTTGAGTCATCATCATGAGGGTTTGGCCCCATACTTTTTAAAAATCATTCCCATTGACTTTACAAAAAGGGTTTCCAAAATATAGTCCCAAATATGATGATTAAAAGCCGACAAGTAAATTACAATGTAATGATAATCGAAAAGGTGGATGAGTATTATAATATGGCCATGTATTTTTGCAAAGGGGGATGAATAATCAAACAAATATTATTATTCAAACCATGGTCTAAGAGACCCATGTATTAAGTCAAAGGTGCTAAATGTGATCAAACCAAGGGTGATAACCAATCAAAGCAAATGCTCAATGATTTTTAAATCATATTATATGCCATAGTAAAAGAAGACAAATGCATGGAAAGAGGTCAACATCAGTATGTCACAAGGATCATGAAAGAGACACTTTTAGAGCTTACCTTAATTTTCACAAAATGACCTTATTATCTACAAAAAGGAGGAATTATTATGCACATGCCTATAGGTGGTCCCCATATTGAAGATGATTTATTTTACTAAGTGTTGAGAGATCAAAGGAATTCATTTTACATAGAGATATTATTTTGCATGTGCATCGAGGGAGACAAGTGGATCAGAACTAGGGATCTCACATCAACAGCAAGAAGACAAAAAATACATGCACCTAGAAGGATACTTTCTCATCAAGCAAGATTTATCATTAGCAAACTTATTCACCCATGCTTTTAAAAAGAAAATAGAAAAATCAATCTGCGGTTTGACTAAATGGTTTTTTTGTAACCAAAGGCTATTAATGCCTCTTTGTATTATCATGATTATTTTTATTCTATTTTTAGGAAGGGTGGGATGAATAATTTTTCTATATATTCTCAGGCAATTACATTCACAAAAAAAAGGGGGAACTTTTAGACACATGAAAGTAAAGGCTGATTTTGTGACTTTTCCCTCGAATGAGAAGTATATTCTTCATTTCCAATTTTCACACTTTTTTGTATGTTTGTTAATCTATGTGAATGTCAAAATTCCCTAGTTAAGCATCTTACCCTACTACAAATTTAGTAATTTCTGCATGATATTAGTGTGCATGTGTAACTTAACAAAGTATTGTTATGATACTTTCCATCAATAAATCAAGTGTTTTGCCTTAATATTCTGCTAAATTGTTTTGTCTTGTGGAACCAAATTTATTGTCATATCAATTATGCATGTGCTTAGTCAAAGACATCACATAAATTTGGTGTATCACCTCACTTTTTAATTCATTTTACAGTCATCTTTTACCCTAAAAATACATAATGTTAGTTTAGGATACATCAAAAAAAGGAACCAGCCTTGATACTAGAGACTCACTTCAAAATAGGTATACCCACAAACCTGAGGTGTTTCCATTGTATCTACGAAAGAGAGAGATCTAGAGCAAGCTTAGAACACTGTAATCATCTCTCTATAGGGTGCACTTTCGAGAGATAACGAGAGGCCTACGAAACAAATCTTGAATACTCAAATGTTAAAACAAATGCTTCCAGACAATTCTCTATTAAATATAGATTCAACCAAGATGTACAAATCTCAAATATGGTGAGTATATTTCAAAGTGGAAGAACCTTCTTGGGTCAACTATTAAAGTTCTACTATTGCATTCTAGCATATTTTTTTACCTGAAATTGGCTAAAAATGGGTCTTGAAAACAAGCGATCATGACTCAAAAAAATCCATTCTATCAACTTTCATCTATTCCCTACATATAGATAATCCAATACAACTTATGAAATATAATTCTAACAACTAGAACTCTAGTTATGACCAATTTCATGTGATTGACTAGTGTTGGTTTTGTGACACAATGACTACGAGGCCTCCTAAACATGCTTGGAAAACTAACTCCTCATTCATTTTTATTGAATATAATTATTTCAGCCAATGGACATGTAGAAATACTAAATTTTAGAAGCTGTAGATTTTAATTTCCTACTAAAACTCCCTAAACTAAAGGTTGAAATAGAAATGAATTTTCTTAAATTTAAGTTGTTAACCCAAACAACACTATGATCAACTGATCTCGAAATGTTTTCAACTACATGATCAAAAAATCTTATAAGTTAGGTTTAAAAGTTTTTGTGAATTCCCATGTCACTAGATAACATGATCATCCAAATCGATCACCACTGTGGGAGCCAATGAGTGATTTTACAAGCTATTTTGGAACGAATTTATTATTAACTTTTACCAATTGTCTTAAACAAATTAAGTGATCAAAATTTATGTACCAATCACCACCATATGTTCTATTTTCATGAATTCACTCATCCAATTTGGTAATCATTCACCAGCAATTGTGTTAGCAGACGTATTGCTCCCATGTGGTTAATCGAGAGATATTTTGACCCATGGAGTGGTTTAGCGAAAATGTTTTAATTGATTTATTTTGTTTAATGTTATTAAATATTAATAACCAATAAAATATTCTACCTAGAGTATCTACATGTGTAAACCTCACTCTGATGCCAAATGTAATGCCCCGACTTGGGACATAAAAAACTACATCTAGTGGTAGTTAAAAATTTGAGTAAATTATTATTTAGTAAGCAAATATTATACTTATCTGATTCCCATTATTAATTATTTTATGCCAATTTAATTTACCCAATTAATTAACTACTTGTCCAATTCCAACTTTAATTTTTTATTTCTACTAAATATTTGCTAGGGTCAAATTAAGAATTCTACACACCCCTTTTAATTTTATCAGTCCCCAAACACCCTTCTTTTATTTTAATCCTTAATCCCACAAAATACCATGACTTGAAAAGTGTAGGGATAAAGTGTAAACCTTGTATTCTTTTACTTTTAGCCCTTAGATCTAAAATCCTTAAAGTTACCCTAAAATATCTAAATGATCTCTTTTCCTTTCTTTTTGCTTCCATTTTTTCATTTTATTTCTTATTTATACAGGTTGAGGAGGAGCCATGAAATTTTTGGATTCATGGGGTTATGCAAGAACTATTTCTTTTTATATTTAAGCTGCAGGAGTTTGGAGAGAGAATCCATGGCTCCTTTGTTATATATATATATATATATATATATATATATATATATATATATATATATATATATATATATATATACATACGTATATATGTATTTATGTATATTTACCTATGTGTAGAGCAATGGAAAACCCAATTTTAAACCAAAGCATAGAACAAAAATGGGCATGTATGGAGGTATGGGGGTGGCCGTGGTTTGGGAGGTATGGTTTTGGTGGTGTGGGAGGTCGGGAAATCCACGGGGTTGGGTGGTGGTGAGTGGGGTTGGGGATTTGGCGCAGTGGTGTGGGTGTTGGGTTTGTAGGGGTTGCGGGTTTAGGGATCTGGGTGGGTGTGTGGTTGTGTGGCCGTAGGCCACACCACTTTAATATAGGGCAGGGGGTTTGTGGGGGCTCTGGGATCTCCCAACCTTTTTAATTTTTTTGTTTTTAAACAAAATAAAAAAAGCTGAAACCTACATAGTGAATTATTTATATATATTTTTAAAAACAAAACCTTATTATTATAAAGCACGGTTTCTTTTTTGTTTGTATAGTTAACTTATATATATATATATATATATATATATATATATATTTATATTTATATTTACGTATATAAATTTACGTAGATAAGATTTAAAAGAAATGAATTGTAATCTTGAGAAAATAACATATTTAAAATTATTTTAGAAATCAAGAATTTAAACTATATAATACATTTTTACATTTTAATTTATAATTATAGGCATACCAAATTTAATTGGTTTATAAAACAACATATCAAAATGAATCCATTTCTAAAATCTAGAACAAACCATACAACATATTTTAGTCTCATACAAATCTGCACTAAAAGATTGATAAAATGAAGTCATAGGTAGTCAAAATTTTCCCTTAGAATGGTAATATTCACTTGTCTTAAATTGTATAGATGTAGGAGTAAATTTAAATATGATCTCAAACAAACTTTCACTTTACCATGATTTACAAAATATTGCAAAATGAATAATGTTCCTTTCCTCATGGGAGTTCAATGAAAACTGAATCATTATCTAAGGGAGAAAAGTAAGACTTTAGTGCGGCGAGATATATTAATTCAAACATTACAAGACTCCTCATTCCATACAAACTTCTACAGCAAGAGTAAAACTTCCACTTCTCAAAAATATGCCTTCACTTCAATAATATGAATAATGGTTTGTTCCATGTTACATATCAACTATAATGTCTTTTCAAATATAAAGACACAACCTCTCAATACAACAATACTCTTATTTAATAAGAGGACCAAACATACCAACAAACTCATGATCATGAAAAAACATGTTTTACCAATATCTATATTTTCAATAATGGTATACACAACACTAATACAACATTAGTTGCTCAAAATCAATCTCAATCCCAATATGGGAAACTTAAAAATAAATAGAACTTCCAATATAGTCATATCCACATGATTACAATAAGTAAAAATTTTCAAAAAAATTGGGTAATGATGAGTTGCCAAGATATCAAGGAAAATCCAACCATCTTCCAAATTTGGGCTCCAACTTTTGTGTTCTTCATCAAATCCAACACATAGAGAAAGTCTTGTTTTACCACCTAACCTATATGCATCATTACATGCCTTTCCAAAGGTTGGAAGACATGATAGCCTCCCCCAAGCCCATGGGAGAGAGAGATAGCTTCCACAAATGTGACCAAGAATAATAGAGAAATACACACAAGACTAACTCATTCACTAAAGAAATACAACATTCACCAACCAAAAGAAAAGAGGAGAAAACCATATTCATCCTCAAAAAAGGGGAAGAATAGATGAGAAATCCAATAATTTCAATGAGTGGGTTCAACCATAGGATGAACACTTGCATGAGTTCTTCAAAAACCTCCTTATCCCTCCAAGAAAATAATCCCTCCTTATTCCTCCTCCCATTCACCTAAAAACCTCCTTGGGAGAATTTGTAAACCCATTGAGTTTCGTCTCCAAGGATGGGGAAGGGGGTTCAAACCATATGAACCACCTTCCCCACCTCAAACCATATGAGTGGATAAGATAACCAACATTGCTTGCCCATCAATCCATGAGATTTAAGAGGAAAATCCCTCCCTCTTCCCCAATAAAGCTCCCAAATCCATCAAGCCATATGATGGATGGAGAAAATAACAAATAACACAACAAGTAACCATACAACACATGCAACAAGACAAAAATTTTAACCATAAGCAAATCTAAATATAACATGAAAAATAACATAACATAAGATCAAAGAGCCTACCTCCACAAGCTCTCCAAAACTTTAAGTTTTTCCCAATCCCTTGTCCAAGAAAAAAATCAAACTCTAAAAGTCTCCAAGCACAAAGCAAAATCCTGAAAAATAAAAAGTCCTCTTTCTTGTTACGAAATATTGTTCATAGTGTGAACACTTAGGAGTGGTTTGAGTTATTTGGTAGTAATAGTTTTTAAAATTTATAAAATAATATATGAGTGTGCAAAACAATTGTAATGCATAACTCAAAGTTGAGAGATATTTGAGATATTGAGAGGACTTAGAAATTAGCCTTGACTCCTTACTTATAGGAGTTCATTGATATATTTATATGTAATCTCTCTCTTTGGGAATTTGTCCCGAATGAATTACAATATCTCTGGTTTTATTATTTTATTGTGCAATGTTTTGTTTTTTATTTGATTAAATCATGAATATTTACAAGATTTCTCCCCCATGAGGGAGTATTTGAAGAAAACAAAATAAATTTCTTCACAAATGAGGGGTGATATGTGTCACCCCCTCTCTTCCCTCAAGTCAAGATTTGTAAAACAAAATAGAGAAAATATAAACTTGCATTAAAACACCCTCTCCCGAATTTCCCAAAAAGAAAATGTGACAAGCTTATGCAACTATTTACAGCACACACATTCCAACCCATCTTACATGGATGGTGACAAAATAGAGGCTAAATGGGAGGGAAACTCTCTCCATGCCTTGGTTAAGCCCCTACCTAATAAATAGGATCCAAGATCTTATTTTCATGCTAAGTGAACTCGTAAAACTAAAAGGAGTCACTTAAAATGCCAAAAATATCCCAATTTCGGGTTTGGCACATTTGGGCACATATGTAGAAGATGTGGGGCCCACTCAAGGGTGCTCATGTGACACCAACCCTCCTTAGTTAACACACACTTACACAAATACATACTTAATGCAAGTGGGGACCATTAAGTCCCCCAACCTAGTTTACTTAACAAAAATAAACAACCTAAACACAATTAATTTTACATGAAATACAACATTACAAATAAGGGTCACTCATGGTGCCCAAACAATACAAGCAACCAATAATGTCTCATACAACTAACATGGTTAGGACTTATCCCTATGGTCTACTTCCACACAATTTATGTAGCCACCATGAAACCCACGTTATTCGTTTCCCGTAACCTAACTTTGCACACTCAATGCAAACATTAAATGCATTTGCCCAATACAAGTGTAAATCAACTACTTAGTAAACGATCAAGTCTAAACATGCAATCTATGATATCACAACATCAACATGGAATCGTAAATGAGAAACATGCACAATTTCACACAAATTCACCATGTGTTAGCCATTGTAATACATATAAATGACATATATCCATGCTATCATGTGTTCTCATCAATAATCGAATAATTTATATCATCAAGGTGTGCGACCAAACTAAGTATCCATCATATATCAATTAGGCCCAAATACCATAGCAATATGTTAGTATCCATAACATCTATTAAAATGTGTCAACATACTAATCAAAGCTAAATTGGTGTTATACGCCCAAATTACCATACATGTCCACAAAGATCAAATAACATAACATAATATCAAAATGTGCCATAATCCATGTCAAATCATAAAAATGAGTATAGAGTTAGCAGATAACTAAAGCTAAAAAATGTGAGCACTACACTATTATATTTCAAAAATAAATTATTAATCATTTAATATAATTGAAACGTTGATGCAAATATCACGGACACAATTTTATCCAAAAACATTCAAATTTCTCTATACAATAGTATAATTACTGAAATGATATGACATAGGTTGCCTGACATGTTGCTTTCCGTGCATCACGTTTGGTCGAATAGCGGAGATACTTGATGAAGGTTTTCCAAGTAAGTGAATCTCCCTTCATAATTTACAATAAGCAATTTATTTGTTGAGTATATCAATTTTTAACTAAATAAATGAATGGTGAAAGAAGCATGTGTTATAAACAGAGGGATCTATGTCGTGCTGCTCTTTCTAACTGGGCATGTGTTATTATTTGTGATGCTACTGAACAAAAATGAGAGCCAAATTTAACTTGGATGAGAGACAGTGCAGGGATTGTCTGTTGCACATCTTTTGTGATTCCAGTGCTATGTGCCAGGAATATAGGGAACTCAAACAAAGAGGATATGATCCGGCGTTTGGTAATAGTTTTTTTCCTACTAAATCCTAATCGACTTATAGTTGTTTGAAATGGTATTGAATGGTTTTTTTTTATTGATGCGGGTTGGAAAGGGAACATGCAAAAATAACATCTATGGGGATGGGTATGGCAGCTCCCGTGGATCAAACCATGAGTAGACCATGACCTCCACCTCACATTATTATATGTATTCCAGTCAGGTTTATATCTAACTAATGTATTTATTAATGATGTTTTTATTCAAAATCAGGGCTTTAACAGGCCTACCCTATATATAGAAGGTAATCTCTATAGAAAATATATATGATTTATTGAGGCTTTTCCCTAAAAAATACACTCTAGCCGTGGGTCCCATCAATACGTATACCCCTCCTCTTTAATTGAAGAGAAATAGGAAGACAACTGTACGAGTCCATTCTTCCCTGCCCTTATATTATAGACCGGGCTCCGTATACCCAAACCAATTTGTCATGCAAAAAAATGATATCCTACATGAAGGTTGGGATGACCGTAGCTACTCACAGGTTCGAGTCTTTATTGATATGGTTAGTTGAATCTGCATTTGTATATTTCAATTCGGAAAATCTCATCTTATTAGTATGTTGGCGCTATTGTCTACAATCACTGCATGTATTTTTGTGCTGAACCAAGAACAGCCAACACCAACAAGATATGCTTAGCGCTTCAATTCTCTCTGATTTCATAGCTTCTTCAGTAAGAAAACAAAAAGAGTTCACCCTCCGTGAAAAAGTTGTTTCATTTATTTATGGATTATATGGAGTAATTTGGCAATAACATTGGTGGTTTCCTCAATTATTTAGGAGCTTTTATATTGTAACGTAGTGAGAAAAAATCAAGTGTTGCAAATAGGCACATACTCTATGACCTCTTTCTGAATCGATTTTTTCGTCATCATTAGGCCAATTTAAATATGTATAACATTTAAGATATAAATATCTAATGTTATAATTAAATCAAGTTTAATTTATAAAATATAACTATTATAGCTAAAAAACTATTAATTTGAATAAATTATGTTATAAATATATTTTTTAATATATTATATTCTAGTTCTAATTTTTGTATAAAGAATCTTTAATATAATATATAGTTGAAATAAGGTATGATACAATTCATTTTAATCAAATGATTTGTATAAATATAATTATTAATAGAAAAATCATCTATATGTGTTTTTTGTAGAATTAAACATCCATAGGTGTTTCTAGAAGTTTGGACTATGAAAATAGACTTTATATATTTTTTATCAGAAAATAAAATTCACAAAAATATATATGCAATTTATGTAAGATTCGATCCAAGATTCGCGAACTACTTTAAATCGAGAACTATTAAAATAATTTAATATAAATCAGTTTTTTATTTCAATTGGATTGCTTTTTATTAGATATAAATTTTTAGTTACATTTTAGAGGATTTATAGACAGTAGAATAATCTATTAGGTTGATGAGAGTAGGGTATCAATTCCATTTTCTTCAAAATTTAAATAAAGAATAGCAAATGTAAAGACAGGTTAACATTAAACAACTTTAATAAAAAGTGATAAATATAGTTGCATTTATTTGTGAGAATAAAGATGACGATCTGATATTTAATATTACATTATATTTCCTAAAATTATTTAAAGAGCCTTTTTATGATGGATGGAACAAGTAATGAGTCCAACATCCATAACTTTTTTATTATTAAGTAACAAGAGCATTTTTTAAGGGACAAAAATCCCACAACACAAAGTAACAAGATGTTAAAAATGGAGACAAAGATAAAGCAATGACGATCGAGAGAATCATCTTCTACTCACTGTGGAAACGAGGAACAACAAAAGCACAACCAAAAAGATCAATTTGTTCAATACATATTAAATATTTAGAAAGACAATCAGCCTATGGTGAGAGATCTAAGAGTCATTTTAGAAAGGGATGAAATTAACTTAGAAGAGTTTCTTTATTTTTCTGGACCAAATTCCATTCATCCTTGTTGGAGTCCTTAAAAACTTTAGGGCCACACATTAGGATAACTTCAATGGATTTTATGGGCCGAAATGAAGACAAAGGAGGGGAAGAAGGGGATTCCCTCTCCATATCTGACTCAAGAGGGCATGATGAGGCACCTAAGGAGGGGATTCATCAATAAGATGGGGTTTTCCACCCTTAAGGGACACTTATACGAAATCAAATCATCAACAAGTTTAGAAGAGGCACTAACATTGAAGTGGGAAGGAGAGAATCCTTCCACCAGTCCTTATTCACTCCGATTTTTCTCTTAGAGCACCCATTGATTCAATAAAATCTATATAATTTATTAAAATTTGAGTTTAGAAACTACTTTAATGATATACATTAAGATACAAATGCTAAGCAATTTTTTAGATGTAAATATGCAAGAAAAACAGATATAGGGAACTTATCTTTTTTTTCTTATTTCAAGTATATCTGAACTTGAAAAACTAATTATATAGTAAATCAAAGTGTCACAAATGCACCTAAAAAATGTAGAAGTGTAAATAATGTCGAGGACTAAGGTGCAGGGTGCTAGAGATCTCTCCGGGCATCATAGTCCAGAAAAGAGTTCAAAACCTGATTTCTTCAGAGTTGTTAGGGTTTCACACTTGTTCGTCGATGATCGCGTGTATTTCATACTTGGATTTTTGAGAAACCTACAAATCTGCAACATAAGTAATATCCTATAAAACCCTCAAACCACATCAACTCTTAAATAATAAAGATGCAAAATTAGGTGTTGGACTATCGTCGACTATCAACAAAGTGAACTTATGACCGAATGTTGTACTACATCTTGACTCCAATCTTGTTCTATGTGTTTTTGTGTGCAATATTTCTCCTAGGTTTTCCTCGCACAATGACACAAAGATATCAGCGGTAGCTATATAGAATGAAAAAGTGTGGCTGGAAAAATGAACTTATCCTTCCTATGTAGTGTGTACTTAGAGTAATAACCCCAATATGTAGTCCCTTTGATATGTAGATAGATATCCCTTGATATAAATTTCCCACCATTATAATAGTATGTATGTTGAGTTTGTATAGGGTCCTTTGCTTGAATTTCGACACTAGTGACACGACATGCCGAATAGGACATTGGGATAAGTGAAAGAAAACAAAAAATTCCAACCACAAATGTCAAAATGTCAAAAAACTGAAGAGGAGCATTTGGGCATTAGTGTCCAATCCTGGGTGTTAGTGTCCTAAGAAAATGCAGACAACACAAGTGAGAATAATGAAAAACAGGGATCCCTATGACCTTACAAGGAATGGGTGTATAAATGAGAGAGGTGGGAGATAAAATAAATATAGACACTCAAAGCAAGAATATGAACTAGGCAATGTGTCACCAGTGAATACTTTTCTTACGCAAGATCCACATATAAAACAACATACTTGGTGCTACAATAAAATATTAGTATGTGCATGATTTTGTGTGTACATTCCCCCCCTCCCTTTATGCTATTTGAATGAAATTCAAATAGTGTAAAGGAATTAAAGAACATACTTGTGAGAAGTCCAAAGAAGCTTCGTAATAGAAGTACATGCATAATATGAGAACATATAGTGTGGCGAACCATGGATAAGTATTTCAATCCATTTGGCGTAAATAGAATGATGAACCATTGTAAGGATCACTTGGAGAAATTTATTATTTGATTTCAAGTGATTTTTAGATTTTAAACTTGTCGGTGATGGAAATTTTGATGAGGTAGGGAGTGATCGGTTCCCAAATTGATTTTTATCTATGAAAAATGGAAGGATTTTGGTGTCTTGCTATCGAGAGGAAGAGTGTTAGTGATAAAGGTCTAGTTTTACCCTCCAAATATTAATACATCCTAAAAAGGTCTAGCCACTACACATGGAAAAAATACCAATTTTTTATCATTTTGATCGAATGAGAATAACCCATATAGGAGCAAAATAGGAAAGAAAATGGCATCTCATTTCCCCCACTCCATAGGTATCTTGATGTTTATGATGATATATGTATTCCATGTTACGTCATCTAGAAGTGATAGAGTATATAGTAACTTCTCGTGTTAGGTCATATGGGAAACTAGTGATGCAACTCCCAAGTTAGGTCATCTAGAAGATGTAGTAAAATACATTGTGTTCGTGGATTGATTGATTTTATTTGATTAGTAGAAAATTGGGTTGAGATTGATTGTGTATGGAAGATTACTCATGGAGAAATTTTTCACTTGTTTCCCCTATATTAGGTGATTAGGGGGAGTCGATATATGGTGATAGAAAAATTTGTGTATGATGTATGAGCAATTATTCCATAACAATGACCTAGAAATGTGCAAAAATTTCATATCATCTTTAGGGGGATCATAGGGTGATCCGATTATATGCCCCCCTTTGGGTGAAAGGGGAAGTGATAGTAAGAATGAATGATGAGCCAAAAGTAGATTTTTAATGATGTGATGCTTTGAGTAAATTAAAGTGTAGTAGATGTCCCAATCTAGTGTGTATATCAAGTATGAGATGTTCCGTAGAATACAATACAACATTATGGAATGTGTATATTACGATAGTAAGAGAAATTCTGAATCTGAATGGCATAAACGAGGAAGAAAATGGAGTAGTGAAACTTAAGATATTGGAACAACAATATTATCACACAAAAAATAATATTATGATATTGTATTTGGCATAATTACAATCAATACTAAGGATAATAAATAGCCATGGAAATAGAAAAGCAGACCTCCTATAAACCAGAAGTCACACAACCAAACAACCCTGTAAATATCATTACGGGTATAACAAAAATATATTGTTGAAACAATATAACAAACCTATATTATTAATAATGAGTTACAATGTAACTCATATTAATAATATTAAAATATATGCACTTATTAATAATGAGAGCACTATAATATTTTCCTTACATTCCCCCCCTTAGTGTGAACATGGGGAAAACACCATCTTCAACCAAGCCATGCCACTCAATAGCTTGCACATGGTCTTGATCATCAACACCTAATGTGGGAACTACATCATCCACGAACCTGTTCAACCTATTAGATGAATACATGAGTTGGGACCATTCAACCAATTCAAATCAACCATCAAATTAGTTTGATCAAGAATACTTCCCACAATAGTAATAATGGTACAATTTTTCATCACGGGGGACACACAAGCACCGCACCGCGCACGGAGGGGACAAGGATGCTCATATGTTCTTATTCATCACACAAGACATAAAGATGTCACTAAAGTAGTTTGCGGCCTCTAAGGTAGTGACAAACTTGAGGAAATTGATTGTCCTCCTGCCTCCATTGCCTCCATCCTCCAATAAGAGGATAGATGCTCAAAACAGATAATATTCATCACTTGAATAATTAATAGGTTCATTGTCACTTATAGGATTAGAATAATCATCCCAATCTTCTTGAAGAGCTAAAGCCTTATGTTCCAACTTATCACCTAAGAGATCTTGAGCTCTTTTCTTACTATTCACAAAATCATGTCCGGTTGTTTATGTAATGACAAAAAGATGTTTCTTTGATGATACAAACCTTTTTTTACCTTTATGGAATGATGATTTATCATTTGCAACCATGACACTTTCTTCTTTTGGTACATACCTTTTGATTTTTTCTTCCTCATCAAGGAAAGAGGAAATTAAATTTTCCTAACTAGGATTGATCTTACTAAGAGTAAAAACAATACTTGAATATTCTTTTGGAAAACTATTTAGTAAGATTGCTTTAGCATCTTCTCCATATACCTCTACTTTTATTCCTACTATTTGATTTAAAATGGATCAAAACTTATTGATATGTTGAACCATATTGTCATTTTCTCCCATCTTTAGCCCAAAAAGTTTTTGCTTGCCAAGCCATTGTTGTAGTACCTACTTGAGATCCAAATAACTTGTTCAATGTCACCCAAATGTTATTAGATGACTTGGTTAGATCAATATGATGCGAGATATTGAGGAAAATGGTACCAGAAAGAAGTGGAAAAAACTTACTGTGGAGAGAAATGATCTGAAACAAATTACTTCCTCCCTTCAAGATCAATTAGATCTTATTCCATTAAGTCAGATGGATTCCAAGGATGAGCTGGTATGGAATAACTCCAATGATGGGAATTACTCTGTCAAAACTAGATACAATAACTTCTTTCATAGTAATCAAACAGAGTTCAATTGGAACAGGATTTGGATGTCTGATTTAACTCCCAAAATAAATTTTTTCCTTTGGCTGGCTATCAGAGGTAGGATTCTTACCAATGACAATCTGATGAGAAGAGGATTAATGATCCCTAATAGGTGCCATCTTTGTAAGAAATATTTTGAGGATATCAGCCACTTGTTCATACATTGTGAGTATGCCACTAGAATATGGAGTTTTTCCTTTCTAAATTTGAAGCTCTCTGGGTGCTTTTGCCAAAGGATCTCAATCAGCTTTGGACTCAATGGAACCCACCCTTTAGGCATTGTGTTGTTAAAAGGATCTGGAAGATGGTTATCCCTCATTTAATCTGGAGAATATGGAAGGATAGAAATGATATTATCTTCAGAAATAAAAAGCAAAACTACAAGATTAGTATTGGTAAAATTTCTAATGGTATCAAAGAGAATATTGCTGGATTTAAACCCCCCAAGAACATGAGATATCCAGAAAATGAAGAATATATTCTATCCAACTGGCTAGATAGGATCAATTAATAGTTGGAACAATCCCGGGAATAGCATTGATAGATCTTTGATTAAATGGCATCCTCCTGATCTAAATTGGTATAAGTTGAACTTTGATGGGGCTTCTAAAGGAAACCCTGGGATTGCGGCAGGGGGAGGAGCGATACGGGATCATAAAGGCAATCTGATAGCTGCATATGCTGGTAAAATGGGAATTCAAACTAATCATTTTTCCAAAGCTCTATCTGCTCTTTGGGGTCTGAGAATTTCCCAGACACAAAATATTCAGAACCTCATTATTGAAGGAGACTCCCTAAATATCATTAATCTTCTTAAACAGTGCTCATCTCCAAGTTGGAGCATCAAGGATTTTATTGCAGAGTCCATAAGTATTAGTCATACTTTCAATAACATCAGGATCATGCATACCTACAGGGAGGGTAATAAATTGGTGGATGTGCTGGAAAATTATGGCATTAATGTTAACCTTACAGTTTGGGACAATAATAGCATCCCTAAACAACAGCTATAAAATAGCATTCAAAGCGGATCTCCATACGCAAGCAATATCTAGAAATGAGTTATGATTTTTGGGTGTGGATCAAATTCAAAAATACTCCCACACGTGTTGATTTAAAGTATTGGTTTATGCAAATCACATCTAATAATCAAGATAGTGTGAATCATATGGGGAATTTCAAGTGGAGATACACGGTTTTGAAAAGCGTGCATGTGGGCTGCATCGAGACTATTAAAAGGTGGATTAAAACCTCCATGGAAACCGAAGGTGGCGATAAATTGATTGATGATAGGGAGCGGGATATTCTCACATGCATTTTTCAGCAGGCTCAGATCAGCAGACACGCAGCCGATCATGGGAAAAGCAACGACTCTCATTTCCATATTATGCGGATTACTATAGCAAAAAGTGGACTGGCTTTAGAGATCAGTTAGGAATTTTTGCAATCAGTTCAGAGTAGAGAAGATGGGGGGTCCTCCTTGTCAAATTGAGCCTAGTGTGGACCCAGACTGGAAAGATAATATTGAGCTATGGAACATTCTTAGCAAGGGTGGCATAACAAACTTCATGGAAAAGGTTCAGGGGCATGATCAGAGCATCTCTGTGCATTTTGCAAAGGATTGGAAGGAGAGGACAGTGGAATATGGGGGGCAGAAGGTCTTAATCAATGAAGAAATTATTGTTGAAGCGACCGGCCTTGGCTTGGAGGGCTTCCGATTCTTCAAAAAAAGGGTCGATAAAGATGCTGAAGAGAGGAGAATCAATTTGACCTACAATGGGCCTACTTGTTAGCTCGATCCCTCCGCCTTATGATGAAATAACCCGCATGATGATACAGTTCATCTCCTTGGAAGGAAGGTTTGTCACTGTTCCTGCGAAACACCTTATTTTTCTTAATCACTTTCGTAGGGATCGTTTGGTTTGTTTCCCCCATTACTTGTTGAACTCTCTTGAACACTCCATTCTAGAGTTTCAAAAGCATTCCCAGGTGGTTCCTTTACACCAAGGGCTCATTTTTGCTGCACAAATGTTGTCTCCTCAAGTTTCCCAGTCTCCCATCCTCCCCTAGCTCGATTCCCCTCTGCCGGCTCTACTGCCTGCCCCTGTTTCTCCATTTTCTTCCCCCTTACCCAATTATGTCACCCCCTACCAACCTGTTTAGGCTTCTTCTCCCATTCCCCTTCGTTGATCCCACCCCCACTTAGCCTCTTCCTCGCGAAGATCGGTTACTAGGGCTTCTAGGGAGCTTAACCTTGAGACTCTTGTTGTGGAGAAGGGTTCTCATGAATTTGAAATTTCTCATGACCTCCTGAATATCAGCAGTGCTAGCCCCCGGGAAGTGCAATTGGAAAGCCCTTCAAGAAGGCTGGAAGCCTTAGAGGCTGATATGAAATTGTTGAAGGATGAAGTTAAAAACTTGACAAAATAGAAAGGAAAGAGGAAGAAGGAGGAGGAGGAGGATGTTGACAGCAGCCAAATTGAGGATATCTACAAGAAACTGCACTCCTTAGACTCCCGTTTAGGGAAGGCCAAAACTCGACATGATTACAACATAGCCATCTTTAGGGCGATTGAGGAGTTCATTGAGCAACACGTCAAAAGTGTCTCCAACCTAAGCGGAGTTCCAGCAACTCTTTGGGGTAATGATAAGGAAAGTAAGAAGACCATGGAGCAGCTGGATTATAATGATGCCCACATGACAACTTTGGGTATGTTCAAATCCTAGAAGAATATCAAAACCATCATTGACAAAGCTACTAAAAAGTAGTTGTAGATGCTTCTGCTATCCTTGTTTGTTTTTTTGCTATTTTTTTGCGGACCCTTTACTGCTTTTTTGCAGTAATTTTGTTGTTTTGTTTCGTCTTGGTAGCTATTTTTTGGCTACTTTGAACTTCATTGTAACATTTGGATTCTGATCCTTTTCTCTCTGGTTCTCTTGCTTATTCTGGCTTCTAGGCCTTCTTTTGTAAACAAGGGTATAGTCCCTTTCAAAAAAATATGATGCGAGATATGAATCGAAATACAAGGCCGATAATTGCTATTGCTTTCTCGATCTTTACTTTCCCATTTATTGCTTCATTTGCATCATTTGGTTTTTTAATTTTTCCTTCGATAATGTCCCATAAGTCTTTATCAATCAATTATAATTGGGTTCGTACTTGCCATGTGTGGAATTCTTTACCATCAAATATTTCAATTACATTTATCTTTTCCATTTTGAAATTCCACAAAATCGGGAAACTTGAACCAGACAATAATAAAATCTTTATAGTGGCAGAGATACTTGATTTTAATAAAGGAAATATATCAAAACTTGACAGTTAACCAACTCACCGATATAAGCTAGCAGATTTTGGAATGATAGGATTTAGAATATAGATCACTCAGCCAAAATTTCATTATTCAGGCATCTGCTAAAACTGACCACACATTTCAATGCTGAGAATATTGCTTAAACCTCTGTATCGACTGTAGTAAAGATCTCACTTGCATATATCTACAGATGTAAAACCAGCTGACCAAATTATTCAATACAAAGTTACAAAGTGACAATATCAAATGATCTTATACTAAAGCAAGTCATCGATTGAAGATTGCATGCACAACTATTTAATCTGCTGCACACATATATTCTCCTCAAATCACAGAGATAAGATATGGCATTTTGTATTCATTTTTGTTCCTCAAAGTTGTCTGTGTGTTGGTTTGTAGCTCAAGTTGAAGATAATCAGGTTGTGCAAAGCCAACAAAGTAGATCTCTGAGCTTGTAAGATAGAAGCGGCTCCACTTCGAAGATCAAATACTAGATTTGAATGCAGTAGATCAACATGCAGACCATGCTATAAATTTCCTTTGGAAGAATGTCCTTGATCTTGAAATCTAGAAGCCTTCCACGTTTTCTACACTACAACTAGAGCACAATTGAATAGTGGGTCAAATTGTGATTGTATATTGAATGCGGCTAAGCAAGGTTAATTTGAACATGCGTATATGGAATGTGTGGACACCAAATTTAGTGAATAAACTTGCAATATGGCTCAAATTCCAATGCAAACAAATGAATGCCCTTCTCCTTATCTGCAACACACGTCCATCTCCAGGTTTGCAAATAAATGATACTCAAGACAAAATTATGAATGAAGACTTATAAGACTCTCATTCAGATGTTCTCGCTCTGATGCCAAATATTGGAACAGCAATATTGTCACACAGGAAATAATATTATGATATTGTATTTGGCATAATTACAATCAATACTAAGGCTAATAAATAGCCATGGAAATAGAAAACCGACCTCCTACAAACCAGGAAGTCACACAACCAAACAACCCGTTAATATCATTACAGGTATTACAAAAATATATTGTTGAAACAATATAACAAACCTATATTATTAATAATGAGTTACAATGTAACTCATATTAATAATATTACAATATATGCACTTATTAATAATGAGAGCACTATAATATTTTCCTTACAAAGTGATGTCGAGTAAATTAAAGTGTAGTAGATGTCCCAATCTAGTGTGTATATCGAGTATGATATGATCCGGAATAGAATACAACATTATGGAATGTGTATATTACGATAGTAAGAGAAATTCTTAACCGAATGGCATAAACAAGGAAGGAAAAGAGTAGTGAAACTTAAGATATTGGTGAAAATGTCTAGCATGTATTATTTATAAGGATATGCGTAAATAATAACTATAAAGTGATAAATTGAAACTCACTATAAAGAGTTATAGTAAAATATGAATACTAACTTCATTTGAACCTTGAGTGAGTGTGATTTGGAGCTCCTAGCTTGTGATGATGCTAAAAAGTAGAGTAGAGAAATTGAATCGATTTGAGATGGTGGCAGCGACATGGACTTGCACCTGATAGCAAAGTTGGTAAGTGTGATTATATTCAAAAAATTGTAGAAATGATTTCTTTTTTGTGAATTTTTATAAAATTTGAGTTTGTAAATGTCTAGGTGTTTCTTACCTAGGAAAGAGTGGACAAGGCACTAACGTCCTTTTGGATGCTAGCTCCTAAATCTAGATGTTGGTGACTCGCCCTTGGATACATGTCCTACTCACTCGGGTGTTAGAACCCAAGAGGTAGTTTTGACCCTAAAACATGATAAATGTGAATTTTGATGCATTTTGATGTTATTAGTAGTTGCGTTTATGTGAATATGAAGTATTAACGTTGTGCTTTTGGTATAGTTTTATGTCAGTACAGAGGGATATCCATTTGAGGGATTTCCATGGAGGTCGACATTTGGGTACACTCTTGGGATTAGCCCTATCTCGACACAAAGTGGGATTTACTAAACTATGTCAGCTTTTGGTATCTAGATAGAATTTATAAGATAGCCCATAACATGCCAATGATTACTGCATTATGTGAGTGATGGTACGTGGATAAGTGTACTTTTTGGTTTCCTACTAGGGAGATGAATGTTACCCTAGAGGATGTATATCCCATACTATGACTACTATTTATGGGTGTGAGGGTCTATGTGATGGTAATAGAGGATTCTTAGAGGTAGATGAGAGTAGTAAGTTTTTTGTATTTTACAAGGACATGAGTATAGACCAAGACCCATATTAACTTGGATGCCATATTGAGATCGGTGTGTTTCATAGTTACAAAATTTCATTATAGTTTTGATTTCTTCGTCGGTGGCGATGGAGCGTGTATGTTTAGGAATCTTGTATAAGATGCGTGATATTTATCAATGTATAGAGCAGGATGGTACAAGCTATGCATATGCACGATGTGTATTGGAAAATTCATATTGGGACTTATATAGGTTCACACGGGACGACCATGGGGATGGAATTAGAGCCCCACATTATTACATATATCGTCCTATGATTATATTGTGATATTGAGGCCACTCATTGGGCCATGAGGTGATTTGGCGAGGCTCAAGATTTTATACCTACGTGGACTAGTACGCAGACTAGAGACTACATACTTTTACCTATGAATTATGTTGGATAGTATGGGGCTGGGTCTATTAATAAGAGGCCATATCGAGCCTATGGACATTTTTCTAAGGATGGATTAGAGATATGATGTATTCATTGTACTATGTGGTTAGAGGATTGATTTCTTTGGCTAATCGAGCTATTACAAGTAGAGTGTGTATCACTCCAATTCGATATTTATTAGGATGTGCCCATAGAGCCATATGCATGGGTTCATGTGACTAGAGTGCCAATCAGGTCAAAAGATATACTAGGACCTACGTGAGCACATCTCATGCCCCTAGGTGTGGATGAGGAAGATGCGTCTATAGAGATGATACAAGTGGATGAGGAAAGATATATTAAGGCCTATAGTGCATGGGGGAAGTGCATTGATGGGTGCTTATTATTTTCATTTGTTGTACATGTGGAAAGTGCACCACTAATTAGAGGATTATAGGGGCGAGCACCTTCACATGATGGTGATGGTGTAGTAATAACAATAGTTTAATGTGAGTATTTGATATTTGCGATTTGTTACTTATTTTTTATCATGGATTTAAATCCAGTAGTAACTAATGCGTTGATTTATGGTTGTAGGATATGTTTATTTTTGTCGATTGTGGACACATCCAAATACACATTTATGTGGAATATACCTATAGATACGCTGATGGGAAGACGGTGTTGGAGCAAGTAGATGCTATTGTGGGTGAACATGCCCACCTATTCCAGCTTAGTGGTGATAACAATGGCTACATGTATCGTATTAATGAGTGAACATGATAAGGCAAGAGTGTAGAATCAATGAGCTACGGAGGTGTAGGTGGAGGATTCCTATTTCATGATGTATTCATGAATTATGTAGAGTTATAGAGCAATTTTTGGATCATTCGGTTGAGTTCGCATCATTATTGAGATAGATGGAGAGATCTAGGGCCGTAAACAATGTCGTAGATCGAGCGGTGGAACATCTAGTTATATATAACCTATAGTTGTATATAATGACGAGAAATGACTATGTATGACATATATGGATATAGTGATGTGTGGGATATTTCCCCCTAGAGATTGTCATTTTGTAACTACGATTTTTATGGTATATATAGAGGCTGATTGGTATATTGTGTTGTTTTGATGTGTTCTTAATATGTGATGTGATGATTGTTGTTTGTTGTGTAAATGTTTGATTTTTATTGATTAAATGATTTATGGATGATGACGTTGATGATGAAATAGATAGATCGATAATGTCTAAAACTTAGATGGTATACATATCAATAATGATGTGATAAATGGAAATAGATGTATGTATGAAATGAAAAATGTGAGATAACAATGTGATTAAAATGATGGTAAGAATGTATGTAATCATGTGGAAATATGATGAATAGGGGTGAAGAAGAGCAATGTCCCCTCATTTATATTTAAGATCCCTCAAAATCAAGAATGAACCATAAAAAAGTGTGTATCATCGGAAATGATTTGATAGTGTCACGCTATATAGATTGATCAATGAAGATTGTAGCGTAAATATGGATCGGGGTTCTTATTGTAATAAATACCTCAACAATTATATAAGAATCATAAGAACACAAGTTCATCATCAAACAATAAGGTGAGGAAAATAACCTACCAAAGATGCAAAGGGCGGCATGGAGCAATGTAAGCATGTGAAGCGGTAGTAACATGAGTTTATGAGCCAAAATTAATGTCAAATGAGATGGTTTCAATGATGGAATATGTAGATGAGCAGGAAGCGGGGATTCCGGCGGCAGGAAGCCAATGTGAATCGGGACCATGGTGCGGTAGATAAGATGATGAAACGGTGGATGAGCGAGGCATGGGTCATGCATGAATGATGATATTAGGTGGTGGACTACTAATGACCTTTGAAGCAGGATGAGGAGATAACTGAAATGGATTAAGAAAGACACACTTATGCTGGAATTGGATAAATAGACCACTCTTGAGAGTGAGAGAAAAAGGAAATGACACCATTTTCTTCTAATTGTTGTAATTTTTCATGAAGGGAACAAAAAAGCATTGTCAAAATATCCATTTATGTGGTGATAATTTTAATAAGGATGATCAAGCTGACCAATTAAGTGATGCTGATGATGATGCTAACTAGAAGGAAAGCAATTTAAGCTCTTTTAAATCAAATCATGCAATAAATCATGAGGCCTAGTAGAATACGATAAATGCAATGGCTCCCGATTAGGAGATGTGAAATACTTAGGTGGTGAGTGACACGGTGATGGATATGGAGGATGATTATGCGATGGGGGATTTTATACATGCTTTCATCGAGGTTGATGAGATGTAGACCTTGGAGGACGCTTGACATATGGAAGTGGAGAATAACTACAAGATCATGCAATAATAGGAGGGTCTATATCATGTGTAGCAACTAGATCTTGTTATGAATCAATAACCTTATAGCAGAAGAGAATAAATTATTTACATGTATCATATTTAAATTACTATTTTAGATTAGGAATCAAGCCATGACAAAAGATGAATTACTTTTCTAGATCAATAGGTTGAAATACTAGCTAATGCATGAAAGCATTGAAGCGTAAGATATAGTCCTGAATATAATTTTTTTATGCTGATCTCGTAACCTAGGTAAACAATCATGTGTGATGTGAGGACCATTTTTAGTATAAAGTGTAGAATAAAAGCATCTTCCATTTCACAAAATGTACTAATAGATCCAAAAGGTAAATGAGTGTACCATTGAAGAGCTTCATCAACAAGACTATGATGGAAGGATTTTAGCAATAATTGATCATTTGAATAAGAAGCCATAGCTAGATGGTAGTGCTTAAGATGTAGATATGGATTTCCAATGCCATCAAAACATTAAAATGTAGGCATGATGAAATCAAGGGAAATGTTGAATTATGAATTTTCTTTGGAATAAGATTTCCATGAATAGAATTATTATCGATAGAAGCATAGTAGGATTTTTTTCAAGAGTAGGAGATTGAATTTGAGACTCATAAATCGACCAACACCATGCATAAGTGATATAATGTCATGCGGAGGAACCATAAAAGATGTAAGAGGCACTATTATCTAATTTTTCCCCTCATGCAAAATTAGACAAAATGACTTTGCTAGATAGAGAAAATGAAGGATTTCAATTACAGGAATTTACATTTCAAGTTTGGTCAACTTTGGTTGAAGTAAGTCGAGTAAGCTATAGAGATTTTAGGAATAGAATAGGTTTTGAAAGTCAAAAATTGGACTTCGAATGTGGAGGTTTTCGAGAGATAGGCAAAAGGAGGATTTTAGAAAACTCAACAAAATGTCGAAATCTTGAACCCCGAAAGTTTGAAATTTGAGACTTTCAAGTTTGAGAGTTTTAGAATTCTCAAGGAAATTTGAAGGAAGATAAATAGTTCACATTTTTACTGAATGACCCCCAACCTTCAGATGGCCATAACTTTTGACTGGGAGCTCAGTTGCACAAGAAAGGACTTAATTTGAGTCGGACTAAGTTATTAAAAATGAATACAAAATAGTCTGCCATTTTTAGATGGTTTCCTAGGTTTATCACCTACCACAATAATGAAGGTATGGGTCCAGAAAGGTAAAGGACATGGCACCCATCACCGTTGCGAGAAGAATTCAATGCATTTCTTGGGTAGTTGGAGTAGGGTTTCAGATTCTTCAATCTCCTTCTCTCATTGTCCCTATATATTGTAAGGAGGGAATTTTTCAAAAGTTTGGAAAATTTGGTGTTACACCCTCCTTCTTCTCTTGTCTATAAGTGGATTTTAGAGTTTCAACCTCCCATTCAAACTGTAATGCAATTTTGTGCCTCTTTGCCATTGTAATGTACTATATAAAATTGGTGGAGCAATAAAATAAGTCTGTGGGTGATTTCAACCCTCTCTTGTGTTCTTTTCCTTCTCCGATCTCTCATTACAATATTGGTTATCTATGCATGGTAATTGTATTACATTTTAATTTTTTCGTTTAATGGAAAATCAGTGTTCATCATTCCTTTAGTGCGTCACCTTTGTTAATTTAGATTTTATTTCTTGTAACCCTCTCAACCCTGTCTCCTTGGAAAGTTAGAATATTTTAGAGTAGATCCTCTAAAATTTGAATGTGTGCATCTCGAACAGAGGAATAAGAATTGGCCTTCATCTGAAGAGATTTCCCAATTACAAAGTCCCACACTTTGGGAAAAGCTCCATGTTATGGAATCACACTCAGGTATAATAATCCTTCAAATTGCAAAATAGATCAGGGGTGTTGTGATTATGCATCAATAGTTTTGAAATGCACGATGGGAAAAGAAGTCATTCCATAATCTTTGAAGGATTTTTCATGAAAATCAGACATAGAAATTTTAACTTCTCCGATTTTGGACATTTCACCCCCTACGGATGAACTCAAATCAATTTTAGAGGCTTAACTTGCTCAAAACAAGTCCAAATTTCACTAGTTGATAAATCGTGGGCTAATATTCACAAGAGTATTTTTAATTTTCTGAAATTTTCATTTTTGAAATTTTAGATTTTTTCAAATTTTGGGTTTGAGGATTTCAAAGTTTTCCAAACTTGATTTAGAGTATCGGACATTCGGAGGTCTTGCATTTTCGAGTTTTCGAGACTATCATTCCAAAATAAATTTCAAACTCCAGAATATAAAATTTATAGGTCCTTCAAATTTTTGATTTTAATTTTGTCGATTTTGGTGTGTTACTTTACAAAATCCAACCTTTTGAGGCTCATTTTCCAACACATCTGGTGACTCTGGGGGATAGAATTCAACGATGTAGAAAGACAAAGTTACCCAAGTACATGAGAATAATTTGAATTAGGTCTGATACTAGAGAAGAGGGACTATTTTTCTACTTGCAATTGTCACTAGGCAGAGGAAGGAGAGGAAGGAGACCACAAAAATCACCATCTCCACCTAACAAGACTTTGTCTAAACCTCCACCTGGTAGACCTTTTCTCTAATCAACCGGGTGGTTTTAGGCTGATCATAATGGCACATATACAACAAAACCACCACTGAATCCCTTTTTCAACTTCACATTCAGTAGTCCACTGTCCATAAATACTCAAAATCAGGTCCTGGTTATAGCACTAAAGAATATTCTCTACTTCACAGGAGAAAATCATACTACTATTGACCACATCCAATACATCGCCAATGTCTGTGTAATTCATGAAATTAATGAAATTGATATTACAGTTAAGTTGTTAACCGTATTTCAAAGATAAATCTTTGCAATGATTTATGAGCCTAATAAGATGGGGTCTATCCAAAAGTGGAACCAATTATGTTCAGCTCTTTGCAATCAATTCGAGAGAGGGAAGACAATTTGTCTTTATTAGAACAATTGACAACAATCAAAAGGGATCCTAATGAGCAAATGATAAATTTTAATTTCCATTTCCAATGGACATGGGATAAGATTCTCATAACTATCGAGACCAACTTAGAAGGAGCATTCCTTTTCTTCTTGAAGGCTATAAATTCAAGACATAGCCATGATGATCCAATCAATTGGAGGAACAATGTTTCCAGGGTCCTACAACATAGCTATCAGAGTAGAAAACTATTTGATTCAAGCGGTAAGCTAGCACCAAGGCCACCGATGCCTCTCTATCCGGACATGGGAACTCTTACAACTAGTCAAACACCATAGTTGAATCCTATTCCACCCCTACAAATCAAATAAATAACGAGGCATCGAATTCTTCAAGTACTTAAAAAGAATTACAGGACGTTATGAAGTAGCTACTAAAACCTAGGAAATGAGCTAGTGACTATTAAGAGACAACAAGCTCACAATTATAAGCCGTATCGCCTCAAACTAAGTTTCAAGCCAAGCCCCCATATCAGCAAAATAGTCCACTAACTCAAGCTGCAAATCAAAATTTGAAGCAAGGAAAACCTCAAGGTACTGTGCCATTCAAATCATATGAACCAAACATGGCTTCAACATCAAAATCCTTTATTACAACACAAAACAAACATGACACAAGAGTATAAATGGTGCTACCCTACAATCTACCTCACATTCAATCAACGTGTTTCAATGGTGCACTAAACTAGGCCTTGATGGTACGGACCATTGGTGTGTCCTAAGAACAAAGTCAAGAGGTAAATCAGCACCAATAAACTCAAAGCATGAGATGCCTCCAACAAAACACATTGGTTAATTAGAAAACAGAAGACTTATGTGGAGTTAACCAACCACCTTTTCAAGGCATGGCTGCGAAACCATGGTCAAACAAGAGAAACATAGAAGAGGGGAACCATATAATCCATTTTTTTCTCAACCCACTCTTACGCAACAAGGAGTTGGTAGACCAGTGTAGCCCCCAATATGTAAAATCAGCCTAAGGAACTCTGTTGGAGCAACATATGTGACTGTTCAAGCTCCAAAAAGGGTTATGCACGGTAGGGAAGGGGAAGAAAAATATAATTCATCCCCTTTCAACATCATCGATTAGATGAATAAAACACATGTGAACATTTCCATCCGAGAGTTACTAGCAATCCTAGGCAACGAGATTTTGTAAGTTGTAATGGCCAATTGGTCTACCTCAAATGGATCAAACCAAAGATAGGAGAAATTTCTCACCAATGTAGTGCAAGGATGGGGGTAAACCAAAATAGAATTTGAAGCCTCCACCATTATATGTGTCATTGATTGTCAAGAACCACTTAGTACACAACTACATGATCGATTCAAGGCAAGTAGCTCAGTGATGCCAAAGAAAATAGTAGATCGATTGGGTATAAACTATGAGCAGTGTTGAAAGTAGTGGTGCAACTAGATGAGATAGCAAAGTGGGAGTACTATGAGCTAGTGTTGAAAGTAGTTGTGCAACTAGATAGACTTTTTGGGGTTCAAGGATATTCGAACAACCTACATAACTCGAAAAGTCTGCCTTAAATACATTAGTTTTTCTTCATAATCTTTTGAAAAAAGTAACATCATCTAACTAAACAAGTATGCATTTATTTAGTAGGTTGTAAAAGGCCATGTTCATTGCACGTTGAAACATTGCGGCATTTGAAAGACCAAAAGGCATTCTTTTGTAAACATAAGTACCCCACTTGGTGGTAAAAGTCATCTTATATCTTTCCTCTTCTCGACTAAAATTTGATTGTATCCGCTATAACCGTCTAGAAGGGATAATCTATTTGATCCTGAAACTATTCTAAAAATCTTATCCATGTTTGGTAATGGATAATGATTTTTTAAAGATGCTTTGTTAAGATCTCTAAAATCCACACATAATCTGATTTCACTATTCTTTTTCTAACAGAACAAGATTTGCTACCCAAACTTGAATGCTTAACTAGGAAAATAATTCCGATTCAATCAATTTTGATAACTCTTTCCTCATAAGAGGTTCTATTCTCGGGGATTTTCAGGCCTCTGTTTTTTCCTAATCGGTTTAGAATTTGGCTGTAATTTAATGGTATGATCTACACTGAATGGGGTCAAACCCTTTCAAGTCTTGGTATCCAGTGAAAACATCTTTAAATTCGGTGCAAAGCTTAATAAAACAGAGTTGTTTGAGATAAGGAACATACCTTTCTAAGGAATAGATTCTTTCCTTCATCAATTTGAAATATCTTCATAATTATCACGCATGAGTAGACATCTTAGGTTTTTCCTTTCTTAACTAGTCATCGTCTTAAATATGTCTTCCAATGTGACAAGTCCCCGAGGTAATTTGTTTGTCTTTAGGTGAACAATCTAGTCACCATTTTTAAATGTTGTAATTTATCACGATTTACTAAGAAAATTCAGCTTCTTCTTTGCAAAACCTACTGATTTGATCATCACATTCAAAAAATTGCCAATTTGATTCATTATCAGGGATAGAGGCTTGACAATTAACTTAATATGAGGCTGAATTTTGCTATTTTCTATCTATTCCAGCACTTCGAAACTAGCATCGACTCGCTAAGCCTATCAACATGCTTATTTTCAGTTCTAGGAATAGATTGAATATTAATATCATCGAAATATTCCATTAACTCTGAAACTCTATGTCTGTAAGACTTCGATAATGGATTCTTGCAAACATTGAAGTTTCTTAATTTATTGATAACCAAGTGAGAATCACCAAAGATTTGTAATGTATTGATCCCTCTTTTCTCGCCCAAAGTAAGCCATGAATTAATGCTTCATATTTAGCTACATTACAAGTGCATGAAAATTGGAGACTCAAAGCTATAAAATACCTTTAGTTTTTTGGGGAAGTGAGCATCAAACCTGTTCCCTATCCATTCTTATTCTTATCCCCATCGAAATGAAGCTTCCAAATCCCATACATTGAATTCTCTATTTTGGACGGTAAGGGAATTGTTCCATTTTCACCATGCATACAATATACATAGAAAATATGTTCTTCAACTTCCTTCAAAGGATCATGGGCATGTTCTTCAAATATTTTCTCATCCATAAACTTGTTAGAAACACCCTCTAATGTTAAAACTTGAGCTGCATCATTGAAATCATATTGATCTAACGTTGAATAATTTGCCACGCATTTAAAGAATGAGGCTCAATGTGAAATATGGCTAACGGTTCTAAAAGAAGAGGCTGAATTCTAATCTAGGAATCAAGATAAATTAGAGCAGTAGTATGGGGATCAAGTAGTACAGCTATGGAAAAACAAGATTCCAAAAGGTTTAGTAACATTGGAGTCTATCTTCAACCCTAATGACCGCCAGTAAAGAGAAGGCTAACATACAGGTCAAAGGAGAAGATTGAGCAATTCCAGTTGGGGAAGGAAAAACACTTCAAATTGGTAGAGTGGCCCTTTGAGCGGGAAAAATTAAACTTCATAAAGCTTTTCCAAGAATTTCTAGATGTCTTCTCTTGGAGTTATGAAGACTGTGAGATTGATTCAATCCAAAGCTAGCACAACATACAATAGAACTAGATCAAAATGCTAAGCCCATCAGGTAGAAGAAAAGACTGGTCAACCCTCACATTGAGGCTCTAATGAAGAAATAGCTAAACAAGATAATAGATCAATGTATATTTCCAATCAAGCACTCAAGCTAAATTGCAAACTTGGTTACAATTATAAAAAGAACGGAGAAATCGGGTTGTTCGTAGACTTTTGAGACCTAAATAGAGCCTCTCTCAAAGACCATTACCCACTTCCTTTAATGGAACAAATCTTATAGGTGGTATCTAGATTAGAAATATTCTCTCTTATATGGATACTCGGGCATAATCGAATCTTGGTGAAAGAAGATGATCAGTTCAAAATGACTTTCACTAGTAAGTGGGGCACCTATGCCTACAGGAAGATGTTGTTTGGATTGTCTAATGCGAGCCACTTTTCAAAGGATGATGGACATGGAATTCAAGGGGATGATCAAAAAAATAAATCGATATATTTTGATGATATCACCTGTGTTCTCAAGAAATGCGGTGGATCACCTCTTTCATCTGAGACAAGTATTTCAAATGTTTAGGAAATGTTGGGTATCATTGAATCCCAAATTATGCATATCCCTGGCTCACGAGGAAAACTCCTAGACCATATTTTGTCAAAGGACTGATGATTTCCCCAGAAATATTTAAAGCAATTCAAGCATTTCCCTTGCCAATTCATAAGAAGGCTCTTTAAATCTTCTTAAGAAGGATCGATTTCATCCATAGATTTGTTCCAAAGTTTTCCACTCTTGTGAAGCCAATAATATTGATGTTGAAGAAGAGTATGGACTTTAGGTGGACATTTGAGGGTAAAGAAAGTTTTGAAGCAATAAAAGAGGCTATATCCCAAGCTCCAACTCTCATCAATCCAAACTTTCTAAGGATTTCATGTTTTATGCCTCGGTGGTTCGGACACAATTTCGTGCAATCCCAAAGTGCAAGTAAAACAAAGAGGTATCTAAACAACCAATTTCCTTCTTCAGTCAAAATTTGGAGGAATGTGAAGTGAGATACTCCTTCATTGAAAAGCATGTCCTTGCAGTGATAAGGAGCTTAAAGAAATTCAAGCACCTAGTTTCAAACAATAAAATTTAGTTCTTGGTCTCTCATGCAGGAGTCGAGGACTTCCTTAAAACAAATACCTAAATGAGAAACATGCGTAATGGATCACTCGTGTCATGGAATATGACATTGAAATTAAAGTCACTAAATTAGTCCATGGGAAGGGATTATGTGAACAGCTAGCCTCGAGTCAACAAGTTGAAGAGTGTGATGAAAATGAAGCTATTTTGGTACTACAAGATGGTCAAGAGCAAGAAAATTATAATGATCCCACTCCTTGTTGAACTCGAACATTATACACTTCCTGCAAATAGGCATATGCCCTCTAGAAATGAGAAAAGTGAAGAGGAGATACTTCAGATTACAAGCCATTCCAAATGTTCTTTTGATGGCATCTTGTTCAAGAAAGACATCATGTCGAGTTCTATTAAGGTTTATTGTGAGAGGTCAAATTGAGAAGGTGTTACGGGAGTTTCACAATGGAGAAGCCGAGGCCATTTTCTCCACAATAAATAGCTCTCAAGATAATGAAGGTGGGTTATTATTAGCACATGGTGCTCATGGACTACTACACATGGATCAAAAAGTGTAAAAAATGTGCATTCTTCATAGAAAAGGAAAGACTAGCAACACTTCCATTGCACCTAATTTTAGTTGAACAACCATTCATGCGATAGGATTGAACTTCATCGTGGTTACCAATCCAAATTCAAGCCAAGACCACAAGTGGATTTTGATGGCAACAGACTATTTTACCAAGTGGACCGAGGTGGTAGCACTCAAAGAAGAAAACAAGTCTAGCATCTGGACTTATATGAAGGGATAGTCATCAAGTTCAACGTACCATCCACTTTGTCATATTAGAAAAATTATTGGCATTCCTAGGTTTCAAGATCACATAATGGGCTGTTAAGAGTGGAATCTACTTGAGCATATCTTTAAACTATTACCCGTCGGGTAATGAGCAAGTAGAGTCCACAAACAAGAATTTTCTAAGAATCCAAAGGACATGGCATGCAAATCCAAAATCAACCTTGTTGGTGACATGATCACACCAAAGACGTTAACGAGGTAATTCCCCTTACAAGTTGGTCTAAGGGAAAGATGAAAACCAAAGGACATGGCATGCAAATCCAAAATCAACCTTGTTGGTGACATGATCACACCAAAGCGTTAACGGGTAATTCCCCTTACAAGTTGGTCTACGGGAAAGAGGAAGTGTTTCTATATCACTAGAACTACCTACATTAGAGCTCATAGAGAAGTTGGAGTTGTCGAGTTGGAACCAATGGAGGCGAGGTATACAGAGATGATGGAATTAGAATAAATCAAAGAACATGTAATTCAAAAGATGGAGAAATATTAGGCCTTAGTCAAAAGATGGTTTGATAAGAAAGAAAGAGCAAGGACCTTTTAGGAAGGGGACCTAGTTCTAAAGTGGGATGTAGATCGAAGGCAAAACTAGGAAGGCATTTAAATTTTGATGCCATTCTACAAAGGGCCCAAACATGGTCACAAGTTGTAAAAAAGTAGCAATGCCTTCAAATTGTCTACATTAAATGGAGAGGATCTTAGATTCCAGATTAACGGAATCTATCTTAAACATTGTTATTGAAGATAAAGGTTTCACCCTTGTAAATATTAGCCTAGGATTTTAATTCCTCTAAGTGTGTATGTAATTTTTCTTGTTGTAGTTTAGGTTTCAATTTCCCTAAGTGCTTTGGCATAGGTTTTGTTGCTCCCAATTTTTATTACTAAGTAGTTTGGTGCGCTTCGATGGGTGTTGTAATAGGAAGAAGTTCATACAAGTGGAAAAATTTGATAATTTCAAAGGAAAGAAAATACGAGAGAAACTAAAATCAAGTTTCGAGACATTCCATTTCAGGACAGGTGAAAGCTCCAGGTCAAAACAATTTTCTACTCTCATAAATCTTATCTTCAATATTTTCTTACAAAAATTTAGAGTGCGGGCAATGTGGGACAAGTTGGGGTCGGCATGTTACAAGTAGTTGAGTTCAAGTTTCAAGAACAATATCGTGATCGGGATATCCTTCATAACTCCATGCCCAATGGTTACTTCAAAGAGCGGGTAGGTGATCCGCGACTGATGCCAAATTGTTATCCAATTTTTCCTCAAAGTAAATTAGACAAAATGACCTTGCGTATAGGAGAAAATTAAGGGGCTCATGTCGACACTAAAATTTTCCTCCATAATTTCTATTTCATTAATGTATGTATTAGGAATAGAATGTTGTTAAGTGTAATTAGTAGTAGCGTCCGATAGAAGATAACGGCGCTGCCAGTACGACGCCGCAAATAATGTGGAGTACGGTAATAGTCAAAGTACAATAGGAATGTTGTAAAAAGTAAATATTTGTCGTAAGTGGTCCGGTAATATTAAAATGTCAAAGTTTGGGTAATTAGAGAAGTAGGGTCTACATGATTAGGAATTAGAAATATTATATTGGTAATAAGGACAAGGAGTGAGGTCATAAATATTTTGTGTATTTTATTTGTAAAAATTCTAAAAATGTGGAACCCATGTAAAATGATAAGGTTTATCTTATCTTAAGAGATAAGCTTACATGTACAGATAAGAGTTAAGGTATGGAATATGATTCGTCAGAGTGGATTTCTTATCCTATCTTAGAGATAAGATGGATAAGCCTGTAAGTTCTATAAATAGAGAGGCTACCCCCCTCATTTAGCATAGAAAGAAGTAGTGAGAAATATTGTAGGAAGTGTGCAAAGGAAGCCATCAGTTAAAGGTGTGTTGAAGAAGCCATCGAGAGGTGTAATTGTAAAGTTTCTCCCATAGTCTTGTTTCAAGTACCTCATGGGTGAGATCAGTAACATTTCATGTTAATATAATTTACTTTGATATTTCAGATTTGTCATCATTCCGTCTTATCATAGTCGATGGTATTTTTGTGTTTTGTTGTTGTTTTGTTTCCAGATTACATCCACCAAACTAAAGGTCATGGCATTAGTAAATAATCATAAAGACGAGGAGTTCCGGTGAAGAATTATCATAGTGCCGGATTGGTGATGACATTTTGGTTCCGTTGCCGGGACCATTCCTCGTTGGTGGATTTTCTGGAGAGATATTCCCACTTAGTCAAAAATCCATTGGAGGGTAACCTTGTTTTTACTGTGCATAGTAGTTACCATGGTAAACTCATTTTACCGTGAATAGTAGTTACCATGACAAAGTCATTTTTGCTGGAATAGTATTTATCACAGTAAAGTCACTTTTTACCGTGAATAATATTTACCGCAAAGAACTTCACTTTTACCGTGAATAGTATTTACCGCAAAGTAATTTCACTTTTACCACGTGAATAGTATTTACATGATAATTTCGTGAATAGTGTTTACCACAAGAAAGCCGCCTTTTTACCGCAGAAGTCAAGTTTACCATAGTTTACCGTGGTCATTTCTATTCTACCTGTAGAAAGTTGTAAAGTCACTTTCTATTACAGTGATTCCAATTATTTGTGCACATAAGTCTTGTTGATTGTAATTCAGGTTGGTATTTCACGGTGGTTACTTTTGAAAATGGGAAAGATTCTGCTTTTTTCAATTTCAATCTAATGAAGATGCTTCTTCTTTCATTCAAGAGTTTAAACGATCTTGTATTTGTAATGGCCTCATAAGAAGGGAACAATGGACTGAATTTTTTCCTACCTTTTTGGATGGTTCAGCACTTAGGTGGTTTGAAACACTAGGTGATAATGTGAAAAATTCATGGGATTTATTAACTGAAAGTTTTCTTGAAGAATTTGGTGAACAACAGAGATATGCAGATCTCATGATTGATATCACAAAGCTAACCCAAGGAGAGAAGGAGAAGATAAGGGATTATCATGCTCGTGTTCTAGAGCTAAGGAGGAAGCTCGATGCCCAGATCCGGAAGGAAGGACTAGCGGATGGGTTGATGAACGGCGTGGATAATCTCCTATGTAAGCACTTCATTCTTGGGATGAAGCAAGAGATCAGACAACGAGTGAAGTATGACCGCCCAGCTACCATTGAACAAGCAAAGGAGATTGCAAGAAGGCAAGAAGAAAGCATGGAAGAGGAGCCCAAAGAAATTGTTGCTAAAGTAGAGCCTACACCAAAGACCTTTGGTCCGTAATCCACAACCACTCCCGGTGAGCACAAATATTTCTCCTAGTACATCTACCGAGTATGAAGATCTGCTCAAAAGATGGGTCGCTTAACTATTAACCTTCTTCAAGGAAAGGAATTTAGTTCTCAGGAGGAGATAGAGGTCCAAAAAGAAATATTTCAAGTTGTTTGTTATGGTTGTTATAAAAGGGTCATTATAAGTATAATTGATCGATAGAGCTTCTACATCCGGTACAAGAGATAATGATAAAGGAAAAGCACTGTGAATTCTCTTGATGTAGTAGATAAGAGTAGAAATAATGAAGTAGATGTGTTTGAATAACAAAAGAAAGAAAGAAAAAGATAATCAAGATGGAAATGATCCTAAGAAGATGAAAGGAGAAACTAGTAAGAAACATAGGAGAAGAAAGTTGGGTGTGCAGGATTTTCTGATTTCATAGGGGCAAGGACCATACTCCATCTTGGAAGATCTGTCCAAAAGGCCTGCAAATATTACATATGGTCAACTCTTGGCTATGTCTTCTGAGAAGAGGCAGGAGCTGCGAAGTGGACTCAATGCTCGACGAAGAAAGGAGGTTGAGGTCCCCGTTGTTGGGAGGCAGAGGCGGATCCCTATGCTCCACAAGTCGAGGTATTATGTAATGGTATTTCAATTCATGATGTCTTAGTTGATGGAGGTGCTGCAGCTTAATGTAATGACCGAGTCTCAGTAATGAATATGTTGGGTTTAAAATTGATCGCCCTTCAACACTTATGTTAAGGTCATTAAATAAAGGAAAAACTAAACCGAAGGTGTAGTTTCAAATGTGGCAATATCTGTTATGGGTGTTGTATGTGTGGTAGACTTTCAGGTGATGAAAAATGGTACTGTTGTGTACCCAATGTTGCTGGGAAGACCATGGCTAAGGAGAGTTCATGCAAGGAACTACTGGAATGAAGGTTTCATGACACTTGGACGTGGTAGAGAGAGGGTGAAGATAAATGTGATCCCTCGGCATCATAAAGCAGAACCTGTGGATTCAAGTGATGAAACTGATGATTGGACATCCTCTGATTACTCTAGTACCAGTGAAGTGGACACTGAAGATGAAGAAAGTGAGGTTGATGTTTCAGTCATGGATATCCTTCCAGTCACACCAACTCATGACCCCATAAAATTATCTGAAGAAGAAGTTGATGATCGTCTCCAACAAATAAAGATTGGTGATGCTGTGATGGAGAGTGAGAAGGAATCCTACCTCCAACTCTTTTGAAGGTACATACACCTATTCACTTTTGATTACAAGGAACTCCGTCAAGTAAGTTGGGTAGAACATTCTATTGAGCTGGTAGATGGTGCTAAGCCCATAAAGCAAATGCCATATAGAATGAATCCTAATTTTTCCAAGACTGTAAAAGAAGAAATAGATAAGTTGCTTAACGCAGATTCATATTTTTGTGGAGAATTCAGAATGGGTTTCTCCCATTGTGATCTCAATAAAAAGAATGGGAAGCTACGCATTTGTGTTGATTACAGAAGCTCAATAAGGCAACAAAGAAGGATCATTACCCTCTTCCATTTTCAGATCGATCTTGGGACGAAGTAGCTGGCCAGAGTGCTATAGTTTTGCTTTGATGGATATAGCGGCTACAACCAAGTTCGTATCGCAGAAAGATCTGCGTCAAGACCACGCTCACCACTCCTTGGGGAACGTTTGCTTATAGAGTTATGCCTTTGGGTTGTGTAATGCTCCAAAGAACATTCCAAGCTTTTGATGAATAGGGTGTTCGAACCCTACATTGGGACCTTCATCGAGTATTTCTCGATGATTTTTGCATCTATGGGAGCAAGTTGGACCACCGCACCAAATGGAGACAAAGATTTCAAAGGTTAGATGAAGCACAAGCCTCACTAAACCCTACAAAGTGTGTCTTTGGATGTTCTAAAGGCGTTTTGTTAGGGCATGTCAGATCCAGAGATGGTATTGTAATCGATCCCGATAAAGTTTCAAAATCAAAGATTTACCATTTCCTATGAATAGAAGTAAGTTGAGATCATTTTTAGGCCATGTGGGTTACTATAGAAGGTTCATCAAGAATTTCTCAAAGATTGCATGTACCACTAACCCAGCTTCTTGAAGAAGGATGTTACTTATGAACCAGAAATAAGGCGCATGAAGCTTTTGAACAATCAAGGAAGCCCCGGTGTCTTCACCTGTTTTGAAGAATCCAGAATGGAGCAAGCCATTCATTGTGTACACGATGCCTCGATGCACACTAGGAAGTACTTTGAGCCAAAAGGATGAAAATGGGAATGAACATCCAATTTACTTTGGGAGCAGCATAAATGAGCAAAGCGTCTTTGAGGTAAATTATATCAGAATCGAAAAAAGAGGCTTTGGCTATCATTTTGTCAGAAGAAGTTCAGAAATTACTTGCTAGGGCAAAATTTCTAGTCAGTAATGCATCATCGAGCTCTAAAATATATTGTAAATAAGCCTAACCCATCGTGGAGGATAGCAAGATGGATAATTTTGCTACAAGAATTTGAATTTGATATTATAGATAGGCCAGAAAGAAGCATGTCAATGCAGATGCACTCTCTCGAGCCTATGATGGTTTAGGATCATCTGTGATGATGATGATTTCCCGATGCAAAGATTGTTATCCCTTGATACAATCCCTAGTGAATACATAGATATTTGGAATTATCTCGAATGAATTCAAGTTTCTCGATGGTGCCAATGCAAAGACTAAGGGAAGGATTACTCAAGCGGTCGTCCATATTCTATTCTCGCATGGAGTATTATTTCGAATAGGACTCGATGGACAAGACAAGAGGGCAATGGACGTGATCAAGGGAAGGAGCTGCTAGAAGAATTCCACAATGGTACATGTGGAGGGCACTTCTGGACCACTTACAAAGAAGAAGGATCTTGGATGCGAGTTATCACCGGCCCACTCTTTTTAAAGATTGTTATAATTATTGTAAGACATGTGATATTTTCAAACACATGGTAACCGTAAGACTTCATCAGCTCCATTATGTCCTATTCTTCCACTTGGTCCCTTTGAAAAGTGGGGAATAGACATTGTAGGTCCACTTCCAACTACCTCACGCCAAAATAAGTATATTGTAGTTGCTACGCATTATTTGACCAAGTGGGTCAAGCTAGGCCATCAAAACAACTTCCATGGATGAAGTGGCAAGGTTCATATATGAACGCATTGTCACAAGATTTGGTTGTCCATTAGAAATTGTAACAGATCAAGGAAGCCACTTCATTAATGAGGTGGTAGAAGCCCTAGTCAATAAGTTTTCTATTAAGCATAGGAAGGCAACAACATACAAACCAAGCACAAATGGACAGGTGGAACGAACAAATTTTGTGTTGTGTCAAATTCTAGCAAAAGATGCATTTGCAGTACATAAATGGGATAAGAGGATTCATGCAAAGATTGTGGGCATATAGGGCAACATCAAAGTCAGCAACAGGATACTCTCCATTTCGGATTGGCCTCATGGCATTGATCCAGTTTTTCCTTTTGAGTTTGATAATTCCTACGGTGAGAGTTATGAAAATGAAAGGATGGATGAAAGTGATTCAGTAAAAGAAAGGTTGGTACATCTTCATTTGCTAGAGGAAATGAGGGAAATAGCAAAGGATACAAGCCATAAGAAGAAAATGAAGCAGAAGGAATACTTTGATCAAAAGATCCTTTGGTCTCCATTTCAGGTGAATGACTTGGTTCTAGTATATGATTCCAGATACAAAAAAAGAAGACAGAGGAAATTTCTTCCAAAATGGATGGGGCCCTACAAAATAGCAGCTGTGCATGAAAATGGTACGTACCGACTGGAGGAATTGGATGGCACTCCCATTACGAAATGGGTCAACCACGACAAGTTGAAGATTTTCCACGCACCAGAAGAGTCTACTCCGAGGACGGAGTAGAAGCTAGGAAGGGGGAAGATGTCGACACTAAAATTTTCCTCCATAATTTCTATTTCATTAATGTATGTATTAGGAATAGAATGTTGTTAAGTGTAATTAGTAGTAGCGTCCGATAGAAGATAACGGCGCTGCCAGTACGACGCCGCAAATAATGTGGAGTACGGTAATAGTCAAAGTACAATAGGAATGTTGTAAAAAGTAAATATTTGTCGTAAGTGGTCCGGTAATATTAAAATGTCAAAGTTTGGGTAATTAGAGAAGTAGGGTCTACATGATTAGGAATTAGAAATATTATATTGGTAATAAGGACAAGGAGTGAGGTCATAAATATTTTGTGTATTTTATTTGTAAAAATTCTAAAAATGTGGAACCCATGTAAATGATAAGGTTTATCTTATCTAAGAGATAAGCTTACATGTACAGATAAGAGTTAAGGTATGGAATATGATTCGTCAGTGGATTTCTTATCCTATCTTAGAGATAAGATGGATAAGCTCGTAAGTTCTATAAATAGAGAGGCTACCCCCTCATTTAGCATAGAAAGAAGTAGTGAGAAATATCAGTAGGAAGTGTGCAAAGGAAGCCATCGAGTTAAAGGTGTGTTGAAGAAGCCATCGAGAGGTGTAATTGTAAAGTTTCTCCCATAGTCTTGTTGAAGTGTAACCTCATGGGTGAGATTGTAATAATTTCATGTTAATATAATTTACTTTGATATTTCAGATTTGTCATCATTCCGTCTTATCATAGTCGATGGTATTTTTGTGTTTTGTTGTTGTTTTGTTTTCGCATTACATCCATCAAACTAAAGTGTCGGTGCATTAGTAAATAATCATAAGCACGAGGAGTTTCCGGTGAAGAATTATCATAGTGTCGGATTGGTGATGACAGTGTCTGATTCTAGAACTTGCATTTTGAGTTTGGTTAAATATTTTTGAATCAAGTCAAGCAATTTCTAGAGATTTCGGGAAAAGAATAAGTTTGAAATTCCTAAAATTAGACTTTGGAGGTGGAGATTTTGGAGATAGGCCAAAGGAGGATTTCAGAAAACTCAAGAAAATGTCTAAAATCGAACCCAGAAATTCAAAAATTTCATACTTTTGAGTTTCGGAGTTTCAAAAATCTCAAGGCAATTTGAAGGAAGATCAGCAATTTGCATTTTTGTAGAATGACCCCGACCTTCATATGGCCATAACTTTTGATTGGGAGCTCAGATTTGTGCAAGAAAGGACTTTTTGGAAATCTTAGAGTCTTTGATTAATTTGAGTGGGACTAAGTTATTCAAAATGAAGAAAAACTTTCGACCTTTTTTAGAGGGTTTCCCGAGGTTTCCCACCAACCACAATAATGAAGGTATGGGCTTCCTTCTTGCCCAACAAGGCATAGTACATTGAGGTATGGGTTTTTTCATGGCACGCATTTCTGTTATAGGATAATTTAATGCATTTCTTGGGTAGTTGGAGTATGATTTTATATTAATCTATCTCCTTCTCTCATTCTTCCTATATATTATAAGGAGGGAATTTGTTTCAAAGGTTGGACAATTTGGTTTTGCATCCTCCCTTCTTCTCTTTTAAGCAAGTGGATTTTTGGATTTTCAACCTCCCATTCAAAATGTAATGTAGGTTTGTGCTGTTGGCCATTGTAATTTTGTATCAAATTAGTGGAGCAATAAAATATATCATTGATGATTTCAGCCCTCTTTGTGTTCTTTTCCTTCTTACGATCTCTCATTACAATATTGGTTATACGTGTAAGGTAATTTTATTACATTTTAGTGGTTTTTGTTTAATTACAAAGCAAGTGTTCAAAATCCCTTTGTTCCATCACCTTTTTAGTTTAGATTTAATTTCATGTAACCCTCTAAACCCTGTCTCCTTGGCAAGTTAGAGTATATTTCAGAGTAGATCATCTACAATTTGAATGTGTGCATCGAACATAGGAATAGGAACCAAACTTCATCTAGAGAGCTTTCCCAATTGTAAAGTCCCACACTTTGGGAAAATCTCCATGTTATACAATCACACCGAATCTTTGTAACAATCCTTCAAATTTCAAAATAGATCGGGGGTGCTATGATTACGCATCAAAAGGAACATTGAGAGGTTCAACTTACCATTATGAGTGATCATATGGATGTGAGAATAATTTGAAGTTGGTGATGTTATGGGAACACTAGATGTAGATGTAGCAAAAATAAGAGCTGCAATAGAAGAATCAACATGAGTTTCATCAAGAGAGGAAGAATGAAAAATATGTGGAAATGAACATGAAATATCTGTAGAAATCATAATATCTCATTAGTAGGAATGAAAAAATCATCATGCATACCATCGAAACAACCTTAGAAGTAAATGAAAGAGGATTGTAAAATTCACATTCAACAGTTTAAAAGAAGTAGAATCATTACTAATATGTTCATGCATATAAATTTCCTTAGTAAGAGATATATTTTCACATACAAGTATTTCATCAAGTGTATCATCAACATCTAATTCATTAGGAGAAGAACTATCATGAGATGTATCTTTATAACCATTAGAAGCATTTTTAGAAATGGAAGAAGTCTCAAAATACAACTTTACAATCATCATGACTAATATAAGAGATAGCATCATGCACATGTACATTACCATCTGATTTATTTCTATAGTAACAAAATCAAGACCAAGCATATAATCAATAATAGCATCATCAATATTTTTAGCAAAAATAAAAGAAGGTGGAGTATTCCTAGATCCTATAGAATAACAAGGAGTATAACCAAAAAATATTTTGTTCTTTGGAAACAATGGTGCAAGAAGAATGAGTGAAACTAGTAGGAATTTTGTATTCATTAGATAAAAGTATTATTTAAGTATTATCATCAATGTGAGGATTGTAATAGAGAGTTCTAAGTTCGGTTTGATAACCTCATCAAAAATAAGGTTAACACTCTTGTGATGCATAGCTTTCCTAGGAGAATAAGAACTACTTTTCTCCATTATGTGGATCCTATGGAAAAGATACAAATTCTATAATGATATACAATAATATATATATATTTTATTAAAATATTTTTTTAGAAACTACTATAATGATATACAATAAGATACAAATGCTAAGAAATTTTTATAGATATAACTATGAAATAAAATGAGAGAGATAGGGAACTTATATTTTTCACTTATCTCGAAGTACATTTGAATGTATAAACTAGTAACTTAGAATGTCATAAGAGCAACCAAAAAAATGTAGAAGATTCGTGAATGTTTGGACTAGGGTGCTTGGGAAGGGGTGAGGGAAACTAGGGTGCTTAGAGACCTCTCCTAGGTGTCGAAGTATGAAGAAGAGTTTAAAACCTTGTTTCTTCACCATCACTCGGTTTCAAAAAATTTCTTTGATGATGACTTATATGTCACACTTGGATTGCAGATGTACCGCAAACATGTAACATAAGTAATCTCCTAAAAAATACTCAAACCATATAAAATACGAAAAAAAGATGAAAATGAGGGATTGGAATATCCTCGTTATCATCAAAGTTAACTTACAACCTGTTGGGTTTCTAAAATGTACATTTACACCACGGTTAGGGGACAGAAATTCCCTCCTCTTTAATGGGAGAGGTTCCCTTATTGAAATAAAATAGCAAAACCTTTGTACAAATGTATAATTTACATCAAATGTGGATTTCTGATATCATAAAATGTATTGCATGCCCAAGAGTTTATCAATACGAAGGATAGAAGACTCAGGGGAATGTGAAAGGAAGAAGAAGACAATGCTTTGGGAAAATGATAGCAAAGAAAACCCCTATGTGCATTGAGCAAAGAAGTTCATAATAGAATCACATACATTCATAACAAGTATAATTTCGATGACACAAAGTTCTCAAAGTCACACTACCGAACTCAAATTTTCTTATTATAAAAATAGATGATTCCCGATTCACTAAAGAGAAAGAGGAAATACGAGAAGAAGAAAAGGAAGAAGGGGGAAACCACCGTATTGATTTCTTTTGATTAAAGTTACACTTGCGAGTCTCATAATTCCAACCCTTATGTACAATGGCGAAGAAGAGACATTAAGTAATTTGCAAGAAATAGTTACAATAAGTTCAACTTCTTCATGCATTCGTGTCGATCCATATCCTTGATCCACAAAGGGGCGTTAATGGAGGTAAAACCATGTTTTCATATAACAGTCGTTATACCTATTTTACAAATTTAAATGAGTCGTCCATCATGCTTTTAAAACTTTGAATCTGAGTCGCCCACATGACAGAACCTCATTAGAACGGGCATGAAGGACGTGTTATCTCTCGAAACCGTACCCTACGAGAGAGATGGTAGTAGATTTTCTAAGCCTGCAAAATATCTCTCTCTCTCATAGATACAATAGAGACACCTCAAGTCTGTGGGTATACCTATTGTGAGGTGAATCTTCGAGGGTTAAAAGTTTGGTTCCTTATTAGTGTATACTAAATTGGTTTCTTGGGAGTTTTAAGGGCAAAAGATGACTAAAAATTAATAATACTAAGGTGATACACCAAATTTGTGTGAGAACTTTGACTGAGTGATATACACAACTGATTTGTGAAGAATTCTTTAATGCACGAACCAATTAATACCTTTTGCAAAAATCTAAAGACAAAACACTTAATTTTTACTAAGGGAGATTCACAACAGTACTAGTAAGGTAACATGAACAAGAAAATTTAACTAAAAGGATAAATTTGCAGCAAGGTAAAGTAGTTAATCAAGGAATTTTATTCACAAGATTAATGTTGACATACACAAGACTGCAAAATAAATTGGAAAGGCAAAAATAATTCACACTCAGAGGGCAAACCGGCGGAAATGGATTCAGCACTCATATATCAAAAAGTTCTCTGGGAAGTTCTCTAAAAAGTCCCCCCTCCATGTGCTTTGCAAAAGCACACAATATATAGCAAAAGTTCACCCCCTTCCTAAAAATAGCCTAAAGGCTGTACTCGCCCATGCATCCTAATTTTATCCTTTATTTAAATAAAGGGATAAAATAATACAAACTAAAGCATGTAATAAAAATAGGCATTAACAGCCTTAGATACAATACAGTCAAATTGAAGTTGATTGTTCTATTTTAAAGAAAGAAAGGGTGAATAATTGCTAAAATACAATTTGCTTGCTAGGAAAGTCTTCCTCCATGCAAATTCATCATCTTCTCTGTTCTATCCTATTGTGAAGGCATGCAAAAATATCATTCTCTGTATGTGATCAAAAATTGCAATCCTTAGCAATATTTGTAAAAATAATGTGTGGGGACCACCTCCAATGTGCACATGCTCTGATTTTTTAACTCTTTTCTGAATAGTCACATGAGTGACACTTTGCAAATTTTACATCATCAAACCCCTTATGGGAACCACTTCCAATTGTTTGGTTTGGTACTGCCACCTTTTGGACTTAGGAAAATTCATGTGTTTGAATAAAAGGGGCACCACTTTTGATTAGGCCACCATGTGTATTTGAATGACCATATAAGGTGCACCACCTTGGTTTGCTTGGTCTATTATATTTTTCACCTTTTCAGTGATCATGGCATATATTATGGTTTTTTGATTATTTGGAAGCATGTATTATTGGCTCGACTATGGTTAGACTTTTGAAAAGTCATGGCAATGATTAATCTTTGGGCCACGTGGGCTCGCCCCTTCCCACGGTGACTCACCCCTTGCGAACTTTGGTTGGTGGTGACCTAACCCCTGTTGGGTTTACTTGGATTCTCGGGATACGTTAAGAGCCCTTGATCTTCACTTATCTGATTATGCTATCATTGATCCTTAACTCTAGGTTAGGGTTTTGAAACCTTGGTCTCAATGGGAAGTTAAAGCATTCGAGCTCTTTTGCTTTTGTCATTTCATTCGGTTTTCATTCCATGGGTGAAGCCCTAGAAAAAAATTTGCTCTACATTTTGATGAAATCATGGTGGTTTTGGAGGTCTTCGAGCCTGTATACTTTGTTTTCGGCCTTAGACGCCATAGACCTTCACTTCAGCCTACATTTTTTTGATGAAACACGAATGTATTTGTTCTGTTTCATTTTATGTAGTTCGGCATTTTTTCCTATGTAGATGTTTTGTGTGAAAGTTAGTTGGTTTTAGTCATTTTCCCTAAGTTTTTCAATCTTTGTATAAATGAAAAATATCTCGCATTTATTTTTTGGGTTTTTCTTTATATATTCAGCTTTTCAATGAGCTCAAGTAAGAGCCTGTAAAGGAATTTGTCACCATTTTTATCGTTTTGACTTCCTTACTCAAGCACGGTGAGTTCTTGTACTCTGTTGATTATTTTCAAGTGTGAAAAGAAATGGAAAGAAACTTTTGGACTGTCTTGTGTTTTCCTTCTTTGAGATCGGCTTGGCTTGTATGGGAACTTGATTGAAAATGTCATTTGTTGATACTTTATTTGTGTCTTTCCTTTCGTAGATGTAGTTTCGATTTGTTGTAAACTTCACTATTTACGCTCTTCATGGTAACTATCACCGTATTGGATGCATGTTTTTCTACGTAGATGCATACTTGGCATAAATAAATGTTTCAAAAGGAAAATGTTCTTAAGTGTAAAGTTCTTTTCCATTTTTTTACGGAAGATGACAGTTTCATTTAGCTAGCAAGATCTGTAACTTTAGACATGGCATTTGTGATTCGTGTTTTCTTTCGTACTAGAAAAACTCCACTTCGATTTGATTTTGATTCGTTTTTCTTTCTTTGAGCTCTAATGAGGAAGACATTTTGCTAAGCTTTGTAGATTTGTCACTTGGGTTTTAATAGAAATTGGATTTATAGTATACCCTTTGAGATTTTCATCCTGTATTGGTTACGTAGAGATAGTTACATCTTAAACTCGGGTTATCATTCGATCTCTTTTGGATGACAAATCTTTGTATTTCTGAATAACATATTGTTTCGATAATTTTCTAAATAAATCATGTAACTACACATCTATATTTGATTAGTTTTCTTGGATAGATAGTTGTATTCCTTTTTATAATGAAGAGCTTGGTCCTTTTCCAAGAACTTTAAATAAAATCATAAGTTCTTTTATGAAAATCCCATTTTACAAAGGGAAACTACGGCATTTTTTTCTAAAATCCTTCTCTTTTAAGATTTTTGCAACTTGACCATTCTGAAAGGATATGAAAATGTCTCTTTGGCTTGTTTTGTTCACTTGAATGAAACTGCTGTTCATGCTAGCTTTGCTTGATCTATTGAAAACATTGGAAAAACTGTGAAGTAGTTGGCCTTTGATTCACACTTGAATTTGGAAATAAAATGAACTTTTAATAGCTGCAACATGATGAACTTAGGAATACCTATATGTTTCATTTGATCATGATATCAACTTAAAAGTGATGAAACATGTACTTTTGTTGACTGTTTTTGTTCCTTTTGAAGTTTAGATAGCTTATAAAGCATGTAGTAGCTAAAAAAGCATGTGTTTCAATTCTGTTTTAAATCAAAAGTCAATTTTACAAGGGAGACTTTAGCAAAAATTTTCCAAAATCCTATTTTTCTCTCTCCTTTTCCATATTTTCAACCTGATTTGCAAAAATATTCCTTTCTTGACCTATTTTGATGCTTCTTCCTTCCTGTAAACCATCTAGAAATGATGTTTGTTTTCCATTCAGTAGTTGCTTCTTTCTTAACTAGATTAAACTGATTTTTCCATTCTTATGTCACAACCTGTTCCTACAAAACTCAGAAATAAGTTAGAAATATATAGGCTTTTGGCCTCTCTTGTATCCATGTGATTTTATTTTCTTCTTCATTCTTCTTCTCGCAAACAACCTTCAACTTCTTTTTTCAAGTCAATCTCCACATCTAACTTATTTATAATCTATTCCAGTTTCTACCTTTCTACTCCAATCCCTAGCTATTTTTTTTTTTCTGTCACTCATTTCTCTTTATGTACTCTACTCTTCTTTGCTTGCTACCAAAGTGCATCCGTATCCTCGAATTACCCTGTGCCATGTGCTTGTATTTCTTTCTTTCAAGTACCATTAGATACATTGAACTTAGAATATGTATTTGCTTTAGAATAGGTGTATAGGAATAAAAATGTACTTGAGAGCTCAAATTTGACAGGTACTGCTCTTTGTCTTGCAGGTGAAAAGAATATGGAGATGGAAGGAAAGATGGAACAAGATGAAGCTAGGGATGATGCGGAGTGGGAAAGAAGATAGAAAAGGCAATGATGGGTTCACTTTTACTCCTCTACTCTTATTCTTTAGCACATGCAATATTCTCATTTCCATGTATATGATGTTGTTACTTAGTCACATCCCACGGCTTGTGTGGGAAAACTTATGATCTCTTATGAATAAAGCATTAAATTGAAATAATGAGTTGACTATCTCTTTCTACATTTTTTTTTTCTTTTGATTGTACAATGATGTATGCAACTCAATATCTCAATAAAATGAATTAAAATAAGAGATAAACTTAAAATGAATACTGTAACTCTAGTAAACCACCATTGAATGAGATGTGCCTCCTTGTATGTTGTTTGACTACCTTAGCATATGCTCTTCATTTTGACTCCTTCCTACTACCTCCATTTAGACATTATTGTCACTGTTTGTCTGTCGATATTTTCTTGATGGAAGTAGTAGGAAAGGAGTCACTTGTAACATTTTATGCCAGCATAGATGGATGTAATTTCGTTAATCACAAACAACTTTGATGAATAAAACAATAAATCTGATCATTTGAGAACCTCAACTATGTTTTTGTCCAAGACCATACACTTCACATATTCTACAATTCGGTGTCTTCATCAAGACAAAATAGTTGTTCTTCAGGGCTTGTGTTCTTTTTTTGAGGATATTCGTGAGATTACAGACTATATGATCTGTTACGTTTTGTAATAGCACACATAGCTAGAGATTTCACTTAATCTTTTCACAAAAGCAAGTAGTAACAACATAATCTCGATACAAATTCCCTAGCTTAGGTATACTTCACAATGCTATCTATCGAAACAAAGTTTCAAGTTGCCCATTTCGCACAAGTGTAGAAATTGTCAACATTTTACGGTGATCTTGCGGGGAAAGCTTCTGCTAGCTTGTAGAATAGTTCCTTACACTTGTCCATTGGGTATGGAGTTAAAATATGTGACCAAAATTTGCCCTTTCTGAAAGGTCCAACCCTTCCAAAGCAAACTAAAGCTAGGAAAAGATCTAGCAAACAGGACCACGTGCACGAATGCACTTATTGAAGATAAAGAATGATGTAATGTAGAACTGCACTTATTAAATGGGAGATCCTACTCTAACAATCATTTGTAAGATTTTTAATAACAGTGTTTAAGAAACATACCATTCACGGGAATGGGGAGTTCCTCTCCATTCAGCTTGAAAGCTTAAAAGTATTATGTTCCTTGCAAGTTGAAATCATGTAAGGACCACTTGAGTGTATCCAATTTTGAGTGTCTTCTGGCTTTACACGATCAGCATCCCATTTCGTAACAATATCTCCTTCATTGAAGATTCTGAATTTGGCTTTCTTGTCAAAAGTCTTCTTCATCTATTTCTGATTATTCTACATATTTAAATGAGCTTGGTCTCTTAGCTCTTGTAATTCCATCAATTCTTTATAATGAGCACTGCAATGGTTTATTTTCAAATAATTCCATTTGATGCGGCGAATCCAATGCGGAGTAATTCAACTAAATTAGCATTCTCGCTTCTTTTCCATACACAAGTTTGTACGGTGAGTTACCAAATGATCTCTTAGGGGTCACCCTATCAGGCCAAAGTGCTGAATTCACATTAGATGCCAAGCTCTTTGATTATCCTTGAGTGTTTGTTGGATGATCCTTAACATATTTTTGTTATTACTCTCAACTAAGCCATTACCTTGTGGGTAATAATTAGACGAAGAGCTTAAATAGATTCCATGGTTGTACAGCCCAATCTGTTACTTTAGCACCAAGAAATGGTAGAGTATTATACGATATGATAGTTTTAGAACACCAAATTTGTAGTCTATGCCTTCATAAAAGGATAGTATTGAAGCTTCATTAACATCTTTCAAGGCTATTGCTTCAATCCATCGTGTAAAATAATTTGTAGCAGATTAAGATCCATGGATGACCTTGTGAAGAAGGTGGGTTTATCATTCCAATAAATTCAAGACCCCACCGCATAAAGGGTTGATCAAGCTGAGATAGGTTGCAAAGCGGTGAAGCTAAGCGTTCTTTTCCGATAAAGAAAGCACATTTTTACACTTTCGATCCGTTCAAAACAGTCCTTAAATATGATAGGCTAGTAGTAACCTACTTTCATGATCTTTAGAGTTGTAGTACGTGCTGAGAAGTGACCTCCTATAGGTCCTTCATGGAATTCTGATAATATTTTCTGGATTTTATCGTAATGAACACATTGCAACAATATTCCATTTATATCTCTTTTGAACAATACACCATCAACAAAAGGATAAGGAATGGCTTGTAACCTGAAATAAATTTGTTTATTATTATCCATACCTTCTAGATAGGTGCCATGTTGTAGATAGTTAACCAAATCAGTCATCCACATTGATTCCTAAATTTCTTGAGAAGGTTCAGGTTGCTGATTTTCTGGTTACAACATAATATTTGATTGTTGATATGTGGTTTCAACATGTTGTTCTGAATCTTCAGGTTCGTAGCCTGTTGTTTCTCCATATCAGTGATTAGATGCTCACATAAACCTTTACCTCGAACTGTCTTGGCAACTCGGATATCAACATCATATTCCATAACCTTTGTTATCTAGCCTGCTCTTTTCTCATTCAATTCTTTGTTTAGCAAGAAATCTTTCACACTTAGATGGGAAATAAGAACATGAATTCTATTGTTTGAAAGCATGTACTTAAAATTCTTTAGTCCTCTGACTACTAAAAGTACTTGTTTTTCAAGAAACATGTACCTTGTTTCATAATCATGCAAACTCTGTCCAAAGAAAGCAATTGGTTGTTTGATATTTTCATCATTGACCTGGGTTAGAATAGTCGAGACTGTCTCAGCTCCTGCAAGTGCATACATTGTAAAATCTTTATCAAAATTTGGATTTGTAAGAGTAGGGGCCTGAGAAATAGTTGTTTTGATAGCCTCAAAACCTTCTCTCCCTTCACTGGTCCAAGATAACATTTTCTCTTTCTTTAACATAGTTGTCAACGATTTTACCAATGATGTAAAATCTGGAACAAATCTCCTAACAAAGTCAATTTTTCCCAGAAAGCTCGTAATGCCCTCTTGTGATCGAGGCAATGATATTTGTGATATAGCTTTGATTCTAAAAGGACCAATTGCTAAATATTTCTTAGAAACAATACCACCAAGTAGTTTACCTTGATGTACTAAAAGATAGAATTTTTGGGGTTCAAGGATATTAGAACAACCTACATAACTGAAAATTCTACCTTAAATGCATTAGTTGTTCTTCATAATCTTTTGAAAAAATAGTAACATCACTTAAGTAAACAAGTATGCATTTATTTAGTAAATTTGTAAAAGGCCATGTCCATTGCACGTTGAAACATTACACCGGCATTTGAAAGACCAAAAGGCATTCTTTTGTAAGCATAAGTACCCCACTTGGTGGTAAAAGTTTTCTTATATCTATCCTCTTCTCAGACTAAAATTTGATTGTATCCGCTTTATAACCGTCTAGAAGGGATAATCTATTTAATCCTAAAAGCTGTTCTCAAAATCGATCCATTTTCGGTAATGGATAATGATTTTTTTAATGATGCTTTGTTAAGATCTCTAAAATCCACACATAATATGATTTCACTATTCTTTTTCTAACTTGAAACAAGATTTGCTACCCAACTTGAATGCTTAAATAGTAAAATAATTCTGATTCAATCAATTTTGATAACTCTTTCCTCATAAGAGGTTCTATTCTGGGATTTTGTGATTTTTTTTCCTAATTGGTTTAGAATTTGGTTGTAATTTAATGGTATGATGTGCTGGACTAGGGGTCAAACACTTTCAATTCTTGGTATCTCCGAGCGAAAACATCTTTAAATTATGTGCAAAGCTTAATAAAAGACAATTTTCGGATAAGGAACATACCTTTCTAAGGAATAGATTCTTTCCTTCATCAGCTGAAATATCTTCATAATTATCAGCATGAGTAGACATCTTAGTTTTGTCCTTTCTTAACTAGTCATCAGTGCTAAATATGTCTTCCAATGTGACAAGTCCCCGAGGTAATTTTTTTGTCTTTAGTTGAACAATCTAGTCACCGTATAAATGTTGTAATTTATCCTGATTTATTGCAGAAAATTCAGCTTCTTACTGCAAAAACCTACAGATTTGATCATCACTTTCAAAAACCTACCAATTTGATTCATCATCAGGGATAGAAGGCTTGACAATTAACTTAATATGAGGCTGAATTTTGCTATTTTCTATCTGTTCCAAAACTTGAAACCGGCGACCGACATCTTTGCACATCACATCAACATGCTTATTTTTAGTTCTAGGAATAAATTGAATATTAATAGCATTGAAATATTCCATTAACTCGAAACTCTATGTCCGTAAGACTTGATAATGGATTCTTACAAACATTGAAGTTTCTTACTTGATTGATAACCAACTGAGAATCACCAAAGATTTGTAATGTGTTGATCCCTCTTTTTCTAGCCCAAAGTAAGCCATGAATTAATGCTTCATATTCAGCTACATTACAAGTGCATGAAAATTGGAGACTCAAAGATGTAAAATACCTTTAGTTTTTTGGGGAAGTGAGCATCAAACCTGCTCCTTATCCATTCCTATTCTTAGCCCCATCGAAATGAAGCTTCCAAATCCCTTCTATTGAATTCTCTATTTTGAATGAAGGGAATTGTTGCATTTTCTTCATGCATACAATATACACCGAAAATATGTTCTTTAACTTCCTTAAAAGGATCATGGGCATGTTCTTCAACTATTTTCTCATCCATAAACATGTTAGAAACAACCTCTAATGGTGAAACTTGAGCTGCATCATTAAAATCATATTGATCTAACGTTGAATAATTTGCCACCGCATTTAAAGAATGAGGCTCAATGTGAAATCGGCTAACGGTTCTAAAAGAAGAGGCTGAATTCTAATCTAGGAATCAAGATAAATTAGAGCAAGAGTATTGGGATCAAGTAGTACGGCTACGGAAATAAAAGATTCCAAAGGTTTAGTAACATTGGAGTCTATCTTCAACCCTAATAACCATTCCGTAAAGAGAAGGCTAACATACAGGTCAAAGGAGAAGATTCAGAGCCAATTCTATTTGGGGAAGGAAAAACACTTCAAATTAGCAAAAGAGTGGCCCTTTGAACAGGAAAAATTAGACTTCAAAAAGCTTTGCAAGAATTTCTAGATGTCTTCTCTTGGAGTTATGAAGACCTGTGAGGATTCAATCCAAAGCTAGCACAACATACAATAGAACTAGATCAAAATGCTAAGCCCATCGGGCGGAAGAAAAAGGCGGTCAACCCTCACATTGAGGCTCTAATGAAGAAATAGCTAAACAAGATAATAGACGCATTGTTATATTTCCAATCAAGTACTTAAGCTAAATTGCAAACTTGGTTACAATTAGCAAAAAGAATGGAGAAATCAGGTTGTTCGTGGACTTTTGAGACCTAAACGGAGCATCTCTCAAAGACCATTACCCACTTACTTCAATGGAACAAATATTATAAGTGGTATCTAGATTAGAAATATTCTCTCTCTTATATGGATACTCGGGCTATAATCAGATACTGGTGAAAGAAGATGATCAGTTCAAAATGACTTTCACTAGTAAGTGGGGCACCTATGCCTACAAGAAGATGTTGTTTAGATTGTCTAATGCCGAGCCACTTTTTAAAGGATGATGGACATGGAATTCAAGGGTTGATCAAAAAAATAGTACTTATATATCTTGATGATATCACTGTGTTCTCAAGAAATGTGGTGGATCACCTCTTTCATCTGAGACAAGTATTTCATAGGTGTAGGAAATTTGGGGTATCTTTGAATCCCAATTTATGCATATCCTCGGCTCATGAGGGAAAACTCATAGACCATATTTTGTCAAAGGATTGATGATTTCTCGAGAAATATTTAAAGCAATTCAAGTATTTCCCTTCCCAATTCATAAGAAGGCTCTTCAAATTTTCTTAAGAAGGATCAATTTCATCCATAGATTTGTTCCAAAGTTTTCCACTCTTATGAAGCCAATAAAATTGATGTTGAAGAAGAGTATGGAATTTAGGTGGACATCTGAGGGTAAAGAAAGTTTTGAAGAAATAAAAGAGGCTATGTCCCAAGCTCCAACTCTCATCAATCCAAACTTCTCTAAGGACTTCATGTTTTATGCCTCTGGTGGTTCGAACACAATTTCTGCAATCCCAATGCAGTAAAACAAAGAGGGATCTAAACAACCAATTGCCTTCTTCAGCCGAGAATTTTGAGGACTGTGAAGTGAGATTCTCCTTCGTTGAAAAGCATGTCCTTGCGGTGATCGGGAGCTTAAAGAAATTCAAGCACCTAGTTTCAAACAATAAAATTTAGTTCTTGGTCTCTCATGTAGGAGTCAAGGACTTCCTTCAAACAAATAACTAAATGAGAAACATGCGTAATGGATCACTCGTGTCATGGAATATGACATTGAAATTAAAGTCACTAAATTAGTCCATGGAAAGGGATTTTGTGAACAACTAGCCTCAAGTCAACAAGTTGAAGAGTGTGATGAAAATGAAGCTATTTTGGTACTACAAGATGATCAAGAGCAAGAAATTTATAATGTTCCCACTCCTTGTTGGACTCGAGAACATTATACACTTCCTCCAAATAGGCATATGCCCTCTAGAAATGAGAAAAGTAAAGAGGAGATTCTTCATATTACAAACTATTCCAACTGTTCTTTTTGATGGCATCTTGTTCAAGAAAGACATCAGTCGAGTTCTATTAAGGTTTATTGTGAGAGGTCAAATTGAGAAGGTGTTACAGGAGTTTCACAATGGAGAAGCCAGACGCCATTTTTCTCCACAATAAATAGCTCTCAAGATAATGAAGGTGGGTTATTATTGGCCCATGGTGCTCAATTTGCTACACATGGATTAAAAAGTGTAAAAAAATTGCATTCTTCACAGAAAAGGAAAGACTAGCAGCACTTCCATTGCACCTAATTTTAGTTGAACAACCATTCATGCAATGGGGATTGGACTTCATCGTGGTTACCAATCCAAATTCAAGCCAAGGCCACAAGTGGATTCTGATGGCAACAGACTATTTTACCAAGTGGACTGAGGTGGTAGCACTCAAAGAAGAAAACGAGTCTAGCATATTGGACTTATATGAAGGGATAGTCATCAAGTTCAGAGTACCGTCCACTGTCATATTAGAAAATGCATTGGCATTCCTAGGTTTCAAGATCACAGAATGGGCTATTAAGAGTGGAATCTACTTGAGCATATCTTTAAACTATTACTGTCGGGTAATGAGAAAGTAGAGTCCACAAACAAGAATTTTCTAAGAATCATCAGAAGGACGCTAGATGAAAACCAAAGGACATGGCATGCAAATCCAAAATCAACCTTGTTGACCGACATGATCACACCAAAGACATTAACAGGTAATTCCCCTTACAAGTTGGTCTACGGGAAAGAGCGGTGTTTCCTATATCACTAGAACTACCTACATTAGAGCTCATAAAGAAGTTGGAGTTGTGCTCGAGTTTGAACTAATGGAGGCCAGTATACAGAGATGATGGAATTAGAATAAATCAAAGAACATGCAGTTCAAAATATGGAGAAATATTAGGCCTTAGTCAAAAGATGGTTTGATAAGAAAGCAAGAGCAAGGACCTTTTAGGAAGGAGACCTAGTTTTAAAGTGGGATGTAGATCAGCAAAACTAGGAAGGCATTCAAATTTTGATGCCATTTGGAGTGGCCCCTACATGGTCACGAGTTGTAAAAGTAGCAATGCCTTCAATTTGTCTACATTAAATGGAGAGGATCTTCCAATTCCGGTTAATGGAATCTATCTTAAACATTGTTAATGAAAATAAAGGTTTCACCCTTGTAAATATTAGCCACGGATTTTAATTCCTCTAAGTGTGTATGCACATTGTCTTTTTGTAGTGTAGGTTTCAATTTCCCTAAGTGCTTTGGTATTGGTTTTGTTGCTCCCGAGCTTTTATTACTAAGCGAGTTCGGTGTGCCTCCCGATGGGTGTTGTAATAGGAAGAAGTTCATACTTGTGGGAAAAGTTGCTAATTTCAAAGGAAAGAAAATACAAAGAAACTAAAATCAAGTTTCGAGACATTCCATTTCTAGGACAGTGAAAGCTCCAGTCAAAACAATTTTCTACTTTCACAAATCTTATCTTCAATATTTTCTTATGAAAATTTAGAGTGCAAACGGCAATGGACAAGTTCGTGGTCGGCATGTTACAAGCGGTTGTTAGGAAATTAATATTAATGTTTACATTATAGTTTGGGTGGTTAGTAATATTGTTATAAACAATATTACATACTTAGATCATATTATTATTGTTGTACCCGTAAATCTATTAACGGGTTATTTGTTTGTATGGGTTCCTATTTTATAGGGTACTGGTTTTCTATTATGATGGCTATATAATAGCCTAATGTATTGCACAAGATATTGGGACAGAAAATATAATACAGAGAGTGATTTTGCTATGTAAATCTGTAGCTGCATTTATATTTGGTATCAGAGCGATCAGAGGTCTGAGGTTGTGTCCGAATGAGAGTCATTTCCCATTGAAAGATGCCATCCATCAGTTGGCCGCAGACCTGGTGATTGGAAACATGCATTGATTTGCATGGTCTCTGCTGTCTTGTTTGTCGAATCCAGTGCAGTCCAATTCACACAGCATATGCGTTGGAGGTTTGCGTTTGCTATTAAAAACGTGAATTTTAAAGTTTACGTGGCTGTTTCTGATTATTCTAAATAAAGCATATATATTTTGACTCCCTGTGAAGGTGTCTCTTTATTATTTTGGCATAGTTGTGGCATTTTATGCTCTGCGTGGTGTGTGACAGAAGCACAACATTTTGTTTGTAACCTGAGTGCTTGGCTTGAGATCTCAGGAAATTTGCGTGTTCTTGGAGATTTAAAAGCCCACGGTCTTATAAAGAATTCTGCTCACTGGACGTTTTCTTTTTTTTGGATTTTCCATCTTTTTGGAATCAAGAATTAATGTGAGTTGTGCCTATATCAGTCTCCACGCCATTTGGCAGATCTGTAACTTGGTAGAGTATCATAATTTATTAAGATGTGCAGTCTCTTGAAACTCCAAGCATCTATGATATTCAGGCAAAGTTTGATAATGGCATAGCGGTTGATGATCAGAATTTCGCAGCAGAAGCGTCTTTACCAGATCTAGCTAAATAGGTTTAATCTCTGTGCATATTTGATAGAACCAAATTGTATTGTGGTGAACAAGGGCGTTCAATATATGTCTTCGCAGTCAATACAGCCAATATCGATTCCCAAAAATTTACGTTGAATCATTGCAATGGCAGATTTGATCTCGGGCCTCTACATGATTATTGTGAACTCCTTCAACACGATTTGTGACAGGATTCAAGCTTCAATTCACCGTGAACAATTCAGTGAGGTAGATCTACGATATTTCATCTTGGTGCCTAAATAAGTTTTCCCATAAGCTAACATATTTCTTCTATACAATTTATTAAGTTTGTGTTATTCTATGTTGTATGTCCAAAAATATTTTTGATCAAGTTTTGTTATCAATATAGTTTTCTTTTTATTTCCTCGTTCAACATCACCATCGTCTAGAGGAATGTTTTCACTATTTTAGTCTTACATCCAGCCGTCCCTTTTGTAATTAAAAAGTTTTTATTATTTTACGGGTCCATTGTGTTCTAGTAATTTTGTCTTTGTAATGTTATTGTAAATCAAGTTTGTGTTTTTTGGGAGTCTTCAAAAGTATAAAGGTAGTCTTGTTGAGTTAATTGTTGTTTTTAAAATCAAGTCAAAAATCACGAGTCGAGTGGTAACTAAGAGTCATATTTCATAGTTGATTCATCATATGTTATGAAGTCCTTGTTGTTTTGTCAAAGTCATGTAATTGTAAAAGTCAAATAGGTGATTTTAGGTGGTGTCAAGAGTCTTGTCAAAAATGCATTGTGAGTTAGAGTCAAAAGTCCAAAAAATTGAGTCATTATAAAAATCGTAAAAATAAAAAAAAATTGCTTGACGCATTTTAGATTTGTTACCCGACGTCGGAAAAAATAAAGTGTTTCCAATTGTGGGAAGGAAGAAAAGAATAAGATCAATGCGGAAACAAATGCACTTCATGTTCACATCTTGCTGAGTTAGCAGCATCTAAATGGAGGAAGGAGGCATCAGAGGAAGGAGGTCGAACGGTGACCTCTCGTCAGTCACCAATGACGGGGCCGCAGAATGATTTGGTGGCACAGGTGTGCAGTGTGATTACTTGTTTTTGAGTTTCTGGTGTTCCATTCGGTTGTGTGGTGTGAATTTCAGCTTGGTGTGATTCTTTTTCAGAGTTCCTTTTTTGTGTTAAATAAGTGAAATGTTCACATTGAGGGGGGAACATGATCAACATGATCCAATGTTCCATTTTCAATTTTTCAGTTGAGTATGTGGCTTTTCCTATTTCCTTAAATGCAAAAACATAGTACAGAACAAATAACATAGTGAAAGCTTGCAGACATCATGAGGCTTGGTGAGGGTAGAGCAGTCGATGATGTGTTCCTATTCGTACCTAGGTTTGTGGTTAGCCTCTTGAAAACCATTGAAGGTTATTCAGATGTGTTCCTGCTTGAGTTCCCACACTGCTAGGTCAGATGTGTTCCCTAGAGTGACTGGTTGATAAGCAGATGATTCTTGAGCATGTTCCCCGGCCGAGACAGTGCTTGGTCGATAAGAAGTTGATGTGTTCCTTCTTCTACCTTCAGTTCGAGTGTGTGCCAAGATCATGAGCACGCAGAGGTGGCAGGCTGCAAAGGAAGTGTGAAAGTTCTTTTGTTACCATGTAAACATTAAGGGGGGAATGTTAGGAAATTAATATTAATGTTTACATTATAGTTTGGGTGGTTAGTAATATTGTTATAAACAATATTACATACTTAGATCATATTATTATTGTTGTACCCAGTAAATCTATTAACGGTTTATTTGTTTGTATGGGTTCCTATTTTATAGGTCTTGGTTTTCTATTATGATGGCTATATAATAGCCTAATGTATTACAAGATATTGGGACGAGAAAATATAATATAGAGAGTGATTTCTTTGTGTAAATATGTAGCTGCATTTATAGCGATTGAGTTCAAGTTTCAAGAACAATATCAATATCAGGATATCATTCATAACTCCATGCCCAATGGATACTTCAAAGCAATCGATATTCAACCTAGCGAGCGGGTGATCCCGTGACTTGCCAAATTGTTATCCAATTTTTCCCCTCGGGGTAAATTATTAGAAAAAATGACCTTGCCTATAGGAGAAAATTATGGGGTTCAGTAACTAGGAACTTGCATTTTGAGTTTGGTTAAATCTTTTGAATCAGTCGAGCAATTTCTAGAGATTTCAGAAAAGAATAAGTTTCAAAATTCCTAAAATTAGACTTTGGAGGTGGAGATTTTGGAGATAGGCCAAAGGAGGATTTCAGAAAACTCAAGAAAATGTCTAAAATCCACGAACCCCGAAATTCAAAAATTTCATACTTTTGAGTTTCGGAGTTTCAAAAATCTCAAGGCAATTTGAAGGAAGATCAGCAATTTGCATTTTTGTAGAATGACACCTCGACCTTCAGATGGCCATAACTTTTGATTGGGAGCTCGGATTTGTGCAAGAAAGGACTTTTGGAAATCTTAGAGTCTTTGATTAATTTGAGTGGGACTAAGTTATTCAAAATGAAGAAAAACTTTCGACCTTTTTTAGAGGGTTTCCGGGTTTCCCACCAACCACAATAATGAAGGTATGGGCTTCCTTCTTGCCCAAAGAATGCATAGTACATGGAGGTATGGGTTTTTTCATGGCACCCATCACTATTGTAGGAGAATTCAATGCATTTCTTGGGTAGTTGGAGTAGGATTTCAGAATTCTTCTATCTCCTTCTCTCATTCTTCCTATATATTATAAGGAGGAAAATTTTTCAAAGGTTGGACAATTCGGTTTTGCACCCTCACTTCTTCTCTTTTCTGCAAGTGGATTTGTGGATTTTCAACCTCCCATTCAAAATTTAATGTAGGTTTGTGCACATTGGCCATTGTAATTTCTTGTATCAAATTAGTGGAGCAATAAAATATGTCCATTGATGATTTCAGCCCTCTCTTGTGTTCTTTTCCTTCTTTCGATCTCTCATTACAATATTGGTTATACTGTGTAAGGTAATTTTATTACATTTTAATGGTTTTTGTTTAATTACAAAGCAAGTGTTCAAAATCCCTTTGGTGCATCACCTTTTTTAGTTTAGATTTAATTTCTTGTAACCCTCTAAACCCTGTCTCCTTGGTAAGTTAGAGTATATTTCAGAGTAGATCATCTACAATTTGAATGTGCGCATCTGAACATAGGAATAGGAACCAACCTTCATCTAGAGAGCTTTCCCGATTGTAAAGTCCCACACTTTGGGAAAATCTCCATGTTATGCAATCACAACGATATCTGTAACAATCCTTCAAATTTCAAAATAGATCGGGGTGCTTATGATTACGCATCAAAAGGAACATTGAGAGGTTACAACTTACCATTATGAGTGATCATAGGGATGTGAGAATAATTTGAAGTTGGTGATGTTTTGGGAATACTAGATGTAGATGTAGCAAAAATAAGAGGTGCAATAGAAGAATCAACATGAGTTTCATCGAGAGAGGAAGAATAAAAAATATGTGGAAATGAACATGAAATATCCGTAGATAATAATATCTAAGCTAGTAGGAATGAAAAAATCATCATGCATACCATCGAAACAACCTCGAAGTAAATGAAAGAGGATTGTAAAATTCACATTCAAGAGTTTAAAAGAAGTAGAATCATTACTAATTTGTTCATGCAAATAAATTTCCTGAGTATGAGAAATATTTTCACATACAAGTATCTCATCAAGTGTATCATCAACATCTAATGCACTAGGAGAAGAACTATCATGAAATGTATTTTTATAATCATTAGAAGCATTTTTAGAAATGGAAGAAGTCTCAAAATACAACTTTACAATCATCATGACTAATATAAGAGATAGCATCATGCACATGTACATTACCATCCTGATTTATTTCTATAGTAACAAAATCAAGACCAAGCATATAATCAATAATAGCATCATCAATATTTTTAGCAAAAAATAAAAGAAGGTGGAGTATTCCTAGATCCTATGGAATAGCAAGGAGTATAACCAAAAAAATTTGTTCTTTGGAAACAATGGTGCAAGAAGAATGAGTGAAACTAATAGGACTTTTGTATTCATTAGATAAAAGTATTCTTTAAGTATTATCATCAATGTGAGGATTGCAATAGAGAGTTCCAAGTTCAGCTTTTAGTAACCTCATCAAAAATAAGGTTAACACTCTTGTGATGCATAGCTTTCTAGGAGAAGAAGAACTACTTTTCTCCATTATGTGGATCCTATGGAAAAGATACAAATTCTATAATGATATACAATAAAATATATATATTTTATTAAAATATTTTTTTAGAAACTACTATAATGATATAAAAAAGATACAAATGCTAAGAAATTTTTATAGATATAACTATGAAATAAAATAAAGAGATGGGGAACTTATATTTTTCACTTATCTCGAAGTACATTTGAATGTATAAACTAGTAACTCGAATGTCGAGAAGAGCAACCAAAAAAATGTAGAAGATTCATGAATGTTGGGACTAGGGTGCTTGGGAAGGGGTGAGGGAAACTAGGGTGCTAGAGACCTCTCCTAGGTGTCGAAGTATGAAGAAGAGTTTAAAACCTTGTTTCTTCACCATCACTATGGTTTCAAAAATTTATTTGATGATGACTTATATGTCGCACTTGGATTGGATGTACCTACAAACATGTAACATAAGTAATGTCTTTAAAAATACTCAAACCATATAAAATATGAAAAAAAAAGATGAAAATGAGGGATTGGAATATCCTCGAGTTATCATCAAAGTTAACTTATGACTGTTGGGTTTCTAAAATGTACTTTTAAAGCACACCACAGTTAGGGGACAGAAAGTCCCTCCTCTTTAATGGGAGAGGTTCCCTTATTGAAAGCAAATAACAAAACCTATGTACAAATGTACAATTTACATCAAAATGTGGATTTCTGATATCATAAAATGTATTATATGCCCAAGAGTTTATCAATACGGATGATAGAAGACTTAGGGGAATGGGAGAGGACAAAGAAGACACTACTTTAGGAAAATGATAGCAGAGAAAACCCCTATGTGCATTGAGTAAAGAAGTTCATAATAGAATCACATACATTCATAACAAGCACAATTTTGATGACACAAAGTTCTCAAAGTCACACCACTAGAACACAAAATTTCTTATTATAAAAATAGATGATTCCCGATTTAAAGAGAAAGATGAAATACGGAAGAAGAAAAGGAAGAAGGGGAAACCCCTGTATTGATTTCTTTTGATTCAATTTACACTTGCAGAGTATCATAATTCCAACCCTTTACAATGGCGAAGAAGAGACATTAAGTAATTTGCGAAAAGCGATTCTGATAAGTTCAACTTCTTCATGCGTTCGTGTCGATCCAGATCCTTGATCCATGAAGGGCGTTAATGGAGGTAAAACCATGTTTTCATATAATGTCGTTATACCTATTTTACAAATTTAAATGAGTCATCCATCATGCTTTTAAAAATTTCAAACTGAGTCGTCCACATGGTAGAACCTCATTGGAATAGGCATGAAGGACGTGTTATCTCTCGAAAGTGCACCCTACAAAGAGATAGCAATAGATTTTCTAAGCCTGCAAAATATCTCTCTCTCATAGATACAATGGAGACACCTCAAGTCTGTGGGTATACCTATTGTGAGGTGAATCTCTAGGGATTAAAAGGTCGGTTCCTTATTGGTGTATACTAAACTGGTTTCTTGGGAGTTTTAAGGGCAAAAGATGACTAAAAATTAATAATACTAAGGTGATACACCAAATTTGTGTGAGAACTTTGACTGAGTGATATACACAACTGATTTGTGAAGAATTCTTTAATGCACGAACCAATTAATACCTTTTGTAGAAATCTAAGGGCAAAACACTTAATTTGTACTGAGGGAGATTCACAATAGTACTAGTAAGCTAACATGCACAATAAAATTTAAGAGAAAGGATAAATTTGCAGCAGGGTAAAGTGGTTAATCAGGGAATTTTCATTCACAAGATTAATGTTGACATACACAAGACTGCAAAATAACTTGGAAAGGCATAAAATAATTCACACTCAGAGGGAAAAACTGAGAAATGGCTTCAGTACTCATATATCAAAATTTCTCTGGGAAGTTCTCTAAAAATTCCCCCTCCTTGTGCTTTGCAAAAGCACACAATATATAGCAAAAGTTCACCCCCTTCCTAAAAATAGCCTAAAGGTGTACTCACCCATGCATCCTAATTTTATCCTTTATTTAATAATAAATAAAGGGATAAAATAATACAAACTAAAGCATGTAATAAAAATAGGCATTAACACCTTAGATACAATATAGTCAAACTAAAGTTGACTATTCTATTTTAAAGAAAGAAAGGGTGAATAATTTGCTAAAATACAATTTGCTTGCTAGGCAAGTCTTCCTCCATGCAAATTCATCATCTTCTCTATTATATCTTGTTGTGAAGGCATGCAAAATATCATTCTCTCGTATGTGATCAAAAGCTGCAATCCTTAGCAATATTTGTAAAAACAATGTGTGGGGACCACCTCCAATTTGCACATGCTCTGATTTTTTTAACTCTTTTCTGAATAGTCACATGAGTGACACTTTGCAAATTTTACATCAAACCCCTTGTGGGGACCACTTCCAATTGTTTGGTTTGGAATATGCGCCACCTTTTGGACTTAAGAAAATTCATGTGTTTGAATAAAAGGGGCACCACATTTGATTAGGCCACCATGTGTATTTGAACGACCATATAAGGTCCACCACCTTGGTTTGCTTGGCCTATTATATTTTTCACCTTTTCGGTGATCATGGCATATATTATGGTGTTTTGATTATTTTGAAGCATTTATTATTAGCTCAGACTATGGTTAGACTTTTCAAAAGTTGTGGCAATGATTAATCTTTTGGCCACGTGGGCTCACCCCTTCCCACTGTGACTCACCCCTTGCGAACTTTGGTTGGTGGTGACCTAACCCCTGCTGGGTTTACTTGCATTCCCGGATACGTTAACAACCCTTTATCTTCACTTATCTAATTATGTTGTCATTGATCCTTAACTCTAGGTTAGTGTTTTGAAACCTTGGTCTCAATGGGAAGTTAAAGCCTTCAAGATCTTTTCTTTTTCATTTCATTCGAGTTTTCGTTCCATGGGTAAAGCCCGGAAAAAAATTTCCCTCCACTTTGATAAAAATCATGGTGGTTTTGGAGATCTTCAAGCCTGTATACTTCTTTCTCAGCCTTAGACGCCATAGACCTTCACTTCATCCTACATTTTTGATGAAACACGTATGTATTTGTTATATTTCATTTTATGTAGCTTGGCCTTTTTCCTATGTAGATGTTTTGTCTGTGAAACTTAGTTGGTTTTAGTCATTTTCCCCTAAGTTTTTCAATCTCTGTATAAATGACAAATATCTCGCATTTATTTTTGGGTTTTTCTTTATATATTCGGCTTAATTGAGCTCGGACGAGCTCAGTAAAGGAAGTTATCACCATTTTTATCGTTTTGACTTCCTTACTCGAGCACGGTGAGTTCTTGTACTCTATTGATTATTTGCAAGTGTAAAAAGAAATGGAAAGAAACTTTTATATTGACTTGTGTTTTCCTTCTTTGGGATCCGCTTGGCTTGGGAACTTGATTGAAAATGTCCTTTGTTGATACTTTAGCTGTGTCTTTCCTTTCTATAGATGTAGTTTCGGTTTGTTGTAAACTTCACTATTTACGCTCTTCATGGTACCTGTCACCATATTGGGTGCATGTTTTTCTACTGTAGATGCATACTTGGCATAAATCAATTGTTCAAAAGGAAAATTTTCTTAAGTGTGAAGTTATTTTCTATTTTTTCTGGAAGATGACGGTTTGTTTAGCTTTGAAGATCTGTAACTTTAGACATGGCATTTGTGATTCGTTTCTTCTTTCTGTACTAGAAAAAACTCCACTTCTGAGTATAGGGTTATCATTTCTTTGAGCTCTAATGAGGAATTTGTTTCTTTGAGCTTTGTAGATTTGTCACTTGGGTTTTAATAGAAATTGGATTTATAGTATACCCTTTGAGATTTTCATCTGTATTGGTTCTGTAGATAGTTACATCTTAAACTAGGTTACCGTTTTGATCTCTGTTGAATGAAAAATCTTTGTATTTCTAAATAACATATTGGTTGTGATAATTTTCTAAATAAATCATGTAATTGCATCTGTATTTGATTAGTTTTCTTGGATAGATAGTTGTATTCCTTTTTATAATGAAGAGCTTGATCCTTTCCTCGGGAACTTTAAAGAAAATCATAAGTTCTTTTATGAAAACCCCATTTTGCAAAGGGAAAATCTAGCAATTTTTTTCTAAAATCCTTCTCTTTCTAGATTTTTGCAACTTGACCATTCTTAAAAGATATGAAAAAGTCTCTCTCGCTTGTCATTCACTTGAATGAAAGCTGTTCATGTTAGCTTTGCACGATCTATTGAAAACATTGGAAAACTATGAAGTAGTTGGCCTTTGATTCACACTTGAATTTGGAAATAAAAGTGAACTTTTAATAGCTGCAACATGATGAACTTTTGGAATACTTGTATGTTTCATTTGATCATGATATCAACTTAAAAGTGATGAAACATGTACTTTGTTGAATGTTTGTATTCCTTTTGAAGTTCAGATAGCTTATAAAGCATGTAGTAGCTAAAAAAGCATGTGTTTCAATTCTGTTTTAAATTAAAAGTCAATTTTACAAGGGGAGATTCTGGAAAAAAATTTCCAAAATCCTATTTTTCTCTCTCCTTTTCCATATTTTCAACTTTGATTTGCAAAAATATTCTTTTGTTGACCTATTTTGATGCTTCTTCCTACCTGTAAACCATCTAGAAATGATGTTTGTTTTCCATTCAGTAGTTGCTTCTTTCTTAACCAGTTAAATTGATTTTTCCATTCTTATGTCACAACCTCTTCCTATAAAACTTAGAAATAAGTTCGATATATATAAGCTTTTGGCCTCTCTTGTATCCATGTGATTTTATTTTCTTCTTAATTCTTCTTCTCCAAACTGACCTTCAACTTCTTTTTCAAGTCAATCTCCACATCTAACTTATTTGTAATCTATTCAGTTTCTACCTTTCTACTCCAATCCCTAGCTATTTTGTTTCTTCTGTCACTCATTTCTCTTTATGTACTCTACTCTTCTTTTGCTACCAGACATCTGTATCCCTGAATTACCCTGTGTCATGTGCCTGTATTTCTTTCTTTCAAGTACCATTAGATACATTGAACTTAGAATATGTATTTTCTTTAGAATAGGTGTATAGGAATAAAAATGTACCCTGAACGCAATTTGATAGGTACTGCTCTTTGTCTTGCAGGTGAAAAGAAGATGGAGATGGAAGGAAAGATGGAACGAGATGCAGCTGGGGATGATGTGGAGCAGAAAGAAGATAGAAAAGGCAATGATGGGTTCACTTTTACTCCTCTACTCTTATTCTTTAGCACATGCAGTATTCTCATTTCCATGTATATGATGTTGTTACTTAGTCACATCCCATGGCTTGTGTGGGAAAACTTATGATCTCTTATGAATAAAGCATTAAATTGAAATAATGAGTTGACTATCTCTTTTTGCATTTAGTTTTTCTTTTGATTGTACAATGATGTATGCAACTCAATATCTCAATAAAATGAATTAAAATAAGAGATAAACTTAAAATGAATACCTATAACTCTAGTAAACCATCATTGAATGAGATGTTCCTCCTTGTATGTTGTTTGACTACCTTAGCATATGCTCTTCATTTTGACTCCTTCCTACTACCTCCATTTAGACATTATTGTCACTGTTTGTCTGTCGATATTTTCTTGATGGAAGTAGCAGGAAAGGAGTCACTTGTAACATTTTATGCCAGCATAGATGGATGTAATTTCGTTAATCACAAACAACTTTGATGAATACAGAGCAATAAATCGATGAGCACAAACATAATAATAATGAATCTGATCATTTGAAAACTGCAACTATGTTTGTTGTCCCAGGACCATACACTTCACATATTCTGCAATCCGGTGTCTTCATCGAGACAACATAGCTATTCTTTGGGGCTTGTGTTCTTTTGCTGAGAATATTCGTGAGATTGTAGACTATGTGATTTGTTACATTTTGTAACAACACACATAGCTAGAGATTTCACTTAATCTTTTTCACAAAATAGTAGTAACAACATAATCTAATACAAATTCCCCTAGCTTAGGTATACTTCACCAATGCTATCTATCGTAACAAAGTTTCAAGTTGCCCATTTCTGCACAAGTGTAGAAATTGTCAACATTTCTGGTGATCTTGTGGGGAAAGCTTCTTGCTAGCTTATAGAATAGTGCCTTACTCTTGTCCATTGGGTATGGAGTCCAAATATGTGACCAAAATCTGCCCTTTTCTGAAAGGTCCAACCCTTCCAAAACAAACTAAAGCTAGGAAAAGATCTAGCAAACTAGACCACGTGCACGAATGCACTTATTGAAAATAAAGAATGATGCAATGTGTAGAAACTACACTTATTGAACAGGAGATCCTACTCTAACAATCACTGTAAGATTTTCAATAATAGTGTTTGAAAAACATACCATTTACAGGAATGGGGAGTTCCTCTCGATTCAGCTTCGAAAGCTGAAAAGTATTATGTTCCTTGCAAGTTGAAATCATGTAAGGACCACTTCAGAGTGTATCAAATTTTGAGTGTCTTCATGGCTTTGCACGATCAGCATCTCATTTCAGAACAATATCTCCTTCATTGAAGATTCTGAATCTGGCTTTCTTGTCAAAAGTCTTCTTCATCATTTGATTCTTCTACATATTTAAATGAGCTTGATCTCTTAGCTCTTGTAATTCCATCAATTCTTTATAATGAGTCTACAATGGTTTATTTTCAAATAATTCCAATTGATGCAGCAAATCCAATGTAGGTAATTCAACTAAATTAGCATTCTCGCTTCTTTTCCATACACAAGTTTGTATGGTGAGTTACCAAATGATCTCTTAGGGGTCACCCTATCAGGCCAAAGTGCTGAATTCACATTAGATGCCAAGCTCTTTGATTATCCTTGACTGTTCGTTGGATGATCCTTAACATATTTTGTTATTACTCTCAACTAAGTGATTACCTTGTGGGTAATAATTAGATGAAGAGCTTAAATAGATTCCATGGTTGTAGCCCAATCTATTACTTTAGCACCAAGAAATGGTAGAGTATTATCTACGATATGATAGTTGTTGGAACACCAAATTTGTAGACTATACCTTCATACAAGGATAGTATTGAAGCTTCATTAACATCTTTCAAGGCTATTGCTTCATTCCATCGTGTAAAATAATCATGTGCAGGTTAAGATCCATTTATGACCTTGTGAAGAAGGTGGTTTTATCATTCCAATAAATTCAAGAACCCACCGCATAAAGGGTGATCAACCGAGATAGGTCAGTAAAGGCGGTGAAGCTAAACATTCTTTTCGATAAAGAAAGCACATTTTTACACTTTACGATTCGTTCAAAACAGTCCTTAAATATGCTAGGCTAGTAGTAACCTACTTTCATGATCTTTAGAGTTGTAGTGCGTCTTGAGAAGTGACCTCTATAGGTCCTTCATGGAATTCGATAATATTTTCTAGATTTTATCGTAATCAACACATCGCAACAAGATTCCATTTATATCTCTTTTGAAAAATACACCATCAACAAAAGGATAAGGAATGGCGTGTAACCGGAAATAACTTTGTTTATTCTTATCCATACCTTCCAGATAGGTGCCATGTTGTAGATAGTTAGCCAAATCAGTCATCTAAATTAATTCCTAAATTTCTTGAGAAGGTTCAGGTTGTTGATTTTCTGGTTGTAACATAATATTTGATTGTTGATACGTGGTTTCAGCATGTTGTTCTGAATCTTCAAGTTCTGTAGCCTGTTGTTTCTCCATATTAGTGATTAGATGCTCACATAAACCTTTACCTTGAACTGTCTTGGCAACTCGGATATCAACATCATATTCCATAACCTTCGTTATCTAGCCTACTCTTTTCTCATTCAGTTCTTTCTTTAGCAAGAAATCTTTCACACTTAGATGGGAAATAAGAACATGAATTCTATTGTTTGAAAGCATGTACTTAAAATTCTTTAGTCCTTTGACTACTGAAATTACTTGTTTTTCAAGGAACGTGTACCTTGTTTCATAATCATGCAAACTCTATCCAAAGAAAGCAATTGGTTGTTTGATATTTTCATCATTGACCTGGGTTAGAATAGCCGAGACTGTCTCAGCTCCCGCAAGTGCATACATTGTAAAATCTTTATCAAAATTTAGATTTGTAAGAGTAGGGGCCTGAGAAATAGTTGTTTTGATAGCCTCAAAACCTTCTCTCCCTTCGTTGGTCCAAGAGAACGTTTTCTCTTTCTTTAACATAGTTGTCAACGATTTAACCAATGTTGTAAAATCTGGAACAAATCTCCTAACAAAGTTGATTTTTCCCAAAAAGCTCTGTAATGCCTTCTTGTGATGAGGCAATGATAGCTGTGATATAGCTTCGATTCTAAAAGGATCAATTGCTAAACCTTGCTTAGAAACAATATGACCAAGTAGTTTACCTTGATGTACTAAAAAGATAGACTTTTTGGGGTTCAAGGATATTCGAACTACCTACATAACTGAAAATTCTACCTTAAATGCATTAGATGTTCTTCAGAATCTTTTGAAAAAATAGTAACATCATCTAAATAAACAAGTATGCATTTATTTAGTAGGCTGTGAAAAGCCATGTCCATTGCACGTTGAAACATTGCACCGAATTTGAAAGACCAAAAGGCATTCTTTTGTAAGCATAAGTACCCCACTTGGTGGTAAAAGTTGTCTTATATCTATCCTCTTCTCGAGACTAAAATTTGATTGTATCCGCTATAACCGTCTAGAAGGGATAATCTATCTGATCCTGAAACTGTTCTCAAAATCTGATCCATGTTTGGTAATGGATAATGATTTTTAATGATGCTTTGTTAAGATCTCTAAAATCCACACATAATATGATTTCACTATTCTTTTTCTAACAGAACAAGATTTGCTACCAGACTTGAATGCTTAAATAGTAAAATAATTCTGATTAAATCAATTTTGATAACTCTTTCCTCATAAGAGGTTCTATTCAGGATTTTAGGCCTCTCGTTTTTTCCTAATTGGTTTAGAATTTGGTTGTAATTTAATGGTATGATGTGCGATCGGGGTCAAACACTTTCAAGTCTTGGTATCTTGAGCGAAAACATCTTTAAATTATGTGCAAAGCATAATAAAAGACAGCTTTTTCGGATAAGGAACATACCTTTCTAAGGAATAGATTCTTTCCTTCATCGGCCTGAAATATCTTCATAATTATCAGCATGAGTAGACATCTTTGTTTTGTCCTTTCTTAACTAGACATCGAGTGCTAAAGATGTCTTCCAATGTGACAAGTCCCCGAGGCAATTTGTTTTTCTTTAGTTGAACAATCTGGTCACCGTATAAATGTTGTAATTTATCCTGATTTACTGCAGAAAATTCAGCTTCTTGCTACAAAAACCTGCAGATTTGATCATCACTTTCAAAAACCTACCAATTTGATTCATTATCAGGGATAGAAGGCCTGACAATTAACTTAATATGAGGCTGAATTTTGCTATTTTCTATCTGTTCCAGCACTTGAAACTAGCACCAACTACTGCATGTCTGTCAACATGCTTATTTTCAGTTCTAGGAATAGATTGAATATTAATAGCATCGAAATATTCCATTAACTCGAAACTCTATGTCCATGTAAGACTTCAATAATGGAAGATTACAAACATTGAAGTTTATTACTTGATTGATAACCAATGAGAATCACCAAAGATTTGTAATGTGTTAATCCCTCTTGTTACGGCCCAAAGTAAGCCATGAATTAATGCTTCATATTCAACTACATTACAAGTACATGAAAATTGGAGACTCAAAGATGTAAAATACCTTTAGTTTTTGGGGAAGTGAGCATCAAACTTGCTCCCTATCCATTCTTATTATTAGCCCCATCGAAATGAAGCTTCCAAATCCCTTACATTGAATTCTCTATTTTGGACAAGTAAGGGAATTGTTGCATTTTCTTCATGCATACAATATACACAAAAATAATGTTCTTCAACTTCCTTAAAAGGATCATGGCAATGTTATTCAACTATTTCCTCCACCATAAACATGTTAGAAACACCCTCTAATGCTGAAACTTGAGCTACATCATCGAAATCAGATTGATCCAACGTTGAATAATTTGCCACCGCATTTAAAGAATGAGGCTCAATGTGAAATCTGGCCAATGGTTCTGAATTGATGGTAACCTTAGTGCCATAATGTGTGGTGAAAAACAAGAAAGACCAATCTGAAGAGAGATAACCTCCTATTTTGTTGTAAAGTCTCTAGATAGGCACAAAGCAAAATATGGAGGTAAATCCACAACAGTAACATCTTGCAAAATGGAAACATTTGGGCAAGCATGTAATGTTACCTCTAAATTTCTTATTATACCAACTGTATTAGTTGTAGTCCCATCAAGTTGTAAAACACTCTTTTCTATAGGTTCATACTGTAGGCCCAATTTTTCAGCAATTGCTTTTGGCATAACTGTGCTACTTGCACCGCTATCCACCATGCAGTTATGAACTAGATTTTCTCCAATAATCAATGATAGATAAAATGGTGGTGGCTTATTTATGTCATGAGCATTTAAAACCTTCTAAACCATCCATCTAACCCCTTTTATGTGGTCTTGATCAAGTGTTCCAAGGACCATATCTGTCTTTTGAACTTCCTTTTCTGTTGTTTTTGAAGAAATTTACAGTTTAGCTAGTTCATGAGAGAGTAAATCATGATGTCTTGGAATGCTTAAAGCATCCCACATTGAGATGTTAACATTATGCTTCTTCATTACATCAATGATATTAAAAGAAGCAACCGTTTTAGAGATAGACTCAACTGTTTTTGCATAAGCCTTAGCAAAAATGGATTCTACTTCAATAGCTTTGGATATCTGAGGAACAAATAACCTTCTTGGATCAGGCTGAAGCTATTTTTGTTGCTCTTTAAAAACTATAGTACTTGTTTTTTTGAGGATAGTAGGATTGTTGGTTGGTTTTGGGGTTGTAGATGCTAAATTATCTATAACAGTGAGCAACATAGGTCTATTTTGTTGTTTTTTATTTTCAGTAGCCTTCTCTTGAGCTCTAGTGGTAACAAAAATGAAATCTTCCTCATTAAAGCTAACCAAATTCTGTTCAGGTGCTTTCTGAACATGACTTTCTTGCTACCCACTCTCCATTTGAGGCATGAACAATGCTTCAGGTTGAGGTTGTGCAACAAGATTCAGGTTCAGGAAAGCATTTGGGCAATTTGCAGTAATTGAATGAGGCTAATTGCAAGGTTGGCACCACTCTTCTGTAGCCATATTGACTGGAACCAAAGCATTAGATGTACTAGGAATGTTGGGATAAAGCGCCTTTCTTGATAAGGTACGCTATAATTCGATTTTGTTGGTAAGGCTACCTATTTTGCTGACCTTGCCGATTTTGCTAATAAGGAGCCTGATAAGGTCTGTTAGGCAATGTGAGTTTGTTTTCAATTGATGTTAGCTTATTTCCCATGGTTTACAAGACTTTAAACATATCCAGGGATGGGGCTGTAATAGTTGGCTCCACTATTGTAGTAGGTTGTGGAATAAGAGCTAAATCTACCAAAAATGACATTGTAGGCCTTGGTGCTAATTTTCCAGCCTGAATAAGGTTGTTTTCAACTTTTATAGTAGTGTCATAGGCCTCTGGAAGAGTAAAAGCTCCCATGGATTGGATCATAGTTGCAATATCACTATTCAATGCTCTGAGGTAGTAAAGGAAAGCGTGATCAGCTTGAGGCTTAACACTTGCTGGGATTCTTTCCCAAGTCCTAGTGAAACGGATGTTGAAACTAGACATATACTCATGAGGGGCTCTTTTGATAGTAGATAGTTGTTCTATGAGGGATAAATGGTCTGAATTATCTTGGAACTGTTTCAGTAGTTTTTCACCTAATTCATCCCAAGTTCTTATGCTTCCAATCTCTAGATTTCTATACCATTGCAAGGCTTGTCCTTTAAAATATGCAGTTAAAATTCTTAAAGCTATGTCTTCATGAGTGATATTATGGACTACACATATGGTTGCAACATCTTTAATATGTTCAGTAGGTGTAACTTGATTTTCTCTCTAATAAATGATGGAAAAATTTTCATGGTAGCATTGGGAATATCATGGTAAACTAGAATTACTAATGGGATACCATTAGTAAAGGTCACAAAATTTCTAGGTGGTTGAATAGCCATTGGAAAAACTGGGATATGGATTGAAAAATTTATACGTGGTGAAGGAATATCAGGAGGAGGGTTATCAAAACCAGGTCTATTATAAGGCAATGTATTACCAACTCTTCTCCTTCTAGCAGAATTCAAAGGTAAAGAAACAAACTCAGGAGGAATTCCTCTTACCAATGATCTTGTAGTCACTTTAGGCATGGAACATGCTGCAATACTGGTCTGAAATCAGCTTTATGGAGTCGCCAAAAGATCATAAAATCTTTAGAATAAATTGTTGCAGCTTGCTCCCGAAAGTAAATTTTATTTGTTGTAAATCTACTTTAGATCTACTCTAGAATATATAATGTGCATGTAGATCTAATTATTATCCCACCAAGCGTGCAAAAACTGTTATCTCTCGAAAGTGCACCCTGTAGAGAGATGGCAACATATTTTCTAAGCCTGAAAAATATCTCTCTCTCTCTCATAGATATAATGGAGACACCTCAGTGTCATGGGTATACGTACTGTGAGGTGAATCTCTAGAATTAAATGGCCGATTCTTTTTGGTGTATACTAAACTGGTTTCTTGGGAGTTTTAAGGGCAAAAGATGACTGAAAATTAATAATACTAAGGTGATACACCAAATTTGTGTGAGAACTTTGACTGAGTGATATACACAACTGATTTGTGAAGAATTATTTAATGCACGAACCAATTAATACCTTTTGCAGAAATATAAAGGAAAAACACTTAATTTGTACTAAGGGAGATTCACAACAGTACTAGTAAGCTAACATGCACAATAAAATTTAAGCAGAAAGGATAAATTTGCAGCAGGGTAAAGTAGTTAATCAGGGAATTTTATTCACAAGATTAATGTTGACATACACAAGACTGCAAAATAACTTGGAAAGGAAAAATAATTCACACTCAGAGGGAAAAAATGGCAGAAATGGCTTCAAGTACTCATATATCAAAGTTCTCTGGGAAGTTCTCTAAAAAACTCCCCATCCATGTGCTTTGTAAAAGCACATAGTGCTAGCCTAAAGACTGTACTCACCCGTGCATCCTAATTTTATCCTTTATTTAATAATAAATAAAGGAATAAAATAATACAAACTAAAGCATGTAATAAAAATAGGCATTAATAGCCTTAGATACAATAGTCAAACTGAAGTTGACTGTTCTATTTTAAAGAAAGAAAGGGTGAATAATTGCTAAAATACAATTTGCTTGCTAGGAAAGTCTTCCTCCATGAAAATTCATCATCTTCTCTATTATGTCCTGTTGTGAAGGCATGCAAAAATATCATTCTCTGTATGTGATCAAAAGCTGCAATCCTTAGCAATATTTGCAAAAATAATGTGTGGGGACCACCTCCAATGTGCACATGCTCGATTTTTTAACTCTTTTATGAATAGTCACATGAGTGACACTTTGCAAATTTTACATCAAACCCCTTGTGGGGACCACCTCCAATTGTTTGATTTGGTACTGCCACCTTTTGGACTTAGGTAAATTCATGTGTTTGAATAAAAGGGGCACCACCTTTGATTAGGCCACCATGTGTATTTGAACGACCATATAAGGTCCACCACCTTGGTTTGCTTGGTCTATTATATTTTTCACCTTTTCGGTGATCATGGCATATATTATGGTTTTTTCATTATTTGGAAGCATGTATTATTGGCTCGGACTATGGTTAGACTTTTGAAAATTCATGGCAATGATTAATCTTTGGGCCACATGGGCTCACCCTTCCCGGTGACTCGCCCCGCAAACTTTGGTTGGTGGTGACTAAACCCCTGTTGTGTTTACTTGCATTCTCAGGATACGTTAAGAGCCCTTGATCTTCGCTTATAAAATTATGTTGCCCTTGCCCTTTTTTTATTTCATTCGATTTTCATTCCACGAGGGAAGCCCTAGAAAAAAAAATTGCTCGCATTTTGATGAAATCATGGTGGTTTTGGAGGTCTTCAAGCCTGTAAACTTCGTTCTCGGCCTGGACGCCATAGATCTTCACTTCAGCCTACATTTTTTCAATGAAACATGAAGGTATTTGTTCTGTTTCATTTTCTGTAGCTCGACCTTTTTTCCTCTGTAGATGTTTTGTTTGTGAAACTTAGTTGGTTTCAGTCATTTTCCCCTGAGTCTTTTGATCTCTGTATAAATGACAAATCTCTACATTTCTTTTCTAGTTTTTGGTTTGTATATTTGGCTTCAATGAGCTCAAGTGAGCCTATTAAGGAAGTTGTCACCATTTTGTATCATTTCGACTTCCTTACTCAAGCACGGTGAGTTCTTGTACTCTGTTGATTATTTGCAAGAGTGAAAATAAATGGAAAGAAAATTTTGAACTGTCTTGTGTTTTGCTTCTTTGCGATCTAGCTCGGCTTGTATGGGAACTTGATTGAAAACATCCTTTGTTGATACTTTAGCTGTGTCTTTCCTTTATGTAGATGCAGTTTCGGTTTGTTGTAAACTTGACTGTTTACACTCTTCATGGTACCTGTCACCGTATTGGGTGCCTATTTTTCTACTGTAGATGCATACTTGGCATAAATCAATTGTTCAAAAGGAAAATGTTCTTAAGTGTGAAGTTCTTTTCTATTTTTTCTGGAAGATGAAAGTTTCAGTTTAGCCTGAAGATCTGTAACTTTAGACATGGCATTTGTGATTCGTTTCTTCTTTCTGTACTTGCAAAAACTCCACTTCTGAGTATAAGGTTGTCATTTCTTTGAGCTCTAATGAGGACTGTTTGCCAAGTTTTGTAGATTTGTAACTTGGGTTTCAATAGAAACTGGATTCACAGTATACCCTTTGAGATTTTCATCCTGTATTGGTTCTATAGATAGTTACATCTTAAAACTGGGTTATCATTTTGATCTCTGTTGAATGACAAATCTTTGTATTTCTGAATAACATATTGTTTCGATAATTTTTGAATAAATCATCTAATCTGCATTTGTATTTGATCAGTTTTCTTGGATAGATAGTTGTATTCCTTTTATAATGAAGAGCTTGATCCTTTTCCCGAGAACTTTAAAGAAAATCACTAAGTTCTTTTCTAAAAACCCCATTTTGCAAGGGGAAACTTTGGAAAAAAATTCTAAAATCCTTCTCTTTCCAAATTTTTGCAACTTGACCATTCTGAAAAGATATGAAAAAGTCTCTCTGGCTTGTCTGCTCACTTGAATGAAACTGTTCATGCTAGCTTTTCTTGATCTATTGCAAACTTTGGAAAATCTGTGAAGTAGTTGGCCTTTGATTCACACTTGAATTTGGAAATAAAATGAACTTTTAATAGTTGCAACATGATGAACTTCTGGAATACTGTATGTTTCATTTGATCATGATATCAACTTAAAAGTGATGAAACATGTACTTTTGTTGATTGTTTTTATTCCTTTTGAAGTTCAGATAGCTTATAAAGCATGTAGTAGCTAAAAAAGCATGTGTTTCAATTCTATTTTAAATCAAAAGTCAATTTTACAAGGGGAGACTCTTGGAAAAAAAAATCCAAAATCCTATTTTTCTCTCTCCTTTTCTAGATTTTCAACCTTGATTTGCAAAAATATTCCTTTCTTGACCTATTCTGATGCTTCTTCCTTCCTATAAACCATCTGGAAATGATGTTTGTTTTCCATTCGGTAGCTGCTTCTTTCTTAACCAGTTAAACTGATTTTTCCATTCTTATGTCACAACTTGTTCTTGTAAAACTTAGAAATAAGTTAGAAATATATAGGCTTTTTGGCCTCTCTTGTATCCATGTGATTTTATTTTCTTCTTCATTCTTCTTCTGCAAACTGCCTTCAACTTCTTTTTCAAGTCAATCTCCACATCTGTCTCTTTTATAATCTATTCCAGTTTCTGCCTTTCTACTCCAATCCTTAGCTATTTTGTTTCTTCATGTCACTCATTTCTCTTTATGTACTCTACTCTTCTTTACTACCAGCCCATCTGTATCCCTGAATTACCCTGTGTCATGTACCTATATTTCTTTCTTTCAAGTACCATTAGATACATTGAACTTAGAATATGTATTTGCTTTAGAACAGGTGTATAGGAATAAAAATGTACCCAGAGCCCAATTTGATAGGTATTGCTCTTTGTCTTTTAGGTGAAAAGAAGATGGAGATGGAAGGAAATATGGAATGAGATGAAGCTGGGGATGATGCAGAGTAGGAAAGAAGATAGAAAAGGTAATGATGGGTTCACTTTTACTACTCTACTCTTATTCTTTAGCACATGCAATATTCTAATTTCCATGTATATGATGTTGTCACTTAGTCACATCCCACGGCTTGTGTGGGAAAACTTATGATCTCTTATGAATAAAGCATTAAATTGAAATAATGAGTTGACTATCTCTTTCTGCATTCAATTTTTCTTCTTATTGTAGAAAGATGTATGCAACTCCAAATCTCAATAAAATGAATGAAAATAGGAGATAAACTTAAGATGAATACCTATAACTCTAGTAAACCATCATTGAATGAGATGTGCCTCTTTGTATGTTGTTTGACCGCCTTTAGCATATGCTCTTCATTTTACTCCTTCCTACTACCACCATTTAGACATTATTGTCCTTTGTTTGTCCTGTCGATATTTTCTTGATGGAAGCGGTAGGAAAGGAGTCACTGTAACATTTTATGCCAAAGATAGATGGATGCAATTTCGTTAATCACAAACATTGTAATAATTCGATGAACACAAACATAATAATAATGAATCTGATCATTTGAAAACTGCAACTATGTTTGTTGTCCTAGGACCATACACTTCACATATTTTGCAATCCATTGTCTTCATCAAGACAACACAGTTGTTCTTCGGGGCTTGTGTTCTTTTGCTAAGGATATTCGTGAGATTGTAGACTATGTGATCTGTTACGTTTTGTAACAACACACATAGCTGCAGATTTCACTTAATCTTTTTCACAAATCAACAGTAACAACATAATCTGATATAAATTCCCCTAGCTTAGGTATACTTCACCAATGCTATCTTTGTAACAAAGTTTTGAGTTGCCCATTTCTGCACAAGTGCAGAAATTGTCAACAGGATGCCTTTGGAATTTTGTTACTTTATAGAGATTTGGAATTTTTTTCATATTTTTGTCCACCGACCTTCCTCGAATCTCGACATGACATGTGGCATCACCTTATTGGCCACATGGTTGTGCTTCAATTCTACTAGTTCGACTTTATTCCCAAAGAAGCTCAAAATCTCAAAATGCTCCACCAACCGACATCTCCACATTGACTTTTCAATGGCCACGTGTCCTCTTCTGATAGGGTCGCAGGGGCGTGCTTCTCTTTATCCTTTCAAGGCTATGGTGCCAATCTAGCATTTTTCTAAAACAGTAAAAAATTTCAAGTTCACAAAGAGGCCTAACCTTCGCATCCAATTAGATGCATCTACGTATCCATGGATACTGGGAGCCAAAATTTTATGGGTAAAAGACACTTGTTACTCGCGACTATGGGAAAAATGCAGAGAAGGAGAAAACTTCTCCATTTGCACCTAATTTTCAAAAAAATTCACGGCTAGAGCAATTACAAACAACACAAGGTTTTTATGATACATGACAATAGAGAAGATTGGAAAATTTTATCAGAAAGAAGGCAACAATGGAATTTTTCTACAATAATTACTTCATGAGAACACTTCTGAGCACACGAGCTCAAAATTTTCGAACTTGACTTAGAAAATGAAGAGAAATTTTGAGGCAACAATAGCTGGCTCTTTCGGGAATGACTTTGCTTGACATGAAGAAACCAGAAATATCAAGAACTGCATAAAACTCGGGAAAGAAAACTAGTGTCTCATTCATTGGGGAAAGGATGAAAAGGAAAAACCAATACAAAGGACAACACACATGGAAGGGAAACAAAACAAAATCCACACACATCAAGGAGCAGAAAGGAAAACAAACCAAACCAAAATAATATACATAATATACGAGATGGACTACCTAATCACCTAGGACTTGAAAAACTTTAAATATTTCCCACTATAAGGAAGTGGGGGAGGAGATCCATCCATGTAATCCAGATAAAAAGAATTTTCACCAGCAAAGTGCCCGATTCGAAAGGGCCAAGCCAAAGAGAATCAAACTTACCATGGATTCCTCGAGGTTCATGTCTTTTGTCCCATAGTAGTACCATGTCTCCAACTTGAAAGACTCTAGGTTTAGCCTTCTTTTCAAACAATGCCTTCACTTTCTGTTGGTGAGTTGATATTCTATCAATAACTTGTATTTTGTCCTTATCAAGCTTCTGAAGATACATGATCCTTTTGTCCAAAGAGTGGATGAAGCTTGAATCTTCAATAGCCTTCATCAAGTTCAAGGCTGGAAATTCCACTGTCACTAGCAGTTGAGCTTCCACACCATACTAAACTTGAAATGGGGACATTCCAATTTCTCTTTTGGGTGTAATCCTATGAGCCTAGAGAACATCATATAACTTCTTATGATAATTCTTCTGAGAATCATTGACAAACTTTGGAACAATAGTCACCAAATTCTTGTTTGTTGATTATGCTTGTCCATTTCCCTGGGGGTAGTAGTCTGAAGAATGAGCCAGGGAGATTCCATAACCATAGCATTAATCCATCATCACATTAGAAGAAAAGTTGGAAGCATTATCAGTCACAATCTTGTTTGTTACCCCAAACCTTATCAAGATGTTCTCCTTGATGAAGTTATATACTACCTTTGAGATAGTATTTTTTACTGGAATGACCTCCACCCACTTTGTGAAGTAGTATGTGGTAGTTAACAGCACATGAGTGTGTCTAGCACTAGAATTTGGGTTAAGTGTTCCAATGAAATCCAAACCCCATTGTTGAAAAGGCTCGTCAATTACTACTAGTCTAAGTTGTAAAGTAGCTAACTTAGGTCTTCCAACAAAATTTTGACAAGCTTCACACTTACCTACCCATTTAGATGCATCTTTGAATAATGTAGGCCAATAGTATCTAGCACGAAGGATCTTATGAACAAGTGACAACATAAGAGAAATTCCCTCCACAATTCTGGTCATGAAATGCTGAGAACAAGTTCTTCGTTGCTCTATGTCTACAGATTTCAAGAATATTCCATCTATGCCTCTCTTGAACAAAGCATTCTCCAATAATACATATTGTGTAGACCTTCACTTGATAGATCTCTTTTCCTTGGTAGTCAAGTGGGATTGACATTCTTCATAGGTAAGAAAGTGTGCAATGTCTACATACCATTCATTAGTTGAACTAAGGAGGAGGACAACAGGAATATTAACTTCTTCTTGAGACAATTCTTCACTAGCTCCTTCAGCAATAAGCTCAGACAAGCCTTTACCCCTGATTAGCTTAGTTGGCTTGATGTCAAGATCATACTCTTGAACCTTTGCTACCCAATTCCCCCTCTTAGTTCCAAACTCCTGTTGAGTAAGAATTAATTTTATGGTTGTATCAACAACAAGCACAACAAAATGAGAGTTAAGAATATAAAGCTCAAATCGCTTGTGACTTTGACCGATGTAAAAGCATGTTTCTCTATCAGGGTATATTTCAACTCATGATCCTTAAGAACATAACTCATGAAAGAAATGGGAAGTTCATGGCCCTCAGAACCTTTCTGAGTCAGCACAACATCCAAGGTACTCTTTGTGGCATGGCAATAAATAATGAAATCTTTACTAAAATCAGAGCATGCCAAGATGGGAGTCTTAGCAATGGCTTTCTTGATACTCTCAAAAGATCCTTTACCTTCAGAAGTCCATATAAAGCTTTGCTTCCCTTTCATCATCTAAACAATGCTCATAGTTAGCGCTGCAAAGTCTGGAATGAATCTCCTCAAGAAATTAATCTTGCTAAAGGAGGAGTGAACACCCTTCTTGCTTGTGGGAAGATGAATTTGCTGGATTGCTTGAACTCTTTCAGGATCTATCTTGATTCCCTCCTTGGAAACAATGTTCCCTAACAATTTTCCTTCAGTGACAGAAGACATAATTCTTAGGGTTAAGAGAAACCCCATGATCTCTACATTTTTGGAGGACTATTTCAAGGTGCTGAAAGTGATCTTCCTTGTTTTAGAAAACACAGTCAAATCATCAAGATACACAACAATGCATTTTCCTTTTAGGCTGCCAAAATCCAAGTCCATTGCCCTCGAAAAATAGCACCAGCATTGATGAGACCAAATGGCATTCTCTTGTAGGAAAAGGTGCCCCAAGGAGTAGTGAAAGCAGTTTTGTGTTGATCAAGAGTATTTACTTCCACGTGATTGTAACTAGAGAATCAATTCAACATACACAACATTTCAGAGCTTGAAATAACTTGTAAAACTTGATCCATCATAGGTAGAGGATAGTTGTCTTTCAGAGAAGCCTGATTTAAATTTCTAAAATCCACACAGATGCAGATCTCACCATTCTTCTTCCTCATAGGCACAATGTTGGCAATCCATGTTGAATGATGTATGGGGAAAATGATCTTTGCTTTTAGCAACTTTTGGATTTCTTGATAAATAGTATCAGCAATCTTGGCATTGTACTAGCTTTATTTCTTCCTAAAAGGTTTGATCCCAGGCCTCAGAGGGATATAATGTTGCATCTCCTTAGGTATGAAATCCTTGAGATAATCATATGAATATGTAAGAACATCAACATACTTCTTTAACAGGTTCACAACCTTTTTCCTTTTATCCTGAGTGCAACACTTTCCAATGTTTACAATCTTAGGTTCATCAAGACTTCCAATATTCACTTTTTCAGTTTCAGCAGATTGTTGAGCCCCTTGAGAAGCTTTAGATTTGAAAAACCTATCATGTTTATCAAGCAGATCCTCTAGACTTACTATCCCTTTAGGAATCTTGTTACCTTTCAACTTGATGGAACCATCTTGATCCTATTCTTATATGATATCTCCTTCATTAGAGCACACACACTCTCTAGGAAAACTTTCACTTTCTTCAAAGTAAAATTGATTAAAATTATCTCTAAGCTCTAAGAAAAACAGAAAATGTTGATTATTGTTGAAAACCTTCCGATTGCTTGCATTATCAAGCTTATTGGGTCTATGGATCTATTCAATAGTAAATATCTCCTTAGATAAATATGGGTGAGGAATAAACAAGGATCAGAGATAGCTAGAGATTCATCTCTAGTGTTCTTTTCTCTTGGCATAAATTCAATGGAGAAAGCATTAAGAAACTCAATGCAATCCTGCACAATATTTCGTAGTGTTTCAATCTTCTATTCTTGACTTGAAAGAGATCCCAAACCCGCTTCACAATCAATTCTCGAATCACCACGAGCAAGAAGATTCTTCAATCCCATTTCCTTTTCTACATTCAACCCCATGATTGGAGCATCATACTCAGCTATGTTATTGGTATTCTCAAACTAAAACTTGAAAGAAAAAGGATGAATCCGCCCTCAAGAGAGATCAGCTTGAACTAGATAAAGAACAAGCGCCCTCAAACTCCAAAGTCCAAATTCCATTACGGTCCTAAATCAATCCTTTAGGAATATGCACTTCATCTTATGACATGATCATGTACTTACCATGCCCAATGTCTTCATAAATAATTTGAGCCTTGGGATCATCTATTTTTGCACAATATGTTCAATTTTCTTCTCAAGTATCGCCTTTTTCATCTTTCCATTGACAGGATCAAAGCATGTGACTAGTCCATCGGATTTCACCTCCTAAATCCTTGCAAAAATTCCTATTCAAAAGCATACCATAGGAAGTAGGGATATCAGCTACCAAGATAGTGGCCAAAACCCTTTTCTCTAGAAAAGCAAAGCAAAAGCTACTTGTGCATATTTAATTCTTCCAACCAAGGGAACTTCCTATTCTCCATGGAATAGCAAGAGTCAAAGGTAGGTGTTAGAGTCAAGCCCAAAGCATGATCCACTTTGGCAGGCATCACGTTTTTTGATGCTCCAGAGTCAATAACAAAAATTGTTGAGTTTGTGGTCAGCTATGAGGAGAGTTACATATAATGGTTTGATTTTCTCATTAGGGGAAGTGACTACAGCCACAAGATCGAGTTGGGGTGAGGGAGAAGGAGTGGGAAAAAGGCCTTTAGAAGTGTGGGATGAGACTTTGGTTTTTGAATTGTCAAAGTTTACCATTTTAGCAAAGGCTTTGGGATGGGTTTGGTAAAACTCTACCTCCGAGATCTAAATCTTGGTCTTCTTTAGGTGGTCAATGATATCAAAAGACTCGAAGTGCATGGAACATCACTACTTGGAACTTGAGGAGCACTAGGCCTATCATTCCTAGGAACCGAGGGACTAGAAGCTTTAGTAGTAGAGTGAGAAGCACCAAAGTGGAACTCACTTTTGGTGTGGAGGCGGTGGGAATAGGAGCTCCTCTTCTTGTAATAACTGGAATAGTGGTAGAAGGCTTCTTGGATTTCTTGTTTGTCTCTCTCGAGTCATGACAACATATGACTCAATATTCATATCTACTACTACTTCAGCATATTCATCTTCATCATCAATGCCTTCATTGGTGAGGAAGTGCATTCTAGATCCACTAGGCTCTTCTAGTTTTTCATCAACTTCTTCCTCTTCTGCATAAAGTTCATTTTCTTCCTTGTCACTAGGTTCTTGAACTTCACAGGTTGCATTGACTAGAACCTTGAGAGGTGGACCTTTAATGGCCAATTTGGTCTGAGAAGTAGGCAATCTATTCCTAGGCTAAAAGGTATTCCTAGGAACATCTTGGTAAGGAGCATGATGATGTTCTTGCATATTCATCCTTGTAAAAATTTCTACTCGGAAGAATACCATATGAAGGAGGGATATCAGCTACCAAGATAGTGGCCAAAACCCTTTTCTCTAGAAAAGCGAAGAAAAGCTACTTGTGTATCTATAATTCTTCCAACCAAGGGCACTTCCCTACTCTCCATGGAATAGTAGGAGCCAAAGGTATGTGTTAGAGTCAAGCCCAAAGCATGAGCCACTTTGGTAGGAATCATGTTGTCGATGCTCCGAGTCTATAACAAAATTGTTAAGTTTGAGGCCGATATGAGGAGAGTCACATAGAATGGTTTGATTTTCTCATTAGGGGAAGTGACTCGCAGCCACAAAAATGGCTTGAGGTGAGGGAGAAGGAGTGGGAAAAAGGCCTTTAGAAATGTGGGATGAGACTTTGGCTTTTGAATTGACAAATTTTACCATTTTAGCAAAGGCTTTGGGATGGGTTTGGTAAAACTCGCCTCCGAGATTTGAATCTTGGTCTTCTTTAGGTGGTTAATGATATCAAAAGACCCAGAAGTGGATGGAACATCACTACTTGGAACTTGAGGAGCACTAGGCTTATCATTCCTAGGAACTGAGGGACTATAAGTTTTAGAAGAGAAGTAGAGGGAGAAGCACCAGCAGTGAACTCACCTTTTGTGTGGAGGTAGTGGGAATAGGAGCTCCTCTTCTTGTAATAACCGGAATAGTGGTAGAAGGCTCCTTAGATTTCTTTATAGCCTGCACCACTCTTTCTTTCTTTTTGTCTACTATGTGGTTTTACAACGAGAAAGAATAAATACGAAGAAGAAAAGGAAGAAGGGGAAACCCTTATACTTGATTTCTTTTGATTAATTTACACTGCAGAGTCTCGAATTAAAACCCTTACAATGGAAAAGAAGAGACATTAAGTAATTTGCAAGAAACAAGTATAATTAGTTCAACTTCTTGGCGCATTCGTGTCAATCTAGATCCTTGATCCACGAAGGGCGTTAATGGCAGCAAAACAGTTTTCATATTACAACCGTTATACTGCTTTTTACAACTTTAAATACAAGTTGTCCATCATGCTTTGCAAACTTTGAATCTAAGCCATCCATGAGACAGAACCTCATTGGAGGGGGCACGAAGGACACCTTTGGCATTTTGTAACTTTATAGAGATTTGGCAATTTTTCATATATTAGTCCACCGACCCGCCTCGAATTTTGTCGTGACATGTGGCGTCACTCCGATTGGCAGCGGGGCTGCACTTCAATTCTACCATTTTGACTTTATTCCGAAGAAGCTCAAAATATCAAAATGCTCTGCCAACCCTTGCCTCAGCGTTGACTTTTCAACGGCCATGTGTCCTCTTCTGATTGGTGTGGGGATGCACTTCACTTTATCCTTTTGGGGCATGGCCAATCTACCATTTTTGCTAAAAAAGCAAAAAACATTAAGTACACAAAGAGGCCCAACCTGCCACATCCAATTAGATATGTCCACGTATCCATGGATATTGGGAGCAAAAATTTGACAGGGAAAAGACACCCATCACTCATGACTATGGGAAAAATGTAGAGAACAAGAAAAACTTCTCCGTTTGTGCCTAATTTTAAAATTTCTTCATGGCGAGAGCAATTACAAACAACATAAGGTTTTACGATCGGGGACCATAGAGAAGATTGGAAAATTTTATCGTAAAGAAGGCAACAATAGAACTTTTCTGCAATATTGACTTCATGAGAACACTTCGAGGACACAAGCTCAAAATTTGCAAACTTGACTTAGGAAATGAAGGGAAATTTTGAGGTGACAATATGACCGAGCACTCTACTACATCTCAAACCTAATATAGTTTTATTTTCTTGTGTCTAGAATAGTGATCCTAGGTTTCCCTCTCATAAGTGACGCCAAGATAAAGAAAGGTAGCTAGATAAAATGCAATTGTGTGGATGGAAAAATGAACTTCACTTTCCTATGCGGTGTGTATACAGAGTAATAAACACAATATGCGAACTTTTGATATGTAGATAGATAGCCCTTGATAGAAATTTATGGCCATTATAATTGTATGTATGTTGTGTTTATATAGGGATCTCTTGCTTTAATTTCGACACTAGTGACACGTCATGCCAAATAGCACATTGAGATAGGAGTAACAAAACTTAAAAGGCCAGCCGCAAATGTCAAAAATGTGAACAAAAACAAAGAGGTCGGGAGCACCCATGTTGAACAAGAGCACGTTGGTGCTAGTGTCCTATCCTAGGTGCTAGTGTCCGAGACAACTTATGATACATGTGAGAATATTAACATATATGGATCCATGCGACCTAACCAAGAGTGGGTGCAAAAGTGAGAGATGTGAGAGATAAAATCAATACGAGACACTCAAAGAAGGAAGATGGACTAAGAAGTGTGTCGTCATGAATACTTTTCTTACGCAAGATCCACATATAAAACAACATACTTGGCAATAGAGTAAAATAGTAGAATTAACGTGATTTTGTATCTATGCCCTTGTCCTTCATCAAGTGACTAGTAGGATAACATCTATGACAAAGAAGGCTATGCTTTTGTAGTCCAACTGTTTAGTCCATGACCTTTCTCCAATATGAAGATTAATCTTGTCTGGGAGATCTAGGGAAAGATAAAAACTACCACAATGCGAGCATAGGTAGTATGAGACAGTTCCAAAGTGGCATCGTCTATTTTAAAAAATTCCCCCAAAGTGTTTCCAATAGATTCAAGGCATGGTTCAGTCCAATGTTTCAAGGGGAGACCAGGTAGACGAACCCAAGTAGGAAGGTTATTAAAAGAGCATTTTAAATGATCGAAGAGGGAAACCAAGGTTTAGACATTAGACCATGATCCCCTATACCCAATACCGATTATAGATAGTATTTCAGTCTTAAGGAGACTCAAAAACAGAAATCAAATGTGCATTAGAAAAGAATAAAGTACAACCTCACCCTTAATTTTAGGACACCATTGCTCAACAATCTATGCATTTAATTAGGAGATCTCAGGCTAGTTGAGCTTGAATCGAAAAATGAGACCAAGTTTGCTATAATATTCCTCGAGATCTTGAACCTTTTAGAGCAGAGCATCATAAAATTTGAGTACTGTGATGTTGGAGGTGGTTTTAGAGGTTTCTTCACCCGATGGGCATTTCTTGCAGTTTCAGGAACCAAAACAATAGAGGAAGGGTGCCTAGTGTGTGATCTTGTAGGTGCGAGATAAGGATGGGGATCTTGCACAGAGGAAGGGAAGGGGCAGAGGACCGAACGTCCCTGACACCTGAAACCCCCAATAACCATAGACACCCTATCCGCCTCAATATAACTATCAAGCTCGCCACCATTTCCAGCTGCGTTGAAGCCATGGCCGAAGCTATCACCGGAGAGAACCTCCGTGTCGCCGTCACCAGATCTGGTAAGCTTTGCTCCCAAAGGCATTTTTCCCTGCTCCATCACTTTTTAACATCAGTCTCTCCTTTCTCCACCAGGTGATCTCTGTTTTCCTTCATCTCACCTCCACCACAGAGTGATACACCCGACCGTGCCACCACAAATCCATCTCCTTCCTTGACCCCAGGAACACCAATGCGCTGCAGTTGGTTAATTTGGAATAATTTTATACCTCGCCAGCTAAATTTATCCCATGCAAACATGCGTGAGGGTTAGGTAAAGCGGGGACACCATTCATGCCATAAAAACCTCTACACGCCCCCATCATCCACAATTTTTAACCAACTGATTTATACACATATAACTATTATTAAGTAAGACTTTAGGTAGATTGAGGGAATTATATATATGATTTTCAATAATAGTTTATAATTTTAAAGTATTTTTAAACATATTTCTCACACAAGAAAGAAGTACACCCATTTTAACCGAATGTTTTCTTAGAGGGGATGAAGACAAACAAGTACACTCATTTTAACTCAATGATTTATTAATATTTTAGAAGAAATAAAGTATCCGCACATTTTAATCAATTAAAATAAATGCTAAGTTTTTAACGATTTTTTTATTGAAGTTATAAAATAGTTAATTGAAATTTTATTTATTTATTTTTGAAGTTTTAATAATGTTTGTAGAAGATGTAAATAAATTTTGAGAGAACTTGTAGGTTTTTATACAAATTTATTTTTATATCTATTCACATTGTAATATAGTTATGCTTATATATAAACGAATATATGATTGCTTAACACACACACACACACATTTAAATTTGGTTATTTAATATTTAATATTAAGAATATAGTTTGTATATTTTAGTCATGACTTTCACATATCAACAAAGCTTAATCATATTATCGTACTATTTTCTAAAGCTTGTAAAGACTTCCTATTCTCTTGTTATATTTCTCATACATCTACAAGACTAGCCACATTACCCATAGATGTGGTATACCTCCTATCAATATTTTCTAGGTTTATATATGCATTATTCTATCCTTTTAGATAGTATCATACAGGTAGCTAAAAACATTGTATAGTTCATCCCTTGTTCAATGGTTTTCCACAAATAGTAAAATATTCTTATGTTTAAATTTAGTTCCCTCCTAGGTTGACTTTGGTGAGAAATTTTATCCCATGGAACAACATAAATACAATTTAAGAATAATCATTTACTCACCTTATACTCACCTAACATTCTAAAAATCTCCTCTCGGCAATATATATCATATGTAAAGCAAAACTACCCTAATATTCCCCAATTCACGAGAAGACATTAGAATGAGCCTATGTGTAAGTCTAAAGCACTCAAAACTAGGTTAAGATATTAAAAATATAATTTAAGATCTTATCAATTCAACGCAAGAGCACTAGTTCAAAAAGAACTATTAAAGGGCACTTTACTAAATATCTATCAACAAACATTTCTATTTCATATTTTTTTAGCATTATATTCATCATTAAAGAGGGTAAATTTGAACTATATTTAGATATCCTACTATTGGTGTCAAAAATAATAGAAACCATATGTGACAATACTCTAGACTTGTATTCAATCAGGCATATGCACCAGGATAACTACATGGAGTTTGAGCCCCTCCTTTTGCTAGTGTACTTGGAGTAGTTAAGCTAAGTCACAAAGGCGGTATATGCAAAGGGTAGTCTAAATGAATCGTCAAAAAGATTTTTATATTATCTAAAGTTTACTTGTATCTTAATACAATAAATTATCATTTGGTCATTGCAAGGGTGCACATGAGAATTATAAAACAGAAAAGAGTATAAGAAGGCTTTATAGAATAAGGTTATATGATCTAGATCATCACATAAGTGAAAACTAGTATAGGAGAGAACCATGTAAATCGGACAAAACCATTTTACTTTAGTGTCCAAACTTGTTGCTAGTTTTTATATTGGTATTAATGTACAAACTTTCCACTAGTGTCTCTAAGGGTTTTGGTAGTTTGTTTCAAAGACAAAGCATCTTCAACCCTATCATAACATATTCTTCCATGATTCGGATATAGATAAACTTGAAAAGTTTAAAAAAAAATTAAGTGGATGTCTCCTCTATTATTTTACTATATTTATCATGTTCACAATTGATCAAATCATTTGTAATAAAAAAATGTTCTCATATCGAGTTGTGAATGTTTAGTTTTTCAATATGAATATACATAGTTTCTAGATTCCAATCCTAAATTAGGGGTTTTATTCCACCTTTCTAATATTAGGGTTAAATCAATTGGTGAACCCACTTATTTATTTGATACAACCTTCTCCAACCATGGGGTCTGGTCATCATTAGCTTCAATATTTATGTGTTTTATAACTTGCGTATATGGATAATCACCAATATTCCCGCTTAAGCCTCATATGACATATCCTTCATCTACCCCTACCCATTATCATAACAATGTCAATCTTCATTCTAATTGTGATAGTTACCACCCTTCTCACCATGTCAAGCCATCAATTAATCAAAAATAAGGGGACTCCCTATTGATGATTCATTCTTACATTTTAAACCTACAACCCTATTGGAAATGATATATCTTGAATATGAATATCGAATAATCTATTAATTCATTATGGAATGAATTTCAAAATAAAATTCAATATATGTTCATCTCAAATATGGGTTTAGAAGTAATATCAATGTATTCTTAATACACGCACGAACTCACTCATGTATAATAGGACTTCCAATATAACCATTCAATATAGATGTCCTTCTAAATCAACACCTTACTCTAATTCATAGACTTGAGGGACATAATACCAAAATGTATCATGCTTTGTGAAATATCATACAAGGACTTTTTGATAGTGGTTACTTTCAAGCGAGATACCTCTACTATGATGGTGTTACATTCTTGTTCACCTTCTATAATGATAAAAACACCTATAGTTTAGAGGAAACATATTCTAAGATACAAGAGGAAATAAAAACAATAGATAAAGAAAAATAAAAATGGAACAAGTAAGTTTGCAAATGGAGTATTTAGAAAAACAAAATAATGCATTAAGCACAATTACAAAGGGAACAAGAAAATTTTAAAAATGAGAAATTAGAAAAGAAAAGGTTAGAACAAGAAAAAATTGAAAATGCAAGGTGTAAAAGGAAAATAAAAAACAAGAAAAGTTGCACAAGTTACGAAAAGATAAACTCATAAAAGAGATGTTTTATACATAAGTGTAATATAAGAAAAACAAAATTTTCAAGAAAAAAATTCTAAGAAAAGAAGTATAAAAATTTCTATATCTATTAAATATACCACTACAATAGAGGTAACACTCATTTCATGGTGTATGGATGATGAATGTTCAGCTTCACAAGAAATCCAAATATGACATCCGAGTAGATAATAAACATACAAGAAACCCAACAAGATTTCACATTGTTACATAAAAATTACAACACATTTTCCAACCATCAACAAGTTCTCATCCCGATTAACGATGCATATTACATGTGCACCCCATGATAACATCCCTCTAACAAGGTAATTGGTAGATTCTTTCTTTCCTTTCAAACTTTCAAATATTAAAAAAAAAAACATTCAAAAACTCATGAACATTGAAAATATCTCAAACATACAAAATTATGACCTAAGTATGAAATGGTTTGCTAGATATCAATTTATGTGTGTATTATTGATCAAATAAATGTCTTAATAACATATTCTATTTTCTATACACACATGCATTGCACAAGGTTGTAGACACAAATTGATACACTTGCTACTTACATCGCACCTCTAAGTATGTTATTATATGCATGATTTCCAAGTAAGAAAAATAGACATTAAAAACACTTGTTTTCCTTTACATTGATTTATCTTTTCTGAACTCTTATTATTTGTTATTACAAAATGACTACTTTACTTGTGAACATTAAAAAACATGTGACCCAGCTTTTTGTTTTCATTTCTATCCTCGGAGCATCCTCGACACTACTGCCCATTGGAGATAGGATCTCCTGTGCGTTAATGTCCCCTTTGTGCACTTTTTTCCTTTTCCTTCCTTTTATCATTTTGAAATGTCACATAATTTGTTATCTTTTATAAAACCTTTCTTAGCACTTTGGGTTAGAATTTTCATTGATAATGAAAAAAACCAAACAAAGTAATCATATATATAAATGACTTACTCACTATTATTAAAGGGTTGGACAACGTGGGATAGTATTTACTATCTACTACTTGTGAAAAGAGAAACATTCAATGACTACATTTGGGATGCATTATTCACTTTATAGGAGGGGTTATTTTTGAATTCCATCTCACACAATCGTATTCATGAAAAGATAATTATATCCCACTATCTTTGTGCTATTGGTACAAGGAAGAACTATATTTTATGGACATAATTCAATCGCGCACACACTAGAACTACATATAGACATAAATGTAGTGCAACAATGGGTGAAAATAACATTGGGGTGACCTTCGAGGTCATCGAATCAGATCATTTAGATTATTTGTTTCATCTAATGTTTTCTCATGCCTTTTGTTTATAGCTAGGGTTTTATTTTGCAGGTCCAAGTGAGACACAAGAACCCTAAAATGAAGTATATGTGATCAAGAGAGAAATGAGAAAGACAAATTTAAGCCCGAGAATATCAAATTTGAAGTTGTTCTAGGACATTAGCGCCTAACTCAAACACTATTACCTGTGAAGTCATGTACTTCTCTCTCAGAGGTCTTGTCTAAGGTACTTTCAGGTTTTAGTTTCCTAGACAAAGCTTAGTAAGTCCAGTTTCATCCCTGTTCCACTTAATTTCGACCCAGAATCAACACAGATCTCGAATACAAGATAATTCACTCTTATTTCACTATTACTTATACTTTCTTGTTTTATATATGATTGATCTTTCTTTTACTATAGAAACATAAATTTGGTTACGTGGTTTTAATACTAAAATTGCACTAATTTTCCTCTTTCCAATCATTTCATTATAATTAGTGGTTTTGCGCTAATTAGCTAACATTCCCCATTCATCTCCTCAATTAATGACACTTCGTTATTTAAAATCCTCTTTTAATTAATTAATTAGCCATTAAATCTTATATTTAATTAATAAACCTTATTATTGGTTAAATCCCTATTCCAAACCCTTCAAATTCTACTAATTGCACTCTGAATCATCTCTAAATAGATTATATAAGTTTATCTTGGTCTATTAGTTAATCTAGTTGACTAAATAAATCACCCCAAACTCCCATGAGTTTCTAATATCTAATTAATCTCTTTTAATTATGTTAATACCTTTCTAATTATACATTCTCTTTATCCCATATTGACTAAGTTACAAGCTTATCCCAAAATGGGACACTATATAAAGAACCTCGACACACCATGTTTCAACTTACACCATGTACTTGTAAAACATTACAATTGATAAGATAATTTTCATGTTCTTTGAAACCTTGTTCAATCCACCTTTCTACTTGGAAAAGAGTAGTAAGAGAAGAAATAAAATGTCAATCAAGCCATATTAGTGAGATCTCTTCCTCTTTCTTGGGAAAATCATTGATCATGCATGGTTGCGTTCAGTTCACAAAGTAAATACCTACAATCTAAAAGCACATCCAACAATCAAATGAGGTTTTCATTTGATGTTTGATTCAATTTTTTATGCACATTAATTAAGTTTTCCTTTATGCTTTATCATGATTTGTTTTCTTAGATCATATTAACTTATAATATGTTATATGTTAGGTTCATTCCATAACTTACTTTCAATTTAATCATATCATAAATATGCCATACTTGGTGGGACTTGAACCTCAGTCTCCTACTTTATCTCATATCATTGGCTCTACCATCCAATACATCACATGCCTCTTCGGATTTAACCTTACAAAAAATTCAGTGTTTTCTTTCTCCTAAAACTAGTCATTATCTTTTCACATTAGGTTAATTTTAATATGATAAACACCAAATATGCTCTTCTTTTAGACTTTAGAGTGATCTTGAGAATCATAAACGGTTATAATTATGAATATGTTTCTAACATTATGGTTTTCATTTACTATAATTTGATCGAAACCACGTATGTTCCTCTATTGCACTTTTGATAGATCTTGAGAATTAGAAACGACAATGATTTTGAATGATTTTCTAAAATTTTTGTTGTCATTTGAAAACATGGCTAAAATTTGATATTTTGGTTTAAATTTCCATGTTGGTTTAATTTGATCAAACACCATGTAGGTTACTTTCTTGCTCTTTCGAGCAATCTTGAAAAACATAAATGGTTGATATCCTTGATATTTTTATAGCATTTTTCTCATATGGAAACCTACTAAACCTTTGACTATAGGACCATTTATTCTTTTCAAAGACATAATCAAACGAATTACTAACATCTTGTGTAGGTTTCCTTGGTCAAAGAACGGTGTTTAATACAATCACATTTTAAATCAAGATAAGAAAGAACAAATCACACTGTATTTGTAGGTTTGGATAAGGGTTAAAACCCATCTTCTTTAAATTGTGGGAAGTGCTTTGGATTAAGCCATAAAACTCATTGTGAGGAGTACCACAGGAACCCTAAAGTAGTCGGCACATTGAGGGAACTAGATGACAAAACGGGAAGTGCCCCAAACACCTACTTGACTAGTAAACCCATGAGGAATATTAAATTTGTCCATATGAGGTCTCTTTCATTAATTTGATTGTGGGGTAATGGTCCTTTGTTTATAATTTATTTTAAAAAGTGTAACTATCTTAGACAAATATTAGTGACTTTTGAGAACAAGATCCCTAGGAAGTTATTTTGCATTGGGGCCAACTTTTCCATATCCATTCTCATTGGTATCAAAATGTTTACTAAGAAATTTTTTTCTTAGTTTCTACCTTTTTAGAATGAGGAAAAATCTATTCCACAACTCCTCACACAAATAAAATGTGCAAGTCCTATAGTGAAAACATATTTGAGGGGCTTATGGAGAAAAAATAGAAAAATCGAAAGATGATCTAAAAAGTGACTAGCCTATTGGTGAAAAGCTCATCGATAATCCAATGAGAAATAACTCAATCTCCCTCGATCCTACGCATATGGAGGATGGATCCAAATTACTTGTTGATGAGACTATTGATATCAACATTGGTACAAAATATAAAGCTAGAATATTCAAACTTGGGGTTTCTCTCCCAACACATAAATAAAAAGATTTTGTTATGTTCCTTAGAGAATTTTCAAATGTATTGTCTTAGTACTATGCAAACATACTAGGCTTGCATCCCTCGTTAGTTGTGCATAACCTCATTGTGCATGAATCAAAGAAGCCAATCAAACAAAAAATATGCAAAATGCATCTACATGTGGCTCTTTTTGTCAAAGAGGAGCTAGAAAATTTATTAGTAGTGGGATTCATTAAACCTATTGATTACTCCAAATGGATCTCCAACATAGTGCTTATTTAGAAGAAACCTATTGGTATAAGGATTTGTACATATTTTAGGGACATCAACAAATCATGTCCTAAAGATGACTTTCCTTTTCCAAACATCGACATGATTTTTGATTCTACTATTGGCCAAGAAACACTATCCCCCATGGATGGATTCTTGGGATATAAAGAAATTAAGATCACTGAAGAGGACCAACATAAAACCACCTTTACTACCCCTTAAGGAACCTTTTTCTATCTCGGTCATGCATTTTGACCTCAAGAATGTAGGTTCACATATCAGAGAGATATGACTGTCATATTCCATGATATGTTACATGATATTGTGGAGGATTATGTAGATGATATCCTCAGAAAATAAAATACTAGAGAAAAACATGTGAGAATCCTTTATTATATCTTTGAACAGATTTGGTATTACAAGGTCTTTTTGAATCTCAAGAAGTGTGTCTCGAAGTAATTTCAGGTAAATTACTGGGCTTCATTGTGTCTCAGCATGGAATTGAAGTGGGTTCAACAAAATTCAATGCTATTACTAATATACCTCTTCCTAAAAGCCTCAAATAGTTGCTCAGCCTGCAAGGGAAAATTCGGGACATCCGAAGATTCATCTCACATCTTATAGACAAGTGTCACTCCTTCAACGATATGTTAGAGAAAGATATTGATTTCCAATAGGGAAATAATTTCATAAAAACCTTTCTCAACTCAAATTTTTTGGAAAATCCTCCTATTCTTGTACCACTAACCCTAAGTGAACGTTTGTTGTTATACATATCTACTACCCAATTTTTATATTGGTACTCTCTTATCATAGTATGATGCCCAACACAGGGAAAAATTTGTCTATTACCTTAGCCATACCTTGATCTCATATGAGCTTAACTATCCACACATTGAAAAATTATAATTGGTTCTTGTCGTTGATTTTAAAAACTCCGCCATTAGCTATTAAATAATCATACCAAAATAATATCTAAATTTGACCCTCACAACTATATTTTTTCAAAACTTACACTTACATGAAGGATGGTCAGCCGAATATTTTTTTGAGTGATTTTTCCATTGAGTATGTTAATCAAAAAGTAGTCAAAGGATAAGTGCTTGCTAGCCAAATAGACAAAGAACCACTTCCCGGAATAAAACCCTCAAGTCTGGATCTATCAGATGCTTCCATTTTATATATTGAAGAGTCATCTACCTAGAAAGTATATTTTGATGAGTCATTCACATTTAATGGCTCGGGATTAAGAATCTTTTGTATTACTCCCAGAGGAGATATCATCCCACAAGCTTACAAACTCATCTTTTGATGTACAAATAACATTTCAAAATATAAAGCTCTCATTAGAGGTCTTAAATTTAGTATCAAATGTAACATCAAAAAAGTTGACGTTATTGGTGACTCCCAACTTATCATCAAACATGTGAATGATAAAAAAATTAAAAGATGATAAGATTATCCCATATAAACACATGATGGACATCCGAAAGAGTATTTTCTTCTAATTTCCTTACATCAAGTTTCACACATATAGAACTAATCAAAAGATGCTATAGTTAAAACCCGGATCCTTGCTACGCTTAACTCAATATACCGATACATTCAATTCCTTATCGATCATCTCATAGTACCGGACTCATGACATGCCGAATCATGTTTTGTATGTTAAGTTGTTGGTTCCTTTTCCCTCGGGTATGTTTTTATTTATAACTACCTACAAGATGGTACCTTCCCACCCAATCTCTCCCACTCCCAAAATAGACCCCTTATCCAACATATATCTTGTTACACCCTACTTTGGGGAACTCTCTATCATCAAGGTTACGATGGGACTCTATTACATTTCCTTGATTTTAAAGAAAATATCCAAAACAAAAGAGGTGTATGAATTCATCTGTGGTGCTCATATAAGTGGCATGGTCCTTGCAAAGAAAATTTTATGCATCGGTGTTTGACAATATTTCCTTCTCTTGTTTCAAGTTAATGAAATGGATGCATGAAATCAGGAAACTCAAAACTATGGGAGGGTTTAAGGCTACCTCTTGATGTGGGTGACAATGGTGATGATGAGGGTATGGGAAAAAAAGATCCTCTTCATTTCGAGCTTGGTAACCTTCAAGACAAAGAGAAGCTAAACACACAAATAATTAATAGATAAGATGGTTGGTTTCCTGAAAAGGTCATTTTCGAGAAGTGATAACTTCCTAGGATGGATGTTAACCCATTATGATAAAATGATACATAAATTATAATGGATAAAGGATGCATATAACAATCTAAAATAGAGATCTAATATGCTGAAACAAAATTTTTGATAATGTAAAATTATGATTAACAAACCAAACATGACTAGGTCTATAGTGACTTGAGATTGATTGGCATGGTCAATGATGATCAGTGAAGATATTATTAAAAGATGAGCAGAATCGAGTTGGAAGTTGTTCTGGGATGTTGGATTTTATGTCAAGATGATGGGAAGAAAAAAGGATGTGAAGGATGACATATATGATGGGGATATGGATCAGGTAAAGGGTGATTAGATGGTGTCAACAACGATTGTCTTAGAGAAATGAATTGGGGCTATCAAGCAGAGGGTGGAAGAAATAGAGTGTTGTGGATGATGGAAGAGGTGTAAGATAGAGGCAGATAATGAAGTAGGTATAAAATAAGGTAAACACAATTTAGGTTGATGGAAACTAAGATGGGTTAATAGTGATTAGGGTAGGATTTGGGATTTTAAAAATATGAATGGATGTGGAAAGGGATATGCAGAGGATCAAGAAGTGGACTGAAAAATGGGAAGAGCTTCAATATGACCTGCAAACCTGCAAAAAGATATGGAAAAATAAGAGGACCCCGAGTGAACTTAAAACCTTTAAACCTCCAGGCATCACATACAAAGGGTGTTAAGGTTACTTCCAATTGATGACAGTATCTCATAATAAAATAAATAAGACAACAAGTTCGCAAGATACGAGACTTTTCGAAAAAATCATCCTTTTGAGAGGAGGAGTGGAGGTGAATATATATTGTCGAATGCAGAGATAAGCGCATGAGTCACCACCGATTAGACCGGAATGGATGCTTCCGAGGTGGAGGTGATGCAAATCTCAAAAGTGAAGGTCTAAAAAAGGGATAAGATTAGGCTTTTGACCATTTTAGGTGAGTTACATGCCCATGGGAATAAATGGTTAGTGGGAGGATAAGGGGGATTAAATGGGTGGTGGGAATCCTAGGTCGATAAATGGGGGAATCTACCTGGGAAATCCTAGGAAAGTGGATAATTTTAGGGATATTAATTATAATTAGGGGTATGCACATAATAATAATAGGATGTGAATTAGGGATGAATCATGTGGTGATTTATTAAGATAATGGGAGGAATTAAGATAAGGTATAAGTTAATGGATGATTATATATAATTAGGGATGGATTGAGGGGTTTATGGGATTTTTAGAGGGAAATAGAAATTTTGGAGGGAACATAGAAATTTAAAATGGGAAGGGAAATATGAATGTGCAAGGTGATAATGAAGGGGAGAAAATGTGGGATGGGGGAAACAACTACTGAAAATTGGTATCTATATTTTTCCCTTTTTTCATGTGGTTTGTGTTAATCAAACCGTGCGACCAAAAAAATAAGTGATGAAGGATGATGGTTGAGGTGTTCCCCCTCGAACTAGGGATCGATGACATGAAGGGGAATCGATTAGAAGTTTGAAGAAGATAGATGGAGAAAGGAGGTAATGAATGGAATGGAGATGACCATTGATAGGATAAAAATATAAATATAAATATGGCGATGACCTTGGAAACACATCGGTAGCGCTATAGCATGTCTGTGATAGAGATAATGCTAATGGCATAAAGACCCTAAGAGTCATTAAATACCCTTTGCCGCAAGATGGAGGGAATCCAATGGGAATCCACTCGGATCGATGTTTAAGCCATGGGAAAAATGAGGAAAAGAAAAAATATGAAAGTATACGCAAGTGGATGTGAGGATGGTCAAGACGGTGGTCCGATAGATGATCGGGAAAAAAAAGGTTATACGTTGTCCTGTAAACTTGAAGATAAAATATGTATCCTAGGGGATAGGATGAGAAATATGGATACAAAAATGGGATTTAAGATGAGTAACAATTCCCTAAGAGGGACACAAAGATGGCCATGGATCGGGATCCGAGACGTAAGATAGATGGGAAAAAATAAATAGATACGCCAAACTATGACAAAATCAACCACGTAGGATAAGGAAATGAGTGTTATAGGTGGTACACAAGGGGAATCGAGTTGATGATAACTTGGTTTGGGTCGATGGCGATCAACGCGAGTCGGCAAGAATCGGGCAAAGCATGGCTATATAAGCGTCGAATGTAGTATATCGGGCTTATTTGAATTATGCAAGTTGTGGACGATTTTGAGATCTCTCAGAGAGAGAAAAAATTGTGATTTTAGCAAGATAGAGGAGGGAGGAATCACAAGAGGAGTTGGAGGATGGTAAGATTCAAAACCTTAGCTTGGTTTTTAAGTTTTTAGTTATTTTTTTATTTTTTTTGTATTTTTCTACATTTTTTATGGGCACCAAGGGGCGTTCGGTGCCGAACGGACATGATCACCATCGACCACTAGAAAAAGGGGCATCGACCTGAGCTGGGTGGCATCGACTTGTGGAAAAGAGGCATAGACTTAGGCTGGGTTGCCATTGAATGGAAAGATAGGGGCCTTTTCTATTAGAGTAGATAGCAAAATAATGATTTTTGATGATTGGATGATAATGTGTTCTTGTTTGATTGGTTTGTAGGAAAGGGATACATTATATCTAAGAGACGAGTCCTCACGATGTTTTTGGATTAGGGGTGTTACAAATGTAGAGTAGGATCACCTAGAGGAAGTCGTATTAGGTGGATTCTACCACTATCATAGGGTGTCTAGGGATATAGGTTTGATTATAGAACTAATTAATAGGTGGGATCCGAGGACTAGTACATTCTAGTTCAAGAAAAAGAGATGACAGTTATACTCGCGGACATGTACCATTTTTGAGATTACTGATTTAGGGGATTCGATAGAGACCATTACAGAAGAGAGGAATTTGGGTCCATTGAAAAAAAAATTCAGAGCTAATGCCCACATATTGCTTTTGTTATAGGGTCTTTTCATATAGAGGCATGATATGAGCCAGTTATACTGGGACCCGACCGATTTGTTTAATTATGATGGAAATTTCATTTTATGCATTACTAGATTCAAGAGGAGCTAGGTTCCCGCTGGTACATTATTGGGGATGCTAACAGATATAGTGGAGCAGAAGATACTATTTTCATTTAGGAAAATGCTACTAGCTCAAGTATACCATGTGTTTTGGATGTACGTCACTAAGAGGTGGTTCGGATTGGATGTGGGATCCTTACTTCACTACTAGGTGTATGAAGATGTAGTTGTGGTGAGGCTGTCAAGGCTTCCACGCAGTGACCTGGGATCACATAGAGCTAGTTGTGGGATTCCTGATATAGATATGGATGATAAGGCTCATAACGACAAGGAAGATTGGGGAGATTTGGTATATAGAGAGGATGGGGAGACTAGATGTTAGGAAGGTGAAATGAAGGCATTACCAAGGGTTACCAACATGGATAGCGGAAGATATCCAATTATTTGGCATGAGGAGGTTTAAATGGTTACAGAGGAAAAGGAAAAATATAGTGGAGATAGTCCAGTTTCCACGAGTGATGAGACAATTTGGGATGGTTCGAGATAGTGTCAAGGGCACCAATTAGATATAGACGAGAGGAGACAGAGAGGGATTTTCTTAGTCTAGTGATAATAGATGCATTAGAGGAAGCGGGGGAGCCATGTGATAGTGATGATGATATGTGAGTTGGAGCGGGATTTTAGAGTGGATGACGGAGGCATGGGCGGCTTAGACGGATGAGGAGAGAACACACATAGTAGGGGAGGTGGAGGTTCCAATAGGAGGGGCGGAGGAAGCTCTTAGAGGAGAGGAGGGTGGAGATGGAGGAGTGACATCTGAGATAGCCCATTATATTTGGATTGGATTTTAACCACCAAATTAGGGAAACAAAATGCTATAAAGCATCGGGGATGCTCCAAGAGAGTGACATCAATAGGAAAAATCCAAGAAATCTGAGCATGGAAAAAATGAAGTGTCATTTAATCCTATGATATTCTTTTCTAAAACCTTTTTTTTTTGAATGATTTTTTTGTGACCGCCGAGCCCATTCTATATGTAACACCCATAATCTCAACGTCCAAAACTACACCAAAGTCTAATAATTAATTAGCGAAAAATTATGGGATTTTTTTGTTTTAAAAGGGGTTGCAACAAGATGGCCAACAACTAGGTTTAAACATTTATTGATTAATAAATTCCACATATTCATAAGGTCATCATAATTAAATTAATAATTAATTATTATTACTTCATTCCAATCATTTTGGGTTAAATCCCCTCTAGGGTTTCCATTAATTCACCTTATTTAAAATATCATCTGGGTCAATATTTCCTAAGTTAGTTTAATTCTTACTTCTCATAACAACTTAACAACAATGCCCCTCATGAATTTATCTACCTATACATTTATTTAATGTATAAATTGCAGTTTGAATAAGTAACTAAGTTAATCTATAAATCTATATATTCGAAATTGTATTTTTTTTTGTTTAATATATTTTAAACAACCTTTCAAATCCAAATTTAGTTGTAAGACAAATATAAGGCCTAAGTTGTTGGTGTAAATTTTATATATATACTTAACTATGTGAGACTATGATATTTTTTGTTTAACCTTTTTATTCAATCTAGTTGCACACAAGGAGAAATATATATTTCTTGGTTGCACATCCTAAATGTATAATTTTCCCCTCTTAACATTGTATAAAATTAGTCTACAACACCATGACTTAAATCACTCCATTTTACATTCTAAATTGAAGGGAAATAAAGTATAACATACTTAAATAAAACTTCCTCCTTTTCCTTTTCCATTAAAGTTTGATAACAATACTAAAAGGGAAATCAGCATACACTTTCCATACAAGAACACCATTATTTTAAGAAGAATACATAATACAAATTTTTGAAATAAGATCTAAAATTTAAAAATAAAAATTTCTGATTTCCTTCTTTCAACAATACAATCTTGATAATTAAGCATTTACAAGAACTCTTCCTTTAAAATGAAAAATCTACAAAACTTCCACTTAAGTGGAAACAACATGGCCAAATTTTACAAAATAACTCTCTTTCTTTGATCTTCTTCAACACAACACTCTCCAAGGTGACAACTTGAGCTCCTTCATTTCTTCAATATCCAAACACAACAACAACAAAAAGGGGAGTAGGCAATGCTCTCCACCCAACCTATAATCCAATGAGAAGGAGAAGCCATCCTCCTCATTTTCCCGAGCCCCAACAATGAAGAAATAAGAGGTATAAAGCAACCATGGAAACTTTTACATGGCTTTAACAACAACCATTCACACAAACTTTCAACACAATAAGCACAATACAAAAATAAAAACAAACATACAATTTTCCCAAGCACAAAGGCTTAATATCCAAGCCAAGAGAGAGAAGAAAAATGGGGAATCACTTATTCCTCCCAATGGGTTAATTTTCCACCTTAAAATCCTCCAAAAAAATCATTCACACAACCACAACCAAACTCTTATCCCTCCCTCAATTTCTCTTATGTCTCCCTCAAACTCTTATCCCTCCCTCAATAAACATATCAAGATAAATAAGAAATATTTCTTATTATCAAAAGGTGGGACACCCAAATCCAAAAATCCCTCAAAATGCATAACATAAAATCTTATCCCTCCCTCAATAGATCCCCATTTTCTTTCTCCTACACAACCTTAAGGCCATTCTATCCCAAAACCAAAACATACAACATTCATTCATTTACAACCATTTACACAACAAATAAAATAAAAATACATGGGTGAAGTCCCTACCTTGCCATTGCAAGAAATATCCAATCCACAAGCACAAGCTCCAATATTTTCCAAGTCCAATACAAGCACAAAACAATCTCCCAAGCTCCCAACAAGAACTCCAAAACAAGCTCCTCCCAAAAATGCAAGAGTGAAAATAAAACATGTAACCCCAAAACCATCAAATAAACTTGAATAAATAGAAAAGGAGAAGAGGAGGGTGATGTGGCTCCATGTAGGATGCCACATCACTTCTCCTCAAATCCACATCACATGGTCAAACACCAAGCCCAAAGATCATAAATTGGTGGGTGAGAAAATGACAAGTTCTCCTTCCACACACAAACCATTAACCATATTCCAAAGGAAAAATTAAAATCTCATGTAAGAAGGTGCAATAATTTCACATTTTTACCTTCCAAATCACATAATGGGGCTAATTTTGACCCCTTACCCCATAGGTATAGTTGGTAGGTGAATTTAAGAGGTGTGGGACAAGCTTAACTTGTCCCACAAGCCTCCAAAAATAGCCTTTAAGCCAAAATCCGAGTTTTACATGCAAGGTTGAGTACACAACACTAAAACCAATAAAATCATTTTCAAATCCATGATAAAATCAAGGACAACTTACCAAAATTAAATACAACCATGTCACATCCTAAATTACTTTAATTAACATGATTAATCAACTTAAATAAGAGCACATTAATTAACAATAATAAAGTGAAATACTCAACAATAATAAGTCACATACTCCACAAAATAATAGAAAATGAAAAGGGAAAAACAACACATTTACCCATGGTCACATTTGAGGTCACCCCAATGGGGACCTCCTAACAAAATATCAATAACAAAATAACATATAAAAACACAAGTTGCCAAGTCACAATAAATGCATGCATGTATCAATTCACATCATCAAATAACATAACTAAATCATCACTAAAATAAATCAATTTCACCAATTGTTCACAATTTCAAAATATTTCAATTCTATCATTTCATCAATTAACAATGAGATCGAAGACTAGCTTGATCATCTAATCAACATTCTATATATAAAAATCCAATGTGTAAAGTATATATATAAGATAACAACACCTCATCATCATCAATACTGAAATATCTATCCATGCCTCTAAGATTCCATACAAACCACAACACGAGTCACAATATCCATAGTGTCTAACAGTAGTCTATCAAAATATCGAACGAGGTCCAAGTCTCTAATCAACAGTGCTCAAAATCATAGTAAAATAAGTGTCAAAGAGGAGTGGGCATTACACTATACCTTCCCATAATACAATAATATATTCCAGAATATATTAATCTTTGCATAAACCTTATTTTCTCAGGATTAATAATTACAAGGAACAAATTACAAATGAGTAAGTCTAGAGCTTTGGAAATGATTTTATAAGAGAAATCGAAAAAAGTAATTGAATACCAATTGGCAATGAGATCTATATCGACCATATTGAGAATGAACTTGATGTGTCCTTGGTTGATGAATTGACCAAGTGAATTAGAATGAAAGGCCTCAAGATAAACCTAAAAAGGTCATTTCCAAACATTTCCAAAAGGATTTTATAAAATTCATAATGGAAACCATCATTTGGTGGGGCCAAGTAGCATTATCCATTTGAGAAAATACCTCAAAAAGATCCTCGTAAGTTAACTTTCTATCGTAAGAAATCCTTTGTGATTGAGAGAGATTATAAGGGACTAATGTTATGCATTGATCAAGAACAATTTGTCACTAAAGAGAAAGATCCCGAGCTTTAAAAACTTCATTGGTAATGGCACACAACAACCTAGACTATCTCGAAACTTCAAAAAAATGAAGCGATCCTTCTCGGATAGATTAGTTTTGATGGGAATGTTTTTCTTTGAGCGAATGAAATAATTCATTAGAAACACAATCACCCATTTTGTGTAAATGTAATCTTTATTTGATTTGAGAGGGTCTATGAAATTATAAGCATCTACAATTTGGATGTGTTGCCAAAGTTTTTCCACATGTATTTGGAAAGGTTCATCAAAGGTATGTTTTTCTAGATAAGATAAATAATGTCTCAACTTGGAGGTGATGGAAAAGTAAGAGTTACACTAAATTTGGGCTAGATGATTTTTGAAGGTGTAATAAAAACATGTCAACCACTAAATGGCATCTTACCACTATGGAGTCCATCATGTCCTCCTAGTTCCATGAGTCATGAGGCCCCAAAACCTTCTTGATATGGTGAAGGGCGGGCCCATGATGGAAAAGAGTAGTATTAAAATAATATTGAGTGGTTTGAACATGTATCTATCGAGTTCTATTAGATCCTAAAGAGATAGGGTAGTGATATGAAAGGAAGAAATGTAGCAGGACTTCTACCTATAACTGAAAATAACCGGTAAAGGAGAAAAAAATCACACTAGCACCATGACATGATCAATGTGGTCAAATCTACATGATTAGATATTTGGCATAAATTAGATCAAGTGTGTTAAATTCTAGAGTTAGATTTAAGAGAAACATTGGGGTAATAAAACCCATGTTTATTATTTATATACATCAAGGCTTCCTTTTTCTAGAAATACAATGCATGAATAAATTACCAATCTTGTCAATAGGAAACTCTATCATATTAAAGTCTCTAAAAATACCCAATGGGCATCAGGGATCTCGTTCGTAATATAGCACTCTCCTTTCAACTTCATCATTGGATGGATAAACATTAATTACTTTAGAATACTAATTATCAATGTTGAATAACACCCATAGGAAATGATTCATTAAGTCACATAAGTGATTAACATAATGAGGCTTCCATTTAGGGGCATAAAATGTTATAATTCCTCCATGATGAGGCTAGTGATGAATATTTAGACCTAAACTATTTGACAAGATAACTTTAGTGATCATGGAAAGTAAAAATTTTGTAACCTTAACTTCTTGTAAACAAAGAGTTTTTTCTCTAGAAATCAATTCCTAATATGTTTCAAATTGTACTTACAAGTGGATTTTGTTAGACCCGTGATATTCCGAGAGAAGTAAATCATTGAAAATGAATATCTAAATACCCCATATTTTTTGTTCATATATATCCAGGCTTCCTTTCGCCAAAGCAATCCAATTCACAGATAGATGGAAAATCTTGTCAATAGGTAACTCTATGATATTAAAGTCTCCACAAATCACTCAATGGGTATTAAGTAGCTTGTGATAGCAAGAGTAGAAGATTCTATTCAATGCATGTGTTTAGAAACAAATACTACAAGCCAATATATAGGCTGCAGGAGGAGAGAAGGAGAGAGGACAGTTAGATAACTGTCATAAACAAAAAAACTAACAATGTATTAACTCTAACAATGTGCTAACATTCCCCCCCTTAATACATTGCTCTTACAAATGTACCCCCTAAACAAATCAAACTTCACTTTTCCGAGAGGCTTGGTGAGAATATCTGTAACCTAAAAATCAGTAGGGCAGTACTGGAGTTGAATTTGGTGGTTCAAGACCTATTCATGAATGTAGTGACATTCAACCTCAATATGCTTTGTTCATTCATGAAAAATAGGATTCTTCACAAGATTTAACACACCTTGATTATCACAGTGAATGATGGGAGGTTTCTCTTTAGGAATCCCTATATCTACAAGAATGCGATGTAACCAAATTGCTTTGCACATAGCTCCTCGTGCAGCGTGATATTCAGCCACAGTGGATGAGAGAGCAACAACAGTTTGCTTCTTGCTAGTCCACAAGATAGGTCCAGATCCGAGATGAAAAACATACCCTTAAGTGGATTTCATGTCATCAACGAATCCTGCATAGTCCGAGTCTGTATATCCCTGTAAGAAGAACTGATTTTTCTTCTGATACTCCAGACCAAAATAAATTGTACCTTGTACATATCTCAACACATGCTTTGCTTACTATCCAATGACATTTCTTCAGGCTCTTGCATAAAACGGGATAGATAGCTCACCGCATAAGCAAAGATCCTGGTCCAGTATAAGTCAAGTAAATGAGACTCCCCAAAGCTACCTATAGTGAGTGCCATCTACCTCTGTAAATACTTGAATCTAGATAATTGCAAAACTTTTTACATAGGTGTGGACATTGGTTTACAATCTGACATTCCATACTTTTCATGAGTGTCTTGGAATATTTCATTTGTGAGATGAAGATATGATTCTTCTTCGCCATATCTCTAAGCCAAGAAGTAGAGTGAAGTAGCCCCAAATAGGTCATGTTGAAGGATTTCTTTAGATAATTCTTTACATCATCCACAAGATTGTCAAAACTTCCTATGATCACAAGATAATCTACGTACAAAACCAAAATGAAAATCTTTGTTCCTACCTTCTTGATATACGAGTTTGTATTTGAGGGGCTATGAGTGAATCCGTGTTGTAATAGGTGATCATCAATTTTTATATACCATGCCCTAGGTGCTTATTTGAGTCCATAAAGTGACTTTATCAGACGACATACCTTGTGTGGTTCATGCTCGTCTACAAACCCTTCAGGTTGGGCCATGTATACTTCTTCTTTTAGATCACTATTCAGAAAAGCACTCTTGACATCCATCTGCTGAAGTTTCCATCCATTTTGTGTTGCACAAAGGTACACGACAACTCTAATGGTTTTGATCTTCACAATGGGTGTAAAGGTCTCGTGATAGTCAATTCCTTCTCATTAAGCATAACCCTTTCGCAACAAGTCATGCTTTGTGTTTGTCGATTGAACCATCTCGCCTTATATTTTGTTTTAAAAATCCATTTACATCTAATGGATTTCTTACTCGAGGCAGATTGACAAGTTCCCATGTCTGATTCTGAATTAGGGAATCATATTTAGCATCCATAGTCTGTTTCCACTATGGTTGGTCTAATGCCTCACGAATAGTGTCGGTTTAGTGCTATCAACAACTCGAACTCATGAGTGACAAATTTACCTCATGTCGGCTTGAATTCGTGTTCTGACTCCCGTAAAAGTGCCTAGAAGTGAGTTCAGGTGTGCATCCCTAATAGTATTCTAGACCCATTTCAAATGTTGGTGTTATGCTGCTGATGTGAAGATGTGTTTTCCAGTGTTCCTAGATAAACGAACAAGTCTCCACTCAGCTCTTCTTCTCTCTGAGAAGAATCATCTTGCCCATCATCTAGATGTGTGAGAAATCTATGTGATGAGGTCGGTACTAGATCTCCATTGTGTGGCAGGGAGTCAAAGGATGACTCATCACACACCACATCTCGACTCTCGTAGATTTTCTTCGTCTCAGGATCCATGAGACGATATGCCTTTGAGGTAGTACTATACCCCAATAAAAGACATGGCAGTGTCTTTGGATCGATCTTCTTCCTTTTCTCATCTAGAACATGCATATATGCAGTACAACCAAAAACTCTCAAATGATGAATAGAAGGTTTACGACCAGTCCATACCTCTTCCAGTGTCTTGTTCTGCAAGATCTTCGTGGGTGCCCGGTTGAGTAGATACACTGCTTGTCTAGACTGCTTCTGCCCAAAACTGATCCTCCAACTTGGCGGTGGAGAGCATACAACGAGCCATCTCCATGATAGTCCTATTGTGTCACTCGAAAATCCCATTCTATTGGGGAGTGTAGGGTGCAGTCAGATGTTGTTGAATGTCATGCTACTTCAGGTATGCTAAGAACTTCTTTGATATAAATTCCCCAGAAGCATCCGAGCAGAGGAGAAAGAGGCTTCTAAACTTCGTAGTGGCTTTTGGTAAAAGGTTTGGAAATTGAAAAATGCGTCACTCTTCTTCCAGAGAAAATATACCCAAATTTTTCGTGAGTAATCATCAATGATGAGTTGGAAGTACTCAAAACCTTAGAAGCTAGCCGGGCAGGGTCTGTCAGAGATTGGTGTGTATAACCTAAAGATGCTCTGTAGAATGATAAGAGCTCTGTTTGAACGGACCTGTGTGTTGTTTGACGACCGCAAGACATCCCGAGCAAACAGGTAAGCCCTCATACCATTTCCTTTGACCGAGTTGATGCAGAGCCCAATTAGAAAGATGACCATATTGAAAGTGCCATAGTGCGATGGACTCTCTGCCGTTGAAGCAGAGAGAGCAATGTTAGATGAAGTGACCACATGTAATGAAAATAGACGGCCCTTCATAAATGCTAGAGCAATAACTGAGTCTCCCTGGGAAATGATGCAGACTTGACCCCTTTCTCAACAAAGAATTCAACCTACATTCGATGGTTAAGAAGTTGAATCACAGACAAGAGATTTGATGTCAAACCTAGAGCATATAGCACCTTCGTGATGTACATCTTCATGTCACAAGAGGAATGATGACATCACTAATCCCCACTACTACAATATACTCCTGATTATCTGCGATGGTGATCCGATCTCCAGTGGGCCGGTCACTCATGGTATGGAACAACTTCTTATTACCAATCATGTGTTTGTTGGCATCCGAATCAATCAACCGAAACTTTCGATGGTTGCGAAGTGTGTGAAACTAGAACAATGTTAGAATGAGTTGTGTCTCGAACCTCTTCATCGGAGGTGGCATCCTGTTGAGCAGCAATATGACCCTTCTACCTCTGATTACGAGCACACCATCAGGATTTCTTGGAATATCCTTGGCTAGAAGTTCTCTCTTCGCCATAGTTGCCATACTTACGACCATTGTAATAAAATTTCACAGTCGTGTGTGTATCGTGGAGCAAATGTGGCACCATCGATCCACCTTGTTGCTCTGTTTGCCAGGGTGGCCGCAGAAGGTTATGGCTTGAGGATGTTGCTTTTGATTCTGGGGATGACCGCCCTTTCTAAGGCTTACATTTTTTTCCTCGTTATGAGAGCCTTGTCTTCGAAGGCTTCTTGAACATTCAGCATGGCTTCTTCCCACCTGGAGATAATTCACCAATGTGGCAAAACTCACCTCTTATTGAGTGATGGTCAACGTGGTGATCAGTGTCCGAAACCAGGAAGGAAGAGCTCATAAGGTGAGCGAGACTAGCAACCTGTCACCATCGGTTCCCAAGAGAAGAAAGTTCTACGCGTAACTTAGCCACACACTGCAAGAAGGCTTCTACTAATTCACCATCATGCATACTCATCGTGTGAAGCTTTGTCTAAAGATGCAACTTCGTCATTAGATTCTTGGCTTCATAGATGGTACACAACATGGTCCATGCCTAAGAGGAAGTGGTTGCTTCCCGAATATAAGGTTGAACCTCATCAAAAAGGCTCGAGTGATGAGCATTAATGCTTTTACATCAGCCTTTTCATATTTAGCCAACAGATCAGCGTCTGTGGGAGGGGCGTCTTTTCCAGAAACAATCCCCCAAAGATCTTCAAACTGATGAATCATCAGCATCTTGGTTTTCCATGCGGTAAAATTTGGCCCTTTTAAGAGTTGGGCATCGGATAGCAATATTTTTGGAGCTGACATGACTTATGTCTCTAACAATGTGGCATGCACATGAACTCAATAGGCTTGTGAAGGCACTCCTTTCCAACAATCTTCTCTCTATTCGACCTTCCTTTGTCTCTAGTTTCTATTGCTGCTTCATATACTTTGTGTATTGAATGGAAGAGAAACAGAGGGGAGAAGACTTACTTCTTATGCCAACATTGCAGGTCCTTCAAAACTCCAAACAGATCACCAATGATGGCAAAGAGAGAATGTTTCATGTTTTGTCAAAAATGCCACTAAGCAGGTTGTTCCAATTTTATAGGTTACTTTTGTTGATTGCTGCCACGCTGGGTCTTCAACAGGCTGAGAAATTACACATTGTCACCACGCCAATGTCACTTCATATTTTGGTCACCACCACACCAAAAGAGGATTCCAAATGCCACGCATATGTATATGTCAACCGGTATATTAATATTCATACATTAGTATTTAACCGCCAAACCCAATGCTTATGCTAAGACCACGTGGAAGGGAGGAGGTGAAGCGGTTGTTGGGGGCTTAAAGCCATGCGTGGTATTGTCCCACAAATCCAAATAGACTAGATAGTCCGTCTCCTCAAATCTCTCCTCACTAGCTCGCTAGTCGCTGCTCACAGTTTAACACTCCACTCCAGGATAGGTCTCCAGATTTACACGCAGAATTCTTCTATCACTTCATACAAAAAAAATAAAATTTCTATGTGCATGAGTAACACTCGGCAGAAGTTGGGATCTTACGTTTGTAGGTGTTGTCTCGCCTAGTCCGAGAAAGGAAGGGCTCTGATACCAATGATAACAAGAGCGGGGAAATTCTAGTCAATGCGTGTGTTTAGAAACAAATACAACAAGCCAATATATAGGCTGCACGGGAGGAGAGAAGGAGAGAGGACAGTTAGATAACTGTCATAAACAAAAAACTAACAATGTATTAACTCTAACAATGCGCTAACACTTGTTGGCAATCCATCACCATCCTTTCAACCGCATCATTGGATACATAAACATTAATTACTCTATGGAAGATTGATTATAAATGTTGATTAACGTCCATATGACATGATTCGCGAAGTCACATCCATGATTAACATAATGATGCTTTTATTTAGGTTCATTGCATGTTTTAATTCCTTCATGGCCAGTCTCATAATGAATATTCAGAACTAAACTAGATGGTAAGATAGTTTTAGTGATTTTGAATAGTAAAACCTCTACCACGTTAACTACATATATACAAAGAATTTCAATCTCTGGAATTATCTTTCTAATATCTTACACATTGTACTTATGAGTGGATTTTATTAAATCCCTTACTTTTGAAGAGAAGTAATTCATTGAAAATGAACATCTAGGGACATATCCTTTGAATTCAAACCCGAAAGGGCATCATTATTGTTCTGCCAAAATCATTCCTGGTTAGACAACAAAAATTCACTTAATGTGTAATCTCACCTTCCTCAAGGTGGAAAGGAGAGATTTGAGAGTGTCGATTTATTGTTATGTTGGGAGAAACTGGTAGTTGTGACACAGAAAAAACCACCCTTATCCTGTAAAATAGTTTGAAAAATCATTAACTTCATGGATACCTCAAAAGGAGGAGAATGTTACAGTCGAGTAGTAGATATTATCTCCTCAGATGGAGAGATGGAAGCCATATAAGGCTTGGAGGTAGAAGGTGCAACAGGCTTAGGAAGGGTGCACAAACTAGCAATCAGCTAGCTTATGGTGTAAAAACCTTGGAAGTGTTTGGAGAAAGGTGGTAAATTGGGGATATGTTATAGTTATTTTTTCAATCCACAATGTTCTAAGCATATTCACCAAAGGATTTATAAGGAAAAATATTAAGATTTGAAAAAAAATGTTACACTCAACTAATAAAGGGAAATATCAAATCTTATGGTCTCGTGCAAATTGGAAACGAAAAATAGGTGTTGTAATTTAATGTAAACCACGTCTTAAGTAAACCGAGATTCCCCACATGGATCTTAAGGGTTTCCTTGAGGTCCTGAGAATGGTCGATCTCAACACAGACTCATTGTCGAGGTTTGGAAACATAGAAATAAAGAGGTTATTTTGTTATGATCTGTCCTATAGATGAAGCAATGAGGTCCAAAAAGTGATAGCGAGGGCATGGGAAGACTTGTAAATTCCACCCAAACTAGAATATTAAGAGTCAGATGCTCGAAAACCACAAACTTGTGAGTCTAAGGGGTCACAATGAGGAGGGAGATACGAATATACCAAGTGGAGGACTTATGTAACATTGTGTCCACATTGGCTGGGGAAATAAAATGAAATATGGAAAACCCTTTGGTCATATTTTTAATGGAGTCAAGCTTGATGCAAAACCGGGACTAGTTTGTTTGCACCCATGTGCAAATCATGTTGTTAGAGGGAATTCTTCCAAATAAATAGTCTATCACGCAAAATTGTTGAAGCCAATGACAAGTAGAATTGAATACACCTTGATAATCTATCTTGTCCCAACTCTAAATAGACTACAAATTTGCCAATGAGCCCAACTATCTTCTCAACCTATAAAAAAATCAAGCGAAACATTACCTCATGGAATACTTTGGGCCCAAAATACCTCGGTTGCTTCCCCTAAGGGCACCATCATAGTTTGTCACAATCGAAATAACATAGCTATGTGAATGGAGGACCATTTATAAATTATCTTCCCGAAGGTGGGAATGCCTAAGAAACCAAAATAAATGTAAGCACGTGTGGAAAAACAATCCCACAAGAGGCATTATGACGAGGGTCGAACATGTAAAGGCGGTAGTTGTACAAAACATACAACCCTAGCAGAGAATATTTCAAGCAAAGGGTTCAACATTTTCTAGACAATTATATCCTAGTGTCTATTTAACAATCACACATTAATTTCAAGTTTCAAATTTATATCCATTTGACAATTGCTAAAAAAGTATTTCTTTTATAAATTAGTAATTTTTAATCATATTTTGAAACGATGGAATCCCTTTACATCATTCACTAAGAAATTGACATAAACAAGAGTTGAGTAGCAACTACTTCTTTCTTTTTAAGGGTTAAAATAAATAAAATATGAAATAACTAAAAATAAAATAATATATAAGTTGCACATAGGGCTCATAACAATTTGTTATGAAACACATGAGACATTACAAATGCATCAAAAATTCTAGGAAAAAAATAACGGAAAGACCCAAAAATAATGGGCTTTACCCTCAAATCAAAGTCAATCTTTCACTCTTTGCCCTTTTTCTTTTAAGAACCTGCCACCCCTTGAGTGGGCTCCTTCATGACCAGCTGCAAATCTGATTTTTTATTTCCAGAAAAAGAGTATGAAATCAAATACCCATTCGAGTGAACCGCTAGTTCCCATCTGAATTAAAAGTTATCTGATTCGTAGCCTCTTTTCATCCACGTGCTAGACAGGGTCACCCCGCGATATATAAGTATTAAAAATATATTTAATGCCTAGCGCCACGTTACATTCAGTATTGAATCGAGACGTCGATTTTTTTGGATTCATCCTCCTACGAATCTTCGCCTCGGACACGGTCAACGTTCGCTAGCTACAGTTTTAGCTTGGCTATTCAATGCCCCCACCACGCATTTAATTAAGCATACAAATCTGAAACAGAAGAAACATCCAGGAACGACGTACCTATGAGGGAAGGATATGCATTATTATGCCGAAAGGTGTGTTCTATGTGGGAATGGTGGAGGCCTTCTGACATGCATCAGGGCATCAACGATGGACGGACGCCAGGAGCCGTAGATGTGGTGGATGGAACAGAGGACCATGTTCGAAGGAGGGAGAGGTGTATAGGTAGTCAGAAACAGAGGACAGTTGCAGGAGTCCGGCATGGAGGCGGGCATGCATCTGCCATCAGCAAAACAAGGGGAGTATGGCTGGCCCGTAGTGTACCAGTACGTAGCAGTCGAAGAAGAATAAAAAATGCCTTGCTTAGGGTTTCGGGAAGGATTTTGTAATGAGGAGTGTTTTTGGCATCAAACATTGTAGACGAGAAGTCCATTTCTCTTTGCCTGCTGAGTGTGGTTGGAGTTGGAGACTGCGTGACTGGAGGAAGCCATCCAGCATCGCAGCCATGAATTTAAGGTTTACCTCTCTGTTCCCCTGTTCGAGGATTCAGTGTTGTTTCATTATTTCATATACATCGATTTAAGAAATGAAGGAATTATATCTAACTCCTTACCTAGAGGGTGTGTGCTGCAAATAGAAACAATACTATGAACACACACAAACTCACAAGAGAAATATAAAAACAAGGCTTTGTATTAAAAATACTCCAGAACACTTCGGTGCCTTCTCTTGCTTTTCTTGTTTTTTGAATTACAAAATGAAACCTCTTATTTATAGAAGTTTTCCAACCTTCTACCTTAGAAAATATCTCATAATATCTCATAATATCTTATATTATATATTATTGATCTTTTGGATATTTTATAGATATTCCCAGATATTTCTAGATATATATAATATCTCTTGATATTTTCTAGATATTATATACAATATCTTTTGATATTTTGGAGGAGTTAATATTCACAATAAATGTGAATATATTTTACATAAAGTTGAATTCCATAAAGTTTAAACTTTATCTAGAACAAGATTAGATATTTCCAACACTCCCTCCTAATCTTGATTCTTCATGTATTGTTGGAGCAATACGGACCTATGATGCCTAAGCAATCTCTCATATGCTCAAATGTGTCCTTTGGTAATGGCTTGGTGAAGATATCAGCATATTGTTCTGTAGACCTGCAAAACTCCAAAAATATTTGTCCATTGTTGACTAGCTCTCTGATAAAATGATACCTTGTATCAATATGCTTGCTCCTTTTGTGAAAAACATGATTCTTTGATAATGCAATAGCTGAATTGTTATCACAAAATATCTTTGTTGATCCTTCTTGTTCTTGCTTTAGATCTGATAATACTCTTCTCATCCATATTGCTTGACATGTTGTTGTTGTGGCCGCCACATATTCTGCTTCTACCAAAGAGAGAGTGACAATAGGTTGTTTCTTAGAAGCCCATGAAACTGCTCCTGAACCAAAATGGAAAACATAGCCGGATGTGCTCTTTCTGTCATCTATGCTTCACAGTCACTATCTGTGTAACCAACTAACTTGAAAATATTAGAAGCTGTATATAAAATACCAAAAGCTTTTGTTCCACTAACATATCTTAAAATTCTTTTTCCAGCTTGCCAATGAGAATCCTTTGGGGATTCCATAAACCTGGAAATAAGACTTACACCATACATGATATCAGGCCTTGTAGCAGTCAAGTACATCAGACTACCAACAAGTCTTTTGTATATAGTTGGATCAATATCACAACCTTTATCATCTTTGCTTAGCTTCAATCCTATGGCAACTGGTGTTGATACTGGATTGCAATTCATCATCCGGAACCTTTTCAAAATATCATTGGAATATTTTGATTGACATATAAAAATTCCATTTTCTGATTGACTGACTTCTATGCCAAGAAAAAACTTCATTAGACCCAAATCTGTCATTTCAAATTCTTTCTTCATTGTTGTCTTAAACAAGTCAATTGACAAATCTCCTGTGAATATTAGATCATCAACATATAGGCATACAATTAGAATTTGTTCTTGATCATTCATTTTGATGTATAGTGTTGGTTCACTATCACTTTTTCTAAATCCATTTTTCAAAAAATATGAATCAATCCTACTATACCATGCTCTTGGAGCTTGTTTCAGACCATACAAGGCTTTTTTCAATCTACAGACCTTGTGTTCTTGACCTACAATTTCATATCCAGGAGGTTGTAAAACATAAACTTCTTCTTCTAGTATGCCATTCAAAAATGCAGACTTGACATCCATTTGATAGACTTTCCAATTATTTTGAGTTGCTAATGCTAAAACAGTTCTGACAGTGTCTAGTCAAGCTACTGGAGCAAAAGTCTCATTATAATCAATTCGGTTGTTGTGAGAAACCCTTTGCAACTAACCTGGCTTTATATTTTTCAACATTTCCATCTGCATTAAATTTTGTCTTGTAGACCCATTTCACGCCAATTACACTCTTTCCATCTGGAAGGCTCACAAGATCCCATATACGATTCTTTTCAATAGAATCAATTTCTTCATCCATAGATTTTACCCATTTTTCATTTTCAAATGCATCTTCAAAATATATAGGATCATCATGAGAAAATAATGCAAAATCAGAATATAAATCAACATTCTCATCACCTTGAGTTTGTTCATAAATCTCCCTTAAGCTTCTTGTCTTCCCTGGGGTGTCCCTGTAGTGAGACCTTTGTGTTGCCAATGTTGGATCTGATATGTCACTGCTGTGAGACTTTGAATTTGAAGAATTACCTTCATTCCCGATGCTTCATGTGGATATAAATTTGCTGGAGGGGATGACGATCCACTTGAGATACCTCTTGTGATGCTTCTTGAAATTGGAGTGCTATTTGAAGAAGACATCACTGCACTAATCCCTTGAGGTGCTAGATGAACATTTTGTGTGATCTTTTCATCAAACTCATTCTCATGATGAGGTATTCTAAATGATACTTGTTAGCTTATCAACACTTCCATCCCATGCTTGTTCTTCAATGAACTAAACATCTCTACTAATAATAGAATTCTTTGTGATGGGGTTATACAATTTATAGGCTTTTGATTACTCACTGTAACCTACAAAAATACATCTCTCTCCTTTATCATCCAATTTCTTTCTCCTCTCATTTGGAATATGTGCATAAGCTACACATCCAAAAACTCTTAAATGTGATACACTGTGTTTCTTTCCACTCCATGCTTCTTGAGGAACTTTATCCTTCACAATTTTTGTTGGACATCGGTTCAAGATGTAAACCGCACAAGCTACTGCTTCAACCCAATACTCATTTGGTAAATTTTTGGCTTTCAACATACTTCTTGCCATTTCCATAATTGTTCTATTCTTTCTTTCTACCACACCATTCTATTGAGGTGTATACCTTGTTGTAAATTGCTTCTTAATCCCATGAAATTTACAAAAATTTAAAAACTCATTTAAAACATACTCTCCTCCTCTATCTGATCTTAACACCTTTATATAGTAACCACTCTGCTTTTCAACCATGGCCTTAAACTCTTTGAACACACTAAAGGCTTCTGACTTATGTTTCAAGAAATAAACCCAAGTTTTTCTACTCAAATCATCTATAAAAGTCATAAAATACATGCTCCCTCCAATTGATGGTGTTTGCATAGGTCCACATAGATCTGAATGGACAATCTCAAGAAGAGATCTAGCTCTATATGACTTTCCAACAGGAAATTTTTCCCTATGTTGCTTCCCTAGAATACAAATTTCACAAGGATTGTTTGGTTGCTCCATCAAAGGCAAACCCTTCACCATATGCTTCTTTTGCAATAAATCTAAACCACCAAAACTTAAGTGTCCAAATCTCAAATGCCACAACCAAGTCTGATCTTTTAAAGAAACTTTAAATGCTAGTGAAGAAAGCTCTTTAGATGACAAATCATGTTGAATTCTTAATGGAAACATTTTGTTTCTTGTCATCTCAACCTTTGCAATCAATTTGTTACTTGGATTTCTATCTAGAATAACACATGCATCATCTTCAAAATAGACTTTATATCCCTTCTGCACTAGCTGCCCAATACTCATTAGATTATGTTTCAAACCAGGAACATAATACACATCTGGAATGTGTTTGTTCTCACCTTTCTTTGTTTCAATATTTATGGTTCCTTTTCCCATTACTGCAACTTTATTATCATTTCCTAACTTAACTTCAGATGTAATTGACTCATCTATGTTTGCAAACATCTCCTTACATCCAGTCATATGATTACTGCATCCACTATCTAGAAACCAAATATCCTTTGTACTATCTTGAGCAACATTGCATGTAATGAACATTGAACCATTGTTATAACTTTCAGACTAATTTTCTTCAGAAAAATGTGCATTTGCGTTACTCATATCAAAAAAATTCTTCTTGCATTCATTTTATATAGTGTCCATACCTTTTACAATAATGGCATTGAACATGTGACTTATCATACCTTTGACCATAAGTATGATTTTGGTTGTTTCCTCAGCCTCTAGCACTTGTAGTGTAGAAATTTGAATTTGTTCTTCCTCCTTCATAAGATGTGTTTTCTCTTCCAGATCCTCTTTGGAAATCTCTTCCTCTACCTCTATGAAGCTCGATCTTCCTCTTGCTCTATTACCACCAATTGAAACTTGTGATTTGAAGGCTTGCTCAAGAGATGAGCTACCTGATCTATTCAATCTTTGCTCATGGGATATTAAAGATCCCATTAATTCATCTACAAACATTTGGGTTAGATTCTTTGATTCTTCTATTGCAACAACAATCACATCAAACTTGCTAGGAAGACTTAGTATTTTCTCTACAATCCTTTGATCCTCTAAAGTCTCACCATGAGACCTAATTAGATTTACTACACTCATCATGTGGGTGAAAAATAAATCTACTGAATCTAAGTCTTTCATGCAAATATTCTCAAAATCTCTTCTAAGATTTTGTAATTTTGTAACTTTTACTTTACTAGTACCTTGATAATTTGTTTGAAGACTTTCCCATGCTTGCTTTGATCTAGTTGTTGCTGCAACACGCGGAAATATGGACTCATCCATTGCTTGTTGAATTTGAAACAAGGATTTTGCATCCTTCTGCTTGTTCTCCTTCAACAAATCCTTATCTGCTTGTGCTAGTGCTTGAAATGCTTGAAAATCAGAGGTTCTGGAAACCCATTCTCAACTAGCTCCCACACATCTAGTGAACAAAATAAGGTCCTCATTTTTATGCTCCAATAATCATAGTTCTTCCCATTGAATATGGGGATGTGGGCTTGAGTGAGGTTATTGCTCATACCCGCCATTTTGAACTAGACTAATAGAGTGAAATAAAACTTATAACGTAAGCTCAACCTAGCTCTGATACCAATTTGAAGGAATTATATCTAACTCCTAACCCAGAGGGTGTGTGCTTTGCAAATAGAAACAATACTATGAACACACACAAACTCACAAGAGAAATATAAAAACAAGGTTTTGTATTAAAAATACTCCAGGACACTTCGATGCCTTCTCTTGCTTTTCTTTTTTTTGAATTACAAAATGAAACCTCTTATTTATAGAATTTTTCCAACCTTCTACCTTAGAAAATATCTCAAGTAATATCTCATAATATCTTATATTAGATATTATTGATCTTTTTGAATATTTTATAGATATTCCTAGATATTTCTAGATATATAAAATATCTCTTGATATTTTCTAGATATTATATACAATATCTTTTGATATATTGAGGAGTTAATATTCACAATAAATGTGAATATCTTTTACATAAAGTTGAATTCCATAAAGTTTAAACTTTATCTAGAAAAGATTAGATATTTCCAACAAGAAAATCAAATTCAGAAAAGGAGTGTGCTTGTTTTCATTTTGAGATTAACTTAAATTCCGTTCTCTTTGTTGGTGTGCGTTTTATGGGATGAGTAGAGCAATGCCCAAAATGTCAATCTCTGTAAAATCGTAGAAAACCCTAGTCGTGTATATTTACTTTGGGTTTTGGTTTGCTTGCTTTTATTTTAGGCTGAAATAGTAACAAAATCCTCCAGCGCACACCTGAGGATTTTGGTCCTTCCTTTTCCCTTCATTCCGCCATATATTTTACTGGTACTTTATTTGTTTTGACAGACTCGTGTTTGTCTTTGCTATCAACACTCGGATACATGCATTTCTCAATTTTTCTTTCTACAGAAGATAAGTCGGTTCATATGAGACCATTTGCAAATATCTCTGTTTGTATTTTAAATTCTCAAAACAAACAAAGCATAAAGGATAGAGGAATTTTGTAGACATGTATGCAAAATGTGGAACCGTAGACAAGGGATGTGAACTGTTCGACACAATGCCTCAAAAAAATGTAGTTTCGTGGACAGTCATGATTGCAAGATATGCCCAAAATGGATTTGTTAAAAATGTGTTATAATTACTTAGAAACATTCATGCAATTGCAATTGGCAGATGTAAAGCCAAATTCCACAACCTTTGTCAGCATCCTCCCTGCCTGTGCCAAAATGGGAGCTTTGGAACAGGGTATGAACATCCATGAAAGCAAAATGTGGAAGCATAAACAAGGCACATGAACTGTTTTAGTATGTCAAAGAGTGAGAGCACTTGCAACTACATCTAACAAACCATTAGGCGGTTCCTGATACCACATCATTTTCAGGCATTCTTTCAAACAGTTCATGTGCATTAGGTATGCTTCCACATCAGAACAGAGAAAAAGAATTATCGTCTTTGTTGGAGAACTTGGAGAAAGAGGAGGGTTCCTTGTAACTCAGATCCAAAACTTTATGGGTTCAACAAGGAAGTGCAAATACCAAAGTTTTCACAAGATTGTGGTTGCTCACAGACTGACAAACCATATTGCTCTGGTTAAAAGAGAAGGTGAGGAGGATTTAACCGAGGATAAGACAATTAGAGAGGCAGCCAAGGATCATTTTCAGACATCATTATCTGATGATAATAGTGGCAGGATTGAGACTCGAGAAGATCTGCTTGAGGTTATCCTAAATATTGGTACAGAAGATATGAATGAGAGGCTGTTGAAGGAAATAAAGCTTAAAGAGATTAAAAAAAAGTGAAGGAAATAAAGCTTAAAGGGTTAAAAAGAAAGTGAAGGAAATAAACCTTGAAGAGATTTAAAAAGTCATCTTCTCCTTTCAATTGGACAAATCATTAGGTCCAGATGGCTTCGAGGCCAACTCCTTCCGTATGTGTGGATGATTCCAGGGTCTCGGGCAAAGTTTGAAAGGCATTTAATTTTCTCGCTTCAATCCCAAAATAAAATAATGCTAACAATATTGATACGTTGAGGATTATATCTCTTTGTAATTTTTCTTACAAAATTATCTATAAATCATGGTTATTAGGCTGCAAACTTGCCTTCCTCGTGTCATATTGGAGGAATGAGCTGGGCCTGTTAAAGGACTTAAGATCTTTGATGAAGTAAATATTGCTCTGCCTTGATTAATATTTACCTTGATTGCAGCCTTAATAATGAATCTATTTTGTATTTTGAGACATCTAGCTGACCTGCATATAGAATGACGGCCCAGCCATGAAACAACCCATGGCAAGCCCTTCGCCAGAGACCTGAATAAAACATATTTTTGTATAACTGTGTTAGAAACAATCTTCCTGCAATTTCAGTTATCGGTAGCTTTTTTTAAGTGACAATGTCGTTTTATAATCTTGCTACTATATTTGCTGACAATGGTCACCAAGTACCGTTTGCTATCCTCAGTGGCGAGATACATTTATGAACCATAGATTTAATTAATATGACTACAATCCGTTAGAATCTGAACGTATATTTTCCATACAATGGTGCTCTTATATGCCAAGTTAGTGTCTTGGATAGCCATAAACTAAAAAAATGACTTTGTCATAAATAGATTTAACCCAAATTTTCAAAATAGGTCACTAATTAGTGGAGAGACTGAAATCTTCACAAAACTTGACTGTCCATCGGTTTGGCTGGGATGCTGTGTAGGCATTTTCAAAATGGCACTACAAACTCTCCAGCTAGACTCAAGATACCTTTGCTGAGTTGTTTGTATGATTTTGAGCTTAAAATTGACAGGACAGTTTTTTAGATTTATGTGACAGAGGCATCTTTCTGCTGCAATGAATGTAATCTGTTTCTGTGCTATCACAAATGTGATGCATTTCTGTATTGTAACCTTTGGCCTTTATTTGACATTGCCCAAGCATTAACAATGATATCATAGATACTTCCGTATTGTAGAGCGTTTAGGACATGTTAGGCTTTTGGAAAGGTTAGGGTCCCCATATCTTTCTTCATTCTTTGGAGGAGGTTGATGTCTAAAAACACTGAATTGAGAGCACTTGCAACTACATCTAGCAAACCATTAGGTGGTCCCTGATACCACATCATTTTCAGGCATTCTTTCAAACAGTTCATGTGCATTAGGTATGCTTCCACATCAGAATAGAGAAAAAAGAATTATCATCTTTGTTGGAGAACTTGGAGAAAGAGGAGGGTTCCTTGTAACTCAGATCCAAAACTTTATGGGTTCAACAAGGAAGTGCAAATACCAAAGTTTTCACAAGATTGTGGTTGCTCACAGACTGACAAACCATATTGCTCTGGTTAAAAGAGAAGGTGAGAAGGATTTAACCGAGGATAAGACAATTAGAGAGGTAGCCAAGGATCATTTTCAGACATCATTATCTGATGATAATAGTGGCAGGATTGAGACTTGTGAAGATCTGCTTGAGGTTATCCTAAATATTGGTATGGTAAGATATGAATGAGAGGTTGAAGGAAATAAAGCTTAAAGAGATTAAAAAAGTGAAGGAAATAAAGCTTAAAGGGTTAAAAAGAACGTGAAGGAACTAAACCTTTGAAGAGATTTAAAAGTCATCTTCTCCTTTCAATTGGACAAATCATTAGGTTCGAGATGGCTTCGAGGCCAACTCCTTCCGTATGTGGATGATTCTAGGGTCTCGGGCAAAGTTTGAAAGGCATTTAATTTTCTCACTTCAATCCCAAAATAAAATAATCCTAACAATATTGATACGTTGAGGATTATATCTCTTTGTAATTTTTCTTACAAAATTATCTATAAATCATGGTTATTAGGCTGCAAACTTGCCTTCCTCATGTCATATTGGAGGAATGAGGTGGGCATGTTAAAGGACTTAAGATCTTTGATGAAGTAAATATTGCTCTGCCTTGATTAATATTTACCTTGATTGCAGCCTTAATAATGAATCTATTTTGTATTTTGAGACATCTAGCTGACCTGCATATAGAATGACGGCCCAACCATGAAACAACCCATGGCAAGCCCTTCGCCAGAGACCTGAATAAAACATATTTTCGTATAGCTGTGTTAGAAACAATCTTCCTGCAATTTCAGTTATCGGTAGCTTTTTTTAAGTGACAATGTCGATTCTATAATCTTGCTACTATATTTGCTGACAATGGTCACCAGGTGCTGCTTTATCTGGTAACTGAGATGTATTTATGAACCATAGATTTAATTAATATGACTACAGCCCGTTAGAATCTGAACGTATATTTTCCATACAATGGTGCTCTTATATGCCAAGTTAGTGTCTCGGATAGCCATAAACTACAAAAACGACTTTGTCATAAATAGATTTAACCCAAATTTTCAAAATAGGTCACTAATTAGTGGAGAGACTGAAATCTTCACAAAACTTGACTGTCCATCAGTTTGGCTGAGATGTTGTGTAGGCATTTTCAAAATGGCACTACAAACACTCCAGCTAGACTCAAGATACCTTTGCTGAGTTGTTTTTATGATTTTGAGCTTAAAATTGATAGAAATGACAGTTTTTAGATTTATGTGACAGAGGCATCTTTCTGCTATTGTACAATTGCCACTTTCTCAAACTTTTTAATGTGAAAAAACCTTTTGATAGATAAATTTCATAGTTTCTTTTGTTTTGCATTTGGACTTCTTGATAAGTAATTCCTCAAAAAAAAAAAAAAACAATTTGATTTAGATTCTTCTTGCGTTTTTTAAGATTGTCTTGTTATGAATGTTGAAGCAGCTATATTTCCAATCTGCTTTTAAGTTCCATATTTCATTTAAAAATTTCACAGATCCAGCTTAATGTTCTCAAAAAAAATTGAATTTGAAAGTCTTGATAAGTTATTGCTTTAATTAAAAAGAAATAAAAGTAAAAACAAATCTTGTTGCATTATCTTCTCCATATTTGTATAGATAAAACTGGGAATTAAGAGCTTTACAGAAATTACCTAGATTGGTTTTAAATTTTCACACATGTAACTATTCCCCATTCTTTAATCCTATTGTCTCAAGAATTGTGAATTTTGTCAGATGTAGTTGCAACTACTCTACTAGACATCTATACAAAATGTGAAAGGATACCTAATGCACATGAACTGTTTGAAAGAATGCCTGAAAATGATGTGGTATCAGGGACTGCCTAATGGTTTGTTAGATGTAGTTGCAAGTGCTCTAGTAGACATACAAAATGTGGAAGCATACCTAATGCACATGAACTGTTTGAAACAATGCATTTTGCAGGGATGCTCTCACTCTTTGACGTACTAAAACAGTTCATGTGCCTTGTCTATGCTTCCACATTTTGCATACATGTCTACCAGGCAGTTGCAACTACATCAGTCAAAATTCCTCTATCCATTATTCTTTCATGGATGTCCATACCCTGTTCCAAAGCTCCCATTTTGGCACAGGCAGGGAGGATGCTGACAAAATTTTTGGAATTTGGCTTTACATCTGCCAATTGCAATTGCATGAATGTTTCTAAGTAATTATAACACATTTTTAACAAATCCATTTTGGGCATATCTTGCAATCATGACTGTCCACGATACTACATTTTTGTGAGGCATTGTGTCGAACAGTTCACGTGCCTTGTCTACGGTTTCACATTTTGCATACATGTCTACCAGCACATTTGCAACCACATCTGACAAAATTCCTCTATCCTTTATGCTTTGATGGATATCCATACCCTGTTCCAAAGCTCCCATTTTGGCACACGCTGGGAGTATATTGGAAAATGTAAACTGATTGGGTTGAAGGCCTGTTTGTTGCAAATGGTGAAACAGTATGACTGCCTCACGAGGATAACCATGTCTTTGTATGCTGGAATAATTGTATCGCCTATGAGCAATGAAAGAGTGGACTGTCTTTCCTTGTGAAACCATGCTCATGAAAATACAGGTCTGCAATAATTGAAGATATGTAATATTCAGAGGGGTTCTGTCTAGAAAAGAATCAGATTGCTTACTTGATTGAGAATTTAAAATACAGACAAAGATATTTGCAAACGGTCTCATATGAACCGACTTATCTTCTGTAGAAACAAAAATTGAGAAATGCATGTATCCAAATGTTGATAACAAAGACAAACACGGATCTGTCAAAACAAATAAATGTTGTATCCATGCAACTAATACGAATAGCCGAAAACAATAGTACACTGCCAGAGGCAGGTGCACACAACGTCTCTAAAGATTACATATTTTAAATTATTGCAGACTTGTATTTTCATGAGCATGGTTTTCATAGAGAACATATTTAAATGTATGTCCAGTGCAAAGTTTTGATAGATGTACGTAAAGAGTTTGACCAAGTGAAACGACGAGACAGTTTGTCATGGAATAGTTTGGCAGCGACACTAAGTCCGAGGTCGAGCTCCCCCTTCCAGTTGAACAATTGTATGATTGGCAACATTTGGCTCGACTCCACCCCGGTAGCACTTCATTCCTTGATAACTTGCAAATGCTTGGACTTCGTGAATTTGACACCCTTCACAATTGGAGTGCACATCATATTCCATTTGCTCTGCAGTCTCTTGGTGCCACTTTCATCGAAGATACTAAGGCGAACCATCTTTCAGCTTCCTTCATGGACAAGTTCAACCCTCCAACTTCTGGCTTATCTCCAGAACAACAACAAGCTTTCAACATAGTTAATCAACACTTCACGCATAGATCCAGCCTTCCTCCACTGAGACTTATTATACAAGGGACTGCAGGTACAGGTAAATCATTCCTCATCAACATTTTAAAGTCTTCTTTCGCCTCTTCCTCCAGCCAAGGCCTTTCCCCTCTCCTTTTGCTCGCCCCAACAGGAGTTGCTGCATTCAACATTTCTGCTTCTACGATACACTCAAGCCTCCAGGATTCCCATTAAAGAGCTCAAACCTTTAGAAGGCCAAGCTTTATCGTCTCTTCAAGACTCACTCAAACACATCAAATACATTTTAATTGATGAAATGAGTTTCGTTGGTCCAAAGCTTCTTTCCAGAATCGACTACCGTCTTAGGGAGGCTTTCCCACACTTCAAAGACTCAACATTTGGAGGTAGATCTATGATCCTTGTCGGAGACCTTGGTCAACTTCCTCCAGTTATGGACATTCCACTTTATGCAAGCAAGTCTTACGGAGCTACCCTCTGGCGCGAATTCAACATATCGGTCTCCCTTCATTCAATCTTCAGGCAACAAGGCTCTGAACCTGCACAGACATCATTCCGGGAATTGTTGCTTAACATTCGTAACACCATCCCTCTAATCCAAGACTGGGAAGCTCTTATGTCAAGATCCGATTCCTCCCTATCCGAACAAGAAAGGATTGAGTTTAAAGAAGGCCCTCATCTTTTCGCTCAAAATGACCTTGTGGACTCACACAACCTTTTTATGTTGAAGTCCCTTAACTCTCCTATAGCCAGATCTATTGCTGAAAAGACAAGACGTTCTGCATCAGGCGACACCGAGGATGATCAATTGAAGCCCAAGGTTCTTCTCTGCATCAATCAAAAAGTAATGCTTTCCGCAAACTTGTGGGTTGAGAAGGGTCTCGTCAACGGCGCTACTGGTTCTATCATCGACATAGTCTATGGAATATCCTCCGGCCCTCCAAATCTACCTCTGTTTGTCATCATCAAATTTGATCGTTACACAGGACCTCCCTGGGATTCAAACAACCCCTTGCATGTTCCTATTCCTCCCATTTCTAGAGGAGGCCGCAGACAACTACCGCTCAAAATGGCTTGGGCTTTTTCTATCCACAAATCTCAAGGACTTACACTACCACTTGCTACGGTGGACATTGGCGGGACTGAAAGACAAGGCCTTACATTCACTGCTATCTCAAGGGTTCCGTCTCTCTCTTCCCTTCGTTTTTCTCCAGCTTTCTCTTTCTCCCGTTACTCTCGCATGTCCTCCACTCCCCTTCTACATTCCAGGCTCCAAGAAGAATATCGGCTTCGCTCCCTTCCATCTTCTCTGGCTCTCCCCGTAAATCGTTCTTCTTAGCTCCTTCCAGCTCTCGCGGGGCCGCATTCCCATTCCATCTTGGTGTCGCTGCCGCCTGTATATATCTCGTGCTTTTTGTTTCGAAAACAACTTATGGCGCATATTTCTATTTCTTTTATCTTGTTCATTGCACTAAGTTGATCTGCATTGTTTTCCTCGTACTTTCTCTTTTTCTTTCGTCCAACCGCTCTTTCGGCGTTTTCATCGCACACCCCGCGTGCGATTGCTAGTATATATCTCACACAACTAATGAACTAAATATCTACATTTTATGTCCTTATATGTCCTGCGCGAGGTCTTTGAATTCAAAGGATACACATTATATATCCCGCCCACTTTCTTAAAGTGCTTTTTGTAAATTGTAGTAAACTCGAAGTAGCAACAGCTAAAGAAGATGGAGATGTATCCCCCTAATGCCAGGCAAGAAATTATATCATCAGCTCCTTTGTATTCTCCTACATATCAATTTACACCCCAGATACCGACAGGGTATCCATTGCCACCTCCAAACCCAACTACGTCTCCCTACCAGGTTTATCCTCAGTAGGGTGTGGGTCAACATCCTAATTCTTCCACTGAGTGGTCCTCTGGACTCTGCGACTGCGGCCAAGATCTTTCCAATTGTATGTATAAATCCGCCCCCCTCCTCTCTGAAAAATATGAATTTGTTACATGCTTATGGAAATTAGATTGAATGAATTGGATGAAACTGTGTGGGTTAGATCAGTGTTTATGATAATTCGGAATGTCTTTAGATAAGTTTTTGTTTAAGATCATTCAATGGGATCAGAAACGTCGATGCAAATATCTCCCACACAAGTTTATCCAAAAAAATTCAAATAAATTTATATGAACTGTAAAAATACAAGTTTTCATTTACCCTAAAACATAAAATGTTGATCCGAAAATCACCCACACAATTTTATCAAAAACTTTGAATATGAACTGTAAAAATACCATCTTTCTTATAATTACTGAAATGTTATGACACAGGTTGCGTGACATGTTGGTGCCCCTGCATCACGTTCGGCCAAATAGCAGAGATAGTCAATCGAGGTTCTCGACGTAAGTTCTTCTCCTGCATAATTTACTAGAAGCAATTTATTTGTTGAGTATATCAGTTTTGTAACCAAGGAATGAATGGTGAATGCAGTGTGTGCTGTAAGCGGAGGGATCTACGCCGTCCTGCTTCTTTTAACTGGGTGTGTGTGTTGTTATTCATGTCGCTACCGAACTAAGATGAGAGCCAAATTTAACTTGGCTCATAGCCAGTGTGGGGATTGTCTGTTACACTGCTTGTCCGACTGCTGCGCTATGTGCCAGGAATATAGACAACTCAAACACACAGGATATGATCCGACTTTCGGTAATAGTTTTGTTAAACGGAATCCTAATCAATTTATAGTTCTTTGCAATAGTGGTAAATAGCTTTTTTAAATTGTTGGGTTGATGCAGGTTGGAAGGGGAACATGCAAAAGCAACTACTATAGGGAATGGAGATGGCAGCTCCTGTGTGTCAAACCATGAGCAGACCATGACCTCCACCGCACATTATTTTTATGCATTCGAGTTGGGTTCAGATGTAATGTATTTAGTAATGATGTTTTTATTTAGAATCGGGGTTTTACCTGGTTCGTCACAGGTTTGAGTTTTTATTGATATTGTTAGTTGAATTTGTATTTGTGTTATTCAATTTGGAAAACCGTATCTTACAGGTATATCAGCTGTTGTGCGTATTTTTGTGTTGAATTGGAAGCGCTCAACACCATTAAGTGACAAGATACGACTAGCACTTCAATTCCTTCAAAAATCCTAATTTTCTCAATTAGAAAACAAAGAGCTGATATACCGGTAAGATAGGGTTTTCAAAAACACTAATTCACCTACACCGTGACTAAAAAAAGCTGCTTGTATTTATGTATTGTATGAAGGAATTTAGTAATAATATTTATGGGTTCAATTATTTAGGAGCTTTTATATTGTTTGGTAGAAAATAAATCAACAGAACGGGCATACATTGTGACATCTCTTTTGGAGGGATGTGTTCTTCATCATTAAACCAATTGAGATGTAAATTAAATTTAAGTTGGAAAAGTGGTGCTATAAGTGAGTTTCAAATTTTGCATAAAGAGAGTGGAATAAACAATGACTCAACCCATTTTAATCAAATGATTCATACTATTACTATTATTATTAATAATATTATCGTAAGTGTTTATGGAAGGTATCGTCTATTGGTGCTTGTAGTGTGTACTCCTCTTCGACATTGATCTTGCTATGATTTTCGCTTACTTTGGATTGGATCCATAGACATTGTTGTTATATTTGATCATTAGGCACCGATAGATGGACATTACAATATTTGATTAACCTATTTGATGCAAAGTATGGATGTTTTAGACTTTTGACATGATGTGACTTATATGATGGATTACATGCATGGATTGACATATCAATATTTGATGATGATCTAGAGTTACTACTTTATATATGTACTGACTCATTGGATTTTGGTATCTGATTTCGTTAAACGATCTAGTTAGTCTTGTGATCTTATTGTTAATTGATGAAATGATAGAATTGAAATATTTTGAAATTGTGAACAATTGGTGAAATTACTTGATTTTAGTGATGGTTTAGTTATGATATTTGATGATGTGAATTGATATGTATATGTGTGTTTTATTGTCTCGATGTCATTAATATGGCCACGAGGCCAGAGAGGTATTGTTTTGATTTTTAGAAAATTGTAACACAACAAACAAAAGGGGATAGGAGACCAACAGTGAAGGAATTTGGGGTATTGGCAACAGTCACCTTGGCAACTTGTATATTTATATGTTGTTTTTTGTTGATAGATTGTTAGGAGGTCCCCATTAGGGGTGGCCTCAAATGTGACCTTGGGTAAATGTGTTGTTTCCCTTTTTGTTTTAATTATTTTATGAGTATTTGAATTATTTTAGTAATGTGATTCACCTTTATTATTGTTAGTTAATGTGCTTCATTTAAGTTGATTAATCTTGATTAATTATTATAATTTGAGATGTGACCAAAAGGGGTATTTAATGTTGGTAGATTGTCCTTGATTTTATGTTGGATTTGAAAGGATTTTATTAGTTTTAAGTGTTGTGTACTCAACCTTGCATGTAAAACTCAGATTTGGGCTTAGGCTTGTAGAACAAGTTTAACTTGTCCCACACCTCTTAATTTCACCTACCAACTATACCTATGGGTTAAGGGGTCAAAAATAGACCCCATTATGTGATTTGTAAGGTAAAAGGTGATATTTATTGCACTTTCTTACATGGGTTTTTAATTATGTCCTATAGAGGTGTGGGTAAAAATTTATATGTGTAAGAGGCTTGTCATTTCCTCAACCACTAATTTATGAAATTTGGATTTGGTGTTTGACCATGTGATGTGGGTGGAGGAGAAGTGATGTGGCATCCTACATGGAGCCACATCACCACTCTCTCCTCACTTTTCTATTTATGTATGTTGTTTTGATGTTTTTACAGGTTAGATATTTTATTTTCACTCTTGTATTTTGGAGGAGCTTTTTTTTGGAGTTATTGTTAGAAGCTTGGGAATTTTTTGGTGTTGGATTGGGACTTGGAAAAGCTTGGAGCTTGTGCTTGTGATTGGATACTCTTGTAATGGCAAGGTAGGGACTTCAACCATGTATTTGTATTGTTATTTTGTTGTGCAAATGATTGTAAATGGATGATTGTTGCATGTTTTTGGTTTTTGGAATAGAATGGCCTTTAGCTTATGTACCAAAAAAAGAAATGGGGATATTTTGGAGGGAGACATAAGAGTATTATTGCATATATTATGACGGAGTTGGGAGGGGTGTCCCACCTTTGTAGATAAGTGAAATTTGTGCTTATCTTGTATGTCTTATTTGAGGGAGGCATAAGAGTTTTTGAGGAGGCGTAAGAGTCTTACTTGGTATGTGATTTGATTTTATTGGAGGATTTAATGTGGGCACTCAACCTCTTTGGGAGGCATAAGTGAGTCCCATATTTCTTTTCTCTCTCTTGGTTTGATATTGAGCCTTTGTGCTTGGGAAACTTGTATGTTTGTTGTGATTTTTAATTGTGCTTATTGTGTTGAAAGTGTTTGAATGGTTATTGTGGAATCCACCTAAAAGTTTCCTTGGTTTCCTTGTACCTCATGTTGCTTCATTTTTGGGGCTGGAGCCATTTTGGATTAATGGTTGGGTGGAGATCGTTGCCTACTCCCTAATTTTATTGTTGTGCTTGGATTTTGGAGAAATGGAGGAGTTCAAGTTTTCATCTTGGAAAGAGTTGTCTTGTGGAAGATAAAAAGAAAAGAGATAGTTATTATTGTAAAAGTTTAGCCATGTTGTTTCCACTTAAGTGGAAGGCTTATGTACTCTTACATTTTAAAAGAGATTCTTGTAAATTTTTTCATTAAGTTATCTATTGGAAGTGATTAAAAAGGACCCTTGAAAGTTAAATTTGTTGACTATGTATTTCCTTTAAATCTGAAATCTATCAAGTTGTTTGTGTCTAATTCTAGTAAAATAAATTTTGAAATGAAATATGTATGTTAAAGCTATAATTGTTCTCCTTGGAAATGGATATCATTTTATTGTAAAAAGGAAAGAAACTTGCATTTAGAAATGGATAAATTTCTTCTCTCTATGAGTTCAATGTATTGTAGTTGGAAAGAAATACCTTCTCATTTTATTCTAAAAGTTAGTATCTTTGGGTAAATTTTCTTAAGCGGGAAGGCGGTCTGTAACCGCCGCCCCTACTCGAGTGGCGGTCCTTCACGCATTTTTCCAAAATGTTCCTTTTATCACGACTCGCATAAAATTTCAACGTTTACTAGCTTTTTTCACTGCCTTTGCTTGTATTTATGATTTTGGTTCCCTGGAATAGTGTTTTTCCATTGTTTATTATAAAGGAGTTCAATTTGGATTTCACCTTTGGGTAAATGGGAATTCTATAAATAGCTGGTTTGTGCTCAAGCAAATGGCCCTCAAATTTTCCTCTCATCTTCTCATTTCAAATTTTAGTCTTTCAGTTCTTGCTTAGGAATTGTATTAGTTTTATTCATTGCATGCATAGTTAGTGTTGTTTTGTTGTTTAGAAGCCACATGATCTTCTTGTGCTAGTGTTGTTATTGTTTCATACAATCAATTGAGATAGGATAGTTTCATTTTCAGTCTAAAGCCATTAGAGTTGCAGGTTTTGTTCGTCAAAAAGGATAGTTTCAGGTTCTGAATGTTTTGTGTTGTATGACTTGCAATAAATCCCGCTAGGAATTGCATAAGCCAAGCTCTGTTCTCTTGCGCTATCCCTCTCCTACTTGCATTGTATTCAATCTACATCCAAAGTTTACATTGTTCGATACCTACTTCGTTAATGCTAGCATTACACGCTTTCTACGGATTCATGTGAGCATGAAGGAATGAGGAGATCACACTGAGGGACAAAGCCACACACAATCAAATTTGCCACTATTCCACAAAATCCAGGTTCAAGCTATCAAAGTTCTAGTTAAAACATATCAAATAGAGTAGTGAATCATTTCATTTCAGTTAATCTCACTTTCAATATTGTCAGGGAAGTTGTGGGGATTGATAGTTTCTAAGAAACTATGATTCATTCCTCACTTCTAAGGTAAGATCAGGGGTCTTTCAAATAGATTAGATCAATTATCTAGTTATTTAGAATAGATTTACAACTGCACAGGCAGGTAGCTATACTCGGCTACTTTGTTTGTTTTGAATTCTGTTATTAGATTAGTTGTCGCTTTCTAGATATATTATTTAATTGCTCTTTCAATTTTGTTTAATAGTTCATCAAAAATACAAAAATAGAGAATTTAGATATATGTTGTAGATGTACTTTGCATAATTAGTTTACTTTTCTTTAGTTAGATCTATATTATTTCTTTTGTATGACAATCATGGGACCTAGGGAGCCCAGAGAATACGTATTCGAACCAATCGTGCCTCAACCCAATCTTGTTGCAGCAATAACTGACATAGACCAAAACCTCAGAATTCAGGTCTTCCAAGTAACAACAGACCTACAAGAAATCAACACACAACTAAGAGGACTAAACATAGAAGACGACAAAGCACATATGTTTTGGTCAAACCAGCCAAACTACAGATTACCCTAGATAAATATCCACATGACTGTAGAAGGGCTTGAAAGAGAGCAAACGTTCGGTTGTGATCCTTTGGTCCCATAGCCAGATGAAGGAGACATTCTCATTGACATAGACACTAACTTAAGAATTCAAGTTGCAGAACACCTGTAAGGTACTCTGAGAAGATTTTGCAACTTTTAGCTCTAAACATAGAGGCCGAAAAGGCATATGACTACTAGATACTAGGGATTAGGGATTGATTCCACACATGACCATAGGAGGTCCACAACAACCATGAATCTACGGTTGTTATCCACAGTCCCTGACCCAACGGGCCCACGAGTCAATCGAGACGTTGATCTTTGGTTTACACACATTAGTATTTAGATGCACTCCACTTCCACCAATCATCATCGCACAACTATCCTCACTAGATGTAATGCCCAATCAAGCTAAGGATTTCTAGACTAGACCAGAGAATCTCCCATAAAATCCACTATACATCCATCATCCATTTCCATGACCCTAACGGGGAGACATATATGAAGCACCCACGAGGTTATCTTCCACGTATCCCACAACCTATAAATCAGATCACGCTAGAGCTCGATATTGATTGGAGCCTTTAAGCGGTCATCCTCACCGACCAATCTATTATGCTAGTTCAAAGTTAGGAGGGCCTTCTTTGCCTTAAATTCACAGATTCCATTAGTGCGCGTCGAAGACATAAGATTACCTAATTAGATTATCTATACCTCACGTGTATTCCATCCCCACTTTGGATGTCTCAAAGCACGACCTCGGGAGGTCGGGTACGAGGAAAAGAGTTACTTGTAGATTCGCATGCTTGCTTGTCACTTTTCTATCGTATAATGACCAATACTCATAATTCTTTCCTATAAATTGTTTTGTCTATAGACCGGATATAGAGGAACCATGTTTTGAACATTTTTCTTGGACACATGTTTATGATGTAAATAGAAGTTGCTACTGCTTCTTCCTAATACTCATTTGAAAGATGATTTTCCTTCATCATACTTCTCACCATCTCCATGATGGTTCTATTCTTTCTCTCTGCCACACCATTCTATTGTGGTGTATACTTGGTAGTAAACTGCTTGTGTATACCATGATATTTGCAAAAATTCATAAAAGCATTGGAAACATACTCACCTCCTCTGTCTGTCCTCAAAACTTTGATGTAGTACCCACTTTGTTTTTCCACTAAAGCCTTGAACTGTTGAAATATATCAAAAGCATCTTATTTGTCTCTCAAAAAGTACACCCATGTCTTCCTTGTATAGTCATCAATGAATGTCATAAAATATGAACAACCTCCAATAGAATTTGTTTGCATTGGTCCACATAAATCTGAGTGAACAATTTCAAGTGGTGCACTTGTTCTTCTTGTTTTTCCAACTGGGAAGGACTCTCTATGTTGCTTCCCCAAAATACAACCTTCACAAACTCTATCTGGTTTCTGAATCAAAGGTAAATCTTTCACCATTTTTTTTGTGTAATAAATTCAAACCACCAAATTTTAAATGAGAAAACTGAGATGCCATAGCCATGATTCATATTTTTCAACTGATTGAAAATTTGATTCAATCTCCTTAGCTCCGGACTAATCTGTAGTATGAGCTCTAGATGTGGCTGGTATAATCTTCAAAGGAAACATTTTATTTCTTTTCATCTTCACTTTAGCAATCACTTGGGTACTTGGAGCTTTATCCACGATCACACATTCATTTTCTTCAATGTAAAATTTATATCCCTTTTGTACCAATTGACCAATGCTCATAAGATTGTGATTCAAACCTGTAACATAATAAACATCTTGCATAATCTTTTGCTCCCCCTTTTTTGTTAGAATGTTGATTGTTCCTTTTCCTTTTACAATCACTGTATTATTATTCCCAAGGGTAACTTCTATCTTTACTGACTCATCCAAATTAGAAAATAAATCTAAGTTACCTGACATGTGATTACTACATTTAGAATCCAAATATCATACATCACTGGGACTCTTTTGGGATAGATTACACTCAATAGGTGATACTTTGGAAATCTTTGTGCATGCAATAAACATGGAGCTTGAAGTAGAGCTCCCAACTTGATTTTGATTTTGTTTGTTCTGATCATACTTCTTTTTCTTGCATTCAAAAGCATAGTGCCCATATCTCTTGCAATAGTGACACTACACATGCGATTTATCCTGTCTCTGACCTGAAAAATGATTATTATTGTGCTCTTGACTATGTCCTCTTCCACTTGAGTTTTATGGACCATTGCTACGTCCTCTATATGAACTTCTTCCTCTACCTCTAGGGCTGAAATTTCCTCTTCCTCTTCCACGATTCCCTAATACCGTAATGTAAAATCTTGATCTACTGTTGCATGTGATCTATTCATCCTCTATTCGTGATTTATTAGTGATGCATGCAACTCATCAATTGAAAATTGACTTAAATCCTTAGTTTCTTCAATAGCAACTACCAAAGGATCAAATTTTGCAGGCAAACTTCTAAGCAATTTTTCAATAATTCTTTTGTCCTCAATATTTTCACCATGAGATTTAATTTGATTGACCAAACCAACTATAAAAGTAAATAATGATTCTACAGAATCTGAATCTTTAATTGACATATTTTCAAAATCTCTACGAAGTAATTGTATTTTGGAGTTTTACTTTCTCTTTACCTTGATACGCAACTTGGAGAGTTTCCCACGTAATTTGTGCTTTACTAGCTGCTGCCACTCTAGGTAGGATGCTTTCATGCATGGCTTGATGAATGAAGAAAAGATATTTTCCGTCTTTCTTTCTTAATTCCTTCAAAGTGTCTTTCTCTTCCTGTGAGAGTGTGTTATATGTTGCTGCATCTGCAGGCTCTGTGTACCCATTCTCTATGATTTCCCACACATCCTAGGATCTGAATAGTGCCTTCATGGTTAATGACCAATACTCGTAATTATTTCCTATAATTTTGGTGTCTATAGACCGGATATAGAAGCCATAACTTGTTGTCAATTAGAAACCTCTTTGAAAAAGTCCATGCTCTAATACCAATTTTAGAAATTAGGCACGAGAAAATATCAACTAATAGAAATAAAATAAAGAATTGCAAACAAAACATATTATTGCAAACTCATATCAGCACTTCTATGCATATATTTCTTCTTCTAGTTCCAAAGCTTCAGCTCAATACAATCTCTCTAAATGTGTTTGATATGAAAACACTTACATTTGCCTCTAATAAATAGATGGCTTCATCTAACAATAAAACACCCAACTCATAAAAGAAGAACTAAAAAGCACATGCTTTTGTGCAATACAAAGCTTTTGATTTATTTTCTTTAATAGCTTTTCCTAAAAATAGGAATCTAAAACTAAATTGTCTAATATTAAAAGCATGTAAAAAGCAAACTACTTTTTTCTTTTCTAGGGGCAAAATTACTCTTTTCCTAACAAGAGCTAGCTCTCGATCTTGGCCACCATTAGCCAAGAACCGTGCATAGATCCATGGATTTAGCTCTGACTTCTTCATCCTTTTCTTCACAAATTTCATTCACGAGGTCATACGGATCTATTTCCTAACTCGTTGCTATTGTTAATCTTTAACAAAATAGCCAATGTAAAAGCCTTGAGCAGACACCGCACCTTTGTGTTGAGGCACTTAAACTCCTTAGTTCGTGGGTGGAAAATGTCTTCGTTAAATGGACTATGTAATTTACGGCGAGGAAAGTGGCTTCGGCGGAAAAGGTAAGGGCATCTTGGGCAAATTGGTCCGGCTCATGATTAGCAACATCATGAAGTTCTTTGCATGGCTCTGCTGGCACCTCATCGAGTGAGAAAGGTCATGTTAGGCCAAGTCTCTTTGCACTCTCCTGGTCAGGTGTTGAAAATATTCAAGAAAATATAACATCTGAGAATCGAGATCCTCGATGGCGAGCTTGGCCTACAAGAAGGAGTTATCCTCAAATGGAATGCTGAATTCGGAAGCACTCTTGAAAACTATGTGATATTAGGTGCCGGTTCGATTGTTTGAAGATAAACCTAATTGCTGACCCTAGCTATAGTGGCTCAGGAGAGGAAAGAAAAGGGCAGGAGGACAAAGGAAGTATTCCCTAGTCATTTTACACAAATAGAGGACTGAAGCTATGAGTTTTCTGGACCATCAGTTCACTGATTGTGGCCACCGCACACCATTATTTATGACAATCCTACTCTTCACATCCTATTTTCGATGAACATAAATGAGAAGGGAAGATTTGTATGGGAAAAAAAACGGCTAAGGGAGTTTCATCTCAAGCCTTTGCAACCTTGGCGTCTTCAAGTGGAGGCGATTCCAACCCCGAATATGAAGTTACTATATACGCGAAACCTAACTCTTCCCGACTATGTTTTAATGTAAGGAGCCACGTTGGTGGCCATTAGGCGAATGTTGATGGAAGTGGCAATAGGAAGGAAAGAAAGGGTTTCATTGCCACTCCTTTTGCAATCTGCATGGCCATAACCTAGAGTGTATACTCTACGGTGACCACAAGCATTGGATTTCAACGCATATCCTCCAAATAAATACTGCACCATTGATTTCTGCGCACTCTGCCGGACTTGGAAAGGCTTCACCCATATAAGAGTCGGCGAGTATACGCGTTCGACGTAATTAAACCATTGTAGAACTATTTTTTTTATTGTAAAACCAAATCCATTATTTGGGATTCTCGCGAACAACAAATAGCAAAACAATTCCCAAGCTCATATTCACAACTTCCTTTTCCACATCCATTTGAGGATGATATGAGCGACTAAATTGTAACTCAATGCCTCAATTTTTCCATAATCTCCTCCAAAATTGGCTTATGTTCGATGTTTCCTTCCACGTTTCTATTGTGCACCTTTTATCCTCCACCTTTAATGACACCACGCTCCAAACGGTTTGGTTTACCACGTTCACTATTGCAACACTCCAAAGCGTGCGGTTAGTTACCATGTTTGGTGTTGCCAAACTCTAAAGCGAATCCTGGATGGCTACCTTTCGGTTGCCTCCACGCTAGAAACAGATGTTTGCAATCGAAAACCCTATCACGGGAGTCACTTTGGTTACGATATTCTTTATTGATTTACATGCCATATAGATAGCAAATGCTAGGCACATATGTGGATGGTCTTCGATGCAGGTCCCCACACTTGTCTCCTTCCCTTGGTCACTACCACTCATGGTAAGCTTCAATATTGGTCGCTTCTAAGCCATGTAGGAATTAAAATCATACGCCAAATACCAAAATGCCAAGAAATGGTATTCCCCTTAGGAGATAAAGCCGCATGTCAAGTTAAATATACGAGGCATAGGTAGAGGAACATATCGCTTACCAAGGTATTTTGTTAAGGTCTTACACATGAACATTAAATGGAGGGTGGCAGATCAAGTCTCGTATGTAGCATGGGATCAGATGCTGACATGCGTGAGGAGGGTAAATTACCAGCACATTCCCAGGAACTGCCAGCGTGGCGTTTGACATTGTTTAGAAGGCCCCACCACCATTTTCACGGATGTTAACATTGCAAACAGTCTTAGTTTCCGTTCTCCCTCCATCCACTCCATTTTCGTGCTTCTGTTTTATCCCATCTCTGTTTTTTCAAACATCATTGTTTACGTGATGCATGGTCCACAGGCTCCAATGGCTGGTTCAGCGGATATACATGGTGAGTAGGATCATATTTTCAGTAACAGAAGAACAGGGAATCAGGAAAAAACAACAATACATGAAGATATTTCGATTGGTGCAGTTTACATGGACCCACAGTGAGATCCCCACCTAGTCATCGATGAAGGCTGCTGAAGTAAGTCGGGTAATTGCATTCAAACAAACCTATCACTTAAGCCCTACTAGTAGTTTTATTTCTAAATACTATTTTGACTGTATCATGAGGGAATATATTGTACCATTTCCAATGATGGCGCAGAACTGATATTGTCGTTGAGAGAGCCTCACGGAAGCGAGCGCAGGAGAGGAATTCGAATATGCTAATTGTGAATCCTTTATTGCAATCCTCCAGCGATGCCCGCACCGCTCATATCATGAAATTCTAAAATGGGGTGTAGTGTAAATTTGCAGAAATTGAATTTTTTTAAGTAGAGAGCGAACATCTTATGATACTAGCAACACCCATCCGTCTTATAGTGCTACTGATATTATCTAATCCTCGTGGCTCGTATTATCTCTGCAAGTGGATGCATACTACTTGTGAGCTTGTATATGCATATGCGAGATTGCATATGAATTTCTTTTCGTTGTTCAAAATTGCACGCCCAAGAGTTTCCCTGAAGACCTGGTTCAGAAAATTTGTAAGCGATAAAGAGCATCGGTTGTTAAGGACCTGAGTTTTTAAATAAATCCTCGAAATACTTGCATCGACTTGTACGTTTTGCAATTGGTTACATTGACATGGGTGGTTTCCATTGGTTGCAATCACTTTCTTCACTCCTCGCCTCCTCATTTTCAAACGAATAACATAATTCTTGCATCTACATTGTCCTGAGGCCTACGTTTTCAGCGAACCGCCTCTCATCATCGATCCCATTGTAGTCGGTTTTGACGGGCTTCTCTACTCCTCAGGTCATTGTCCATGGTTTTTGTCTATCCTCCATGTTAGCACCGACCATAAGCACATCAACCACATCTACATTGAAGCAATTAACATTGGAAGTATTAAAAACTCCTCGCGGATCCCTCAAGATCAAGGTCTTGGTTTATATTTTTATATTCCAATATAGTTGGTTGGATCTTTATAGTTGCTAAGGTTTTCGCATTATCAAAGTCTTAGTGAATTCGGGTTTTAATGTTAAGAGTGTATACCTTTAAATAGGTTTAGATGGTTTTGGTGGTCTGTTTTTTAATGGTACAATATTTTTACGCTGAAGGCGTTCCCCTATGGTAAAAATCTTTTCGGTCATTTACGACATTATGTTAAATTTGACAATCGTTTGGACATTTGTTCAAGGTGATTAAATTTGGCGATCGTTTGCCTATATTTTATGTTTTTAGTTGTTAAACGGAAACAACGGCAATTGCATGTTGAATAGCTTTATTCACGGCACTATTTTGAATTTGATAGCCGTTTGGACATTTTTTCAAGGCGATTAAATTTGACGGTCGCTTGCTGTATTTTCTATTTTTAGCTATTAAATGGAAACATAGGCAATTGCATATTGAATAGCTTAAATCGACAATGGTAGTTGCATGCTATATTTTACATTTTACTTTTGTAAACTGGTTTTTAGCTTTTTTAAATGTTTTTAGCTTCATAATTCATCGGAGTGAGGGTAACATTTTGTTGAATGTGGATGAAGAGCCTACAAATGGGGTGGAGAGGTCTGTTGTTGAATGGTGCATTCAAAATAATATCAAATATATTGAGGCTTGTGCAATGATGGTGCTGGGATTTACCTTAACTTTAATCGGTTTAGTTCTCTCGAGAAAAAGGGACATATGTCATACTTAAAATTGCAGGGATTCCAAATTGGGGCGAGAGGGCTTCATTTGAGCCCCAATTGAATACGCCTTTTCATTCGTTCACGACACTATGTTAAATTTGACGGCCATTTGGACATTTTTTCAAGGTGATTAAATTTGACGGTTGTTTTCCTGTATTTTCTATTTTAGTTGTTAAATGGAAACAATGGCAATTGTATGTTGAATAGCTTCATCCATAGCGACAACTTTATGCTATATTTGACGTTTTCACTTTTGAAAAATTGTTTTAGCTTTTAAACTATTTTTGGCTTGAAATTCATCGTCAGTGAGGGTAATAATTTGTTGAATGCGGATGAAGAGCTGCGAGTGGGGTGGATAGGTCTCGATGTTGAAAGTGCAATCAAAATAATATAGAATATATCGAGATTGTGTAATGGTGGTGCGAGAATTTACCTTAACTTCAATCGGTTTAGTGCTACCTTTGAGAAAAGGGACATATGTCATACTTAAAATTGCAGGTTTCCATAGTGGGACAGAGGGATTCATTTGAGTTTTGTGGAACAAATTATATCTTTACTATGATTGAGACTGTGGTGGAAGGCTTGGAAGACTCTAAAAATGTAGAAAGAAGGATGTTATCAGATGAAACCTATTTTGTATTTGAAGCACCTCCAAATTTTGGGATAAAGGTACCATGATTTTTCCTTTGAAATATTCTTTATACTTATGGCTTGAGTTTGTTTCTTATTTAAGGAATCTATTTTTAGATTTTTAAACTATTTTTAGCTTGAAATTCATCGAGTGAGGGTAACAATTTGGTAAATGCGGATGAAGAGCCCTGCAGTGGGGTGGATAGGTCGATGTTGAAGGGTGCAATCAAAATAATATAGAATATATCGAGGATTGTGTAATGGTGGTCTCGAGAATTTACCTTAACTTCAATCGGTTTAGTGCTACGAGAGAAAAAGGGACATATGTCATACTTAAATTGCGAGGGTTTCCACAAAGTGGGACGAGAGGGATTCATTTGAGTTTTGTGGAACAAATTATATCTTTACTATGATTGAGACCGTGGTGGAAGGCTTGGAAGACTCTAAAAATGTAGAAAGATAGATGTTATCGAGATGAAACCTATTTTGTATTTGAAGCACCTCAAATTTTGGGATAAAGGTACCACGATTTTTCCTTTGAAATCTTCTCTATACTTATGGCTTGATTTGTTTCTTATTTAAGGGAATCTATTTTTAGATTTTTAAACTATTTTTAGCCGAAATTCCTCGAGTGAGGGTAAAAATTTGCTAAATGCGAGATGAGAGACTGCGGGTGGGGTGGATAGGTCTGATGTTGAAGGGTGCAATCAAAATAATATAGAATATATCGAGGATTGTGTAATGGTGGTGGGATTTACCTTAACTTCAATCGGTTTAGTCTTCTTGAGAAAAAGGGACATATGTCATACTTAAAATTACAAGTTTCCACAAAGTGGGACAAAGGGATTCATTTGAGTTTTACGGAACAAATTATATCTTTACTATGATTGAGGCTGTGGTGGAAGGCTTGGAAGACTCTAAAAATGTAGAAAGAGGGATGTTATTAGATGAAACCTATTTTGTATTTGAAGCACCTCCAAATTTTGGGATAAAGGTACTATGATTTTTCCTTTGAAATCTTCTCTATACTTATGGCTTCAATTTTTTTCGTATTTAAGGGAATCTATTTTTAGCTTTTTAAACTATTTTTAGCTTGAAATTCATCGAGTGAGGGTAACAATTTGCTAAATGCGGATGAAGAGCCTGTAGGTGGGGTGGATAGGTCTCGATGTTGAAGGGTGCAATAAAAATAATATAGAATATATCGAGGATTGTGTAATGGTGGTCTGGGATTTACCTTAACTTCAATCAGTTTAGTGCTACTGAGAAAAAGGGACATATGTCATACTTAAAATTACAGGTTTCCACAGTGGGACAAAGGGATTCATTTGAGTTTTCTGGAACAAATTATATCTTTACTATGATTTAGATTATGGTGGAAGGCTTGGAAGACTCTAAAAATGTAGAAAGAGGGATGTTATCGAGATGAAACCTATTTTGTATTGAAGCACCTCCAAATTTTGGGATAAAGGTACCACAATTTTCCTTTGAAATCTTCTCTATACTTATGGCTTCAGTTTGTTTCTTATTTAACGGAATCTATTTTTATAATCAAATTACTCCATCAATTATTAATTATTATTAGTAATGGAATGGGAAATTGGACATTTGCAGATAATCAATCAACGTGAAGCAATAACATTTTCAGACACAAGGATTTTGACCTTCAAAAAATAGGGATTGGTGGCCTTAGCGATCAATTCACAAACATATTTCAAAGATAATTTTCCTCTAGGTGTTCCCCACATGTTACAAAAATTATGATATTAAGTAGCCCATTAAATGTTGTTATCTTTGAGTCCTTTTTCATTATATTTAAATTGCTCATTTGTGTTGAGAGGCATCTTGTATCCCACATCATCTTTTCCTTTTGGTGTGTGTGGGTGGATGGATGAGTCAGTAACATTGAAAGACATGATTTTAAGATATACAAGTCTTGATAAAAGAGATAACTGTAACAAATGCAAGATGACATTATAAATCAAACTTTTCCAAGAAGATAGCACACTGAAACACTTATGTGTGCTGAGAGGTATCCAAAAGACTCAAGGTTCTTATCCTACCGAAACATAAGTGTAAGAACATACATCTCATCCCAAATATTTAGTCTAGCTCTCTTGGACATTATACTCAAACTGTGATCCTCTAAATTGCTCTTGCGCAGGAAATTACTCACAGGCCAACACAAGCTATATTGTTCAATCAGGCAATTCCCATTTCATAATAGCTAATGATACTTATCAGGGGCTCTCCACGTTTTAGGTGATTGGGAGACAAAACTTTTTGGCTTCCACCACTCTAGATGTATGTATTCTATTCTCGAATTAGTTTCTTTCAGTTCTAGATTTTCTTAGTGAATTTAGAGAGAGAGAGAGAGAGTATGTGTGTATGTGTACACTATGGAATGGTTTGATAAAGGAAGCTTGATGTGAATTTGAACCAAAGTAGTAAGAAAATGTTGAAAGAGATATTTACATGAAAATGACGATCAAGTAGTGTGATACAAACAAGGCCACGTCTCTCTGAATTCCTCTCCGTAAATGAAATTTTCTCAAGGTAGCATGCATCTTCTTCACCCCATGATGGGCCATATAGGGTGCATGGTATGCCTCTGTCAAGATGTCTGTCTGAAGCCTCCATCTCTGGGAATATAAATCCAACCTCTCGTACGAGAAGGCCATCTCGCCTATAGTTAGAAACCATCAAAATTCCCCTCAAGGGGCCTTTGGGACTCAATCTATGCTCTGCTTTGCCATGTAGAAACTATCAAGATGAAGGCTGTTGTTGAAGGATCCTGCTCCACAAATTTCGCCCTCAAGTGGTCATACTCATATGCCTCTATCTCACCAAGAGCATCTACAACTACATTCTCCTTCCCCTTCACATGATTTATCTCTATATTGTACTCACAAAGCAACTCCATCCAACACCATTGATAAGAATTTAGATTGGGCTATGTGAAGAGGTGGCAAAGACTCAAGTGATCTTGTCTTGAGTGTGAATCTCCAACCAAGAATAAAGTGCCTCCATCAACCAAGGCATGCATGGTGCCTGTGCAAGCTCAAGATCATGAGTCAGATAATTAAGCTCATAATACTTGACTTTGTGAGACTTAAAAGCTACAACTCTGCCCTCCTACATCAGCACTCCTCAAGGCCTACCAAAGAAGCATTTGTGCAAACGTAGAACTCACCATGAGGATCCAATTTTGCAAAAATAGGTGTTTTCTTGAGACACTCCTTAAGTGCCCTAAAGGCCTACTCACATCTTCTCGACCAAAAAAATTCTTCCCTTTCCACTGAAGGGAAGTGATAGGGTGAGCAATCCGAGAGAAATCCTGAACAAATCTCCTGTAGTAACCTGCTAATCCCATAAAGCTGCACACCTCTATCATAGTAGTGGTGTCTTTGGCCAATCGAATGGCTCTAATCTTGGAAGGATCGACTACGATACCTTCCCAGAGATTATGTGACCCAAGTACTATACCTCTAACTGAAATAAATCATACTTCTCCAATTTCTCGTAAAGTTGCTGCTCACAAAGACACTTAAGAACCTGGCGAAGGTGCCCCTCGTGATCCTCACGCATACATGTGTAAATAAAAATGTCATAAAGGAAGATGAGCACAAAGTGATCTAAGAAGGTCCTAAATACCCCATTCATCAAACTCATAAACACTGCATGGGGGCATTCGTCAAACCGAAAGGTACCACAAAGTGAACTCGTAGTGCCCATATCTCTTACAAAAGTTAGACTTATGAATGTCTGCCTCTGTAATCCTCAACTGATGGTACCTTGACTTGAGATTAATCTTAGAGAACATTATAGCCCCCTTAATCTGATCAAATAATTCATCAATGTGTGGAAGGGGGTAACGATTCTTGATCATTACTTTATTGGTGACGAAGAATCAATACACAAATCAGAAGTGGATCCATCCTTCTTCTTCACGAAGATCACTGGTGCACCCCAAGGGGATACACTAGGATGGATTAGGCCCTTCTCCGAGAAGGCCCTCAAGCTCTACAACATGAGATCACATAGCTCAAGAGTAGTCATCTGATAGGGTGCTCGTGAGATAGGCTCTACACACGAAACAATAACTATATGGAAATCTATCTCACGTGGGGGAGGTAATGCTAGTAGATCCCCTAGAAACACATCAGAAAACTCTATCAAGATGGGATGGTCATCGAGGGATGGTCCACTCGACTCATCCTCTGATCTGTCACTAACCGTAACAACAAACAACTAACAACCCCATCGTGCACATCACTTAAGCTGCATAGCGGAGATGGTTTGAATGGAAATGGCCCTCCTAACTCCTAATATCACTGACTCCACTCTGACATCATATATGCAAGCAATAGTCTTATGGTAACAGTCCACTCTAGCTCTATGAGTAGATAACTAATCCATGCCTAAAATGACACCATAATATCCTAATGGAAGGATTCGAAGATTTTAGGTAGTGGTGAAGGGTCCCAAATCCACTACACACTCCTTAACTAAGGATTCTATAGAAATTTTGGCTCCTGAAGCCATCTCAACATCCCAACTACGACCCTTCCTAACTGCCACAAGCCTGCAAGATGCTCTACTAAGTATGGTGTAATAAATGAATAAGAAAAACCAAAATCAAATAATATAGAGGAGGAAATACCACCAATACTACCTGTCATCTCAATAATGATATTTTGGTGCTCATCCCGGGCAGCTTCTTGACCACCGCTGCGTAAATCCGATGACTCTATTCCATATCTCCAACCGCAGCTCGAGATCTATGTTTTACCCTTATTAGTGTTCTAAGGGTAATCTCTCTAATGATGTTTAGCAACACCACAACCATAGAACTTTCTGGTCCTCTCGAGTGGGATGCGCAGCTCAGCGGCCAAGACTCTCTGGTTGTCCGAGTTGTGGATCCTAATGATCGGCTTCGGCGATGATGAGGTCTCTGCTACCGAGATCCTGCCGACTAAGCTCTCGGCACATCCTCGTGTCTTGGTGGGACTCCTAGGAGGAGGCCTCATAATCTACCCTCTCGTACATTAAATCTCCGAGTAGACACCAGTAAGGTGGGTGGGTCTCGCTGTTGTTTTGGTCCAAAGGACTCCTATCCTAAACTCTTGTCCACCCCATGGAGGAGGAACTGATCCCCTCGATCTACCATCTTACATCTTCCCCCATGTCTCCTCATTAATGTAGGCCTTCTCCACGGCCTCTGGTAATTTCTATGGGCAGTGAATATGCACCGCACCACCCAAATCCAAGTTCAGGCCCCAGATGAAACTCGTGAATCCGCACTACTCATCCTACATATAGTCGATGTACTGGAGTAGGTCTAGAAATCGACTCTCATACTCAACTACAGTCATCGATACATGACTAAGGTCATGAAACTCATCTTTCATTCTTTATGTATAAACCTCTGGACAAATACTGCTCCACCGAAATACTCCTCAAATAGCTCCAGGTGACTATCTCTAAATCAACATGGAGCTTTCGCTCCTCGATCCTCCACCATACTCTAACTCCATCCCTTAGTAGATGGATCGCAACACAAGCTTTCGTGTTCTTTAGTAACAAGGACAAAGCATGAAGCAACCACTAAGCTAACTAGCCAGGCCTCGGCCTAAAATCCTCCTCTCATTCCGAGTAATGTGATGGCCTAAGCTTCAGGATCTCCCTGATGTGATCGGTGGCTGAGTTTTGTCCGTCTTTAGGCCTCTCTATGTACTTGTCCCTAAGCTTAGGCTCAGAGACTTCTCTTTGTGCCATGAAACTTGGTCACCATGTCCCCTCAAAGGTGACTCTACTCTAGCTAACTCTCCATGAAAATTCTCTCCTCCATGCTCCTCACTGAGTGGAGGAGGTGCATGTCCCTCAATGGAAGTAACTCTATCATGTCTGGTATTCCCTTGGTCGATCTCTCTGCATAACGTGACATTAACATCCTGAAGGGTCTGCAAGATTTGTGGCAGGATGCTGCCGGCTGCATGATCCGGAGGTGTTATGTCTAAGTCTATGTGGAAGGACTCCTCATCATGTTTGCACCTCATGCGTAACAAAACGAGAGTTACTTCATTATTTTAAGCCTTCTTCGGCTTTTTTAAGTTCACTATCACATACAATTTTCAATAGTTTTGTTTTCTAGATTATGCTAGTTTAAAGTTCATGTCTCAAGTTTTCTAGTGTGCCCAATGGTCCAAGCTTTTGAACCACTACTCTGATACTAAGTGTAACGTCCACAAAAATGACATTCTAAGAACTCATTTCAACCAAACACTTAACCTAAAAATGTGACTAATATTTTTTTAAAGAGATAGTTACAAAACAAGAATGATGCAAGGGTGCTTAACCTTTATGATTCGTTAACTTACTTACACTACTTAACTCAGTTTTACGATTGAGAAACCAAGTCTAGTTAATAGATACATATTATCACAAATAATTGTAGGGTACATAAATCGACAGTTCTAAGGAAGGTAACAAGGTTTAATTCATTTTAAAAGGTGTTTTCTCCTTTTTCCATTAAGTTCAATCCTTACAAGATTAACCTTATGCTAAATTATTAAATTCATTACTTTAATAACTTAAAGAAACCTCTTAATAAAATCCTACACATACTAAGGGTCCTAAGGACACCACACCACTAGGTAATTAAATGACCCCACTCACCCATCTACACATACCCTTAAGGTTTTGAAATTAAATATTTAAAATTACATTATTCTTAATAAAGGTAGGGTAAATTCTCCACCCTTAGATCAAATCCATCCTAGCCACTAGATCCTAGGGTTCCCAACTTAGCCCTAAAATCCTGAAGAAAGTCTATTAAAACCCTTTTCTCATTCTAATATTCTCATTTGGTTCAATTTATTTTGTTAAATCTGCAGGTTGGAGAGAAGGAATCCATGAGAGCAAAACGGAAGAAGTCATGGAGGATTCTACATGAAGATTTATTTTATATTTAGCTTAGTTATTTTTTTATTTATGTAATTTATTTCTTTCAAGGATTGGGAGGATTTTCCTCCTCCAATCTAGTATTTATTTCAAGATTTCAGTGCATTGGGTTTTAAATTTGGGCAAACCCTACCCCCTTTGATAAAAAGGAAGAATGCTTTTGGGTTCACTATTTTAGAGTTTTATCGTCACCTTCCTAAGAATTAAACTTCAATTACTTGCTGGTGGCAATAGATTAAATTTTCACAACTTAGGAATTAGAGAATTTGGTTAAGTTTCATGCACAGTGTGTGGATCACGAAATCTATCATAAGTGACAGGATTGCTGCCCATAATAGATGGCACAGGTTTTGGGTGCCACCCTACCTAGGTGACAAACACAAGACCGTTGCGATCTTGAGTGGTGGTTTTGAGCTGCCACCATATCCTTAGCGGTAGCTATAGGACCACCGCTTTCTGCACTTGCAGGCGGCGGTCTGTTTCGCCACAAAAATAGAACCTTAATGCCAAGATTTTTACAAAAACTTAAAGTTACTAGAAGGTGTAAAAATGCATCCTTAATTTGTTTTTGTTCACTTTAAGTTCCAGATTTGAGATTTATTGCTCATTTATTCATTTCTTAGCTAAATATATTCATTTTAAAGTGTTTTCTTTTCTATTAAACTTCATCTACTTACAAGAATAATTTCCATTTGTTTAACTAGATTCTTCTTTCCATTACAAGGAAAAAAGGAATATAAATCTATTTCATTCTTTAGTCATTTTCTCCTATAAAAGCAACATTTCTAAATACCATGCAATCTAACTTATTCTCTCTTTCATTTTACTACAATGTTCATTCATTCAAAATAACCATATTAACCTTGTTTTCCATAAAATGATATTTGTAACAATTCCAACTTATAACAATCTCTACATTTTCTTCTTTCTCATATTTACCATACAATAACTACTCAATGCAAATACACTTTCTTTTTCATGGTAAAATAGATCAATCTTTCAATACATTCAAGATTTCAACAAGGAGAAAATGCTTTCTTTCCTACTTGCAAACTAACTTTACAATAACATTCTTTCTTCTTTCTTTTCCCATTTATTTCTTTCCACATGCAATGCAATAACAATAACAACAATAGGATTACAAATTTCTTTAACAAGGCCATTACAATTTCCTCCACTTGAAGTGGGAGTCTCCACAAAATATAATAAGAGAGTGAACAAAATTGATACAATTTCTTCCACTCTAAGTGTGTAAAAATACAAGTAATTTTCACATGGTCACCAACAAGACTCCAAGCTCCAAGCACCAACAAGATAGCTCCTCCAATAATTTGCTTGATTCACAACAAAATAGGGGGAGAGGCAATGCTCTCCACCCAACCAAGATACCCAATGGAGACGAGAAGACATCCTCTCCATTGGCCCTCGAGCCCCAACCACATTACAATGGGAGAAAATCTCAACTCATGCCAACTACTAGCTTCCAAAAACTTAACATAAAATTTCACATCTATTCCATATTCATATGAAACACAACAACAACTCAACAAGAGGACACAATCACAAACAACAATGTAACAAGGTTTATCAAGAAAGCCAAAAGTTTAATACCTATGGGGAGGCCACTTATGCCTCCCAATGGGAATGGGTGTCACCTAAAAGCCTCCATTTCAAAACACAATTTCCCCTAACAACTCTTATGCCTCCCTCAAGTACCCCTTATACCTCCATCTACTCTTATGCCTCCCTCAACTCTTATGGCTCCCTCATAATAAGAATAAGAATAAAAGCAAGCATTTCTCATACTAGGTGGGCACCCAACCCAAGCTCCCTCCTCAAGAAAATGATCTCTTATTCCTCCCTACAAGAAACTCCCCATAGTCTCCTCCCACTCCCAACTTAGGAATTCTACCCACACCCAACAATCATTTCAAAGAGACAACAACATTCAACACAACATCTACACACATACAAATAAATAACTAACATAATTTAAACAAATTTGAAGCTCCTACCTTTCCATGGTATGGCTTGTTCCAAGTATGAAATTCCAAACTCCTCCAAAGATCAAGTAAGCATCCACAAGCTCATTAAATCAAACAAGCATCCACAAGCTCCAAAAAAATCCACAACTCCCCCAATAATCCTCTCCTTCTCCAAAATTCAAGAAACTAAAAAAAAATCATCCAACCCCCAAAACATGCAACAAGAGTTCAATAAATAGAGAGAAGAGAGAGAGGGATGATGTGGCTCCAAGTAGGATGCCACCTCATTTCCTCTCCACTCCACATCACTTGGTCAACCACATATTCCCATGCACAATTAATAAGTGGTTGGAGGAATGACAAGAACCTTACACACTCCATCTAAGCCCACTCCCCAAAGGACAAAATTAAATATTTGAAAGGAAGTGCAATTAACATTTTACCTTTTTTATCCCCCAAAACACCTAAAAGAGCCTAAATTTGACCCCCAACCCATAGGTAGGGTTGGCATGGGCATTTAAGAGGTGTGGGACAAGTTTGACTTATCCCACAAGCTTCCAAATTTGGCCTCTAAGGCCAAATTCGAGTTTCCCATGAAGGGTAGAGTGTGCTACACTCAAAACTCAAACACACTTCACTCAACACAAAATCCAAGAGTAAATCAATTTTAATAAATGAACTCCTTTTTGGTCACATCTCTAATTAGTTTAGGACAAATTCAAATTAGTTTAATTAATACACTACAACCCATGAGTAATAAAAGGGGAAACCACAAAACCAAAAAATTTAAATAATAAAACAAGTGAATTTCATTACTAAAGGAAAAACACATACCATCATACTAAAGGGAAAAATTAAAACAAAACAACACATGACCCTAGGTCACAATTTTCTCCTAACCAATAATTTAAACACACACACAATTACACGTTGCCATGGTGACCCTAGTTGAATTCTTCTCGAATTCTGATGTGGTTGGTCTCCAATCCCCCGACATTGTTGTGAATATAATATACCTGCAAAATAGGGAATACCTCCTTCGGCCTCGTGGCTGCATTAAAACATTCATGCCAAATATACAATATAAATCTAAAATCAACTATATATGAATTACTATCATCTATGCAAATACGATATCACTTACATTTTTTGCACATTTCTATTCCACATTTCATTTATGTCAAAATGATCATCACATTAATTCAGCTTATCAATATCTACCCAATATTTATAAATATATCACATGTCGAATTACAGATAAATAAGCACATCAAAAGTATACCAATATCATCATCAAATGTGAGTAGTCCATATGCATCATATGGGGATCAAATCAATAATAGTTCAATGTCTATGATATCTACTAGCATGCGAAATCAAAGAAGCTATAATAAATCCATAAGTGAAATCGACAAGATTGAAAACAACTAATCAAAATGGTGTCGAAGGAATTGAGCACTACACATTATGTCAAATAGTTCATCTAAATAAACCCAAAAATGTAAGCAGGTCAAATATCTAACAAATTAACTATCTGTTTTCTTTGATAATTTCGGTTAAAACTCCAGTGTTTTATAACCCATACCACTTTTGAAGAAAGTTATTTTAGCTAGGGGGTAATTAATTGCTCATCTTTTTGTTGTTATTGGATTTTCATAACTTGTAGGGAATCAAAGGATTTTGGGTTCATTTTAATCTTTATGTTTTGTTGAATTCATATGTCAAATTCCTATTGAATTACAACATTCCATATCTGGATTACATAGGTCTATAAATAATGACCTAAATGTGTCTAGCAAAGAGGAGCTTTGCCTCTAGGTTGTCTTGGGAACTCACTTTGCAAGGGATTGTGAAATGAGGTTTTATGCTTCTTTAGACATGAACCTAAAGCAACTAAAATGTAGTGCCCACTTCCCTTCAACACCTTTTGATATTGATCATGACACTCGCTAACTATATTATGGACATTGTTATAGTTTTGATTTAGAATGATGTTAGATGTTAGATCATGGATTTCGTTGACTTTGATTCATATATGACGCATTATGATTATTAGAGACATTTTATATATTGGTGATGATATACTGTTTGACATGGTTATAATTATGGATGTTGTTCGGACATGTGATATTTGGATATATTGAGTGGACCTAGAAAATGGAATTTATTTGATGATCATATAGTTGTTGATAAAATTGTAAATGATATTGTTGGTTGCCTTAATGTTGTTGTGATTCATATATATATATATATATATATATATATAGATGATTTTGGAATTATATTTATATTTATTTTAGATATTCGATGTGGCCACGTGGCTGAAGGAGGTATTTATGTTTTATAGGTTAAACTATCACAACAAATATCGGGGATTGGAGACCAACCACATTGGAATTCTAGATGAATTCAACAAGGTCACCATGGAAATACTTGTATTTTTTTGTGTGTGTTTTTTGTGTTAGGGATTCCCATGGGGGATCACCTAGAAATGGGACCAAGGGGGATATGTGTATTTATTTATTTATTTGGTTCATTTTTAATGGATGTTTGTATGTGTTTATTTAGTGGTGCATTTACCACTTTCATTATTTATTAAATTGTGATAAATATTGTGAGCAATCATATAGTTGGAATAAATAATTAAATTGGGTCATAAGAATGTAATTAATAGAGTTGTTGGCTCTTGATTTAAGTGTTGTAAGAATGTGTAAGTAATGTGTAAGAGTTGTGTAAGTAAATTTTGGAGTATTCAACACTCCACCTTCTCAAAATTCGAATTTTTCCTTGAAGGCTGATTTTGGAGGCTTGTGGGACAAGTTAAACTTGTCCCATGCCTCTTAAATATGTATACCAACATTACCTATGGTTGGAGAGTTAAATTTAGACTTTCATTATGCATTTTTGTAAGACAAGTAGTATTTTTAATTGCACTTTCCTTACATGTATTTAATTTTGGTCCTTAAGGGGTGTGGGCTTGGATTGTGTGTGTAAGTAAGACTATCATTTTATTCACCCACTTATTTATTATTCCTTAGAGTTTGAAGTTCACTTTGTGTGTTGGAGTTGAGGATGTGTGATGTGGCATCCTACATGGATCCACCTCATCCTCTTCTCTTCCCTCTTCTTTATATTTGAATTCCTTAGCTTGTTTTTGGGGTTACTTCACCTTTCCTTGCTTCATTTTGGGGTGAATTCTTTTGTTTTGAGAGATCGTGCAAATTTGGAGAAAGTTGGAGATTGTTGCATGCTTGTGGATTGTTGATCTTGGACTGATTTTCTTAGGAGAGCTTGTTGTTTGGAAACTTGGAACAAACTCTATCATGGAGAGGTAGGAGCTTGGCTCTTAAAATGCTCTTCTTTCCTTTTTATGAACATGTGAATGGCCAATGTTTGTCATTACTTGTTTACTAGTTGGGTGGATCTGCTCAAGCAATGGTGTAGGACAAGCTCAAGGGGATTCTTGTGGGGAGGCATAAGTGTTTTGGGGAGGTATAAGTCGGGAGGGAGTTGGGATTTGGATTCACACGGTAAAAAGAAATAGCTTGCATTTCTTTACTCGTTATGGGGTGCCATAAGAGGTTCAGAGGCATAAGAAAATGTGAGGAATAAGGGGTACTTGGGAGAGGCATAAGGGCATGTCAGGGACTTGAAATGATATATATTGGTGGTTTGTTTTCAAGTGGTGATACCCATTTCCCCTTTGGGAGGAATAAGTAGCTTTCCCCATAGTTCTTGCTCCTTTGGCTTGTATGATGAAGCCTAAGTTTTGTTTGTTGTGTTTTCTTGTGGTTGGAAATTGTAGTTTTGTTTTTGACTATATGTTGAATGTGAAAGTTGTTTTGTGTTGTGGAATCTGTTGTTGCCATGTGTTGAAAAAATAACACCTCTTATTGCTTTGTGGTTGGGGCTCGGGGGGCCAATGAAGAGGGTGGATTTTCTTTCTCATTGGATGTCTTGGTTGGGTGGAGAGAGTTGCCTTTACCCTACTTTTGTTGTGATCAAATTGGAGAAATATGGATCTTCTTCGTTGTTGTTGAGTGAGAAAGAAGATGTGAATTCATGATCCTTTGAGACATTATTTTTGTAAACATTTCCCACTTGAAGTGGATGACAATGTAATCTATTTTGTGATGAAGAATTACTCTATTTTGGAAATGAAATCCCCTTTGAATGTGAAAGAGAAATACTTTTCAATCTATCCTGTGAAAAGAAATGTGAAAGAGGTGTATTCTATAATGACGGCTTTTGAACATGGGAAAGAAGTTGTAAAAAGAATCATTCAAATTAATATAAGTTTTAATACCTTGTTTAAATGATATTGTTTCATTGGAAATATGTGTTTAAAATACAATATGAAATATCCATTTCGAAAATTAAAAGGAGATATGTATGAAGAAATGATATATTTCTCTATTTTTTGAAATACATGTTTGGAAATTTTGAAACTTTATTACTATCTTTTGCACATACGTTGCTTTGAAGCAAACTTAACATTTTAGATTAGATTTGGAAATGCATTATTTTCTTCATCATTTTGATTAAAGGAAGTATGGAATGTATATTATACTAGCATGGAATGAATTTAAATGTTTGAAAGTTTGGTAAATGAAAAATAGATACGTATGCGTTCAAGTTTAAATTCCATTTTGTTCCATTGTAGACTTTACAAATTATTAACAAGAGAATGTCCAGAACAACCATGCAAACTATGAAAGACTTTGAAATATTAATACAATCTAATAAAGATCAAAATGATCCCAAATAGGCAATAACACTCAAGAAATAATTTATAGAACTTATTTGAATGGGCATAGTCAAAACTCGGACTCCTTTGTCAAATTGGGAAATTTGAAATGATAATCCTTCAATCATCTTAACCCTTGCAATCTATCCTAAATTATTCCAAGTGAAATCCTCCATGTCTATTTGGCATGTTGAGAAAGAATTCATGGTGGATTTGAACAAAATTTTATAAGTTAAAAAGTCTAGTTTACATTTTAAATGACAAAATGACATTTTCTCAAAATTGACCCTTCAAAATTTATCAAAATCAAAATTTTAAGGTTTTTTTTGTGCAAAGAGGACATCGAGACCTTTCCAAAAAGTCCTCATTTTCCAAAAACGAGTTCCCAATCAAAAGTTATGGCCTTAAGTTTTTACTTCATTTGGCTTCAAAAAAATCTAACTATCAAAATTAAATTAATAAAATATTCGTTGGCGGACCACTCGGGCCAAAAATATCCTTTGGCACTTTTTTCCCAAAAAAACCAAAGTCACGAAATTCCTTGCCTCCACTGCGTCCGTACTTTCTTCCTGAGCAGAAAAATAATCTAAGTTCAAAAAATTGCAAAAATTTCAAGTTTTCTCTGCGACCCGTTGCTCCTACAACAATGGTTGGCTGACACATGGCTTCACGAGGTGATGGTAGAGGAGTAGTTGAATTCTCAAACTTAACATTTTCAAAAATAAAAATTGGGAAAATTTTCTCAAGTTTCTCCTCCAGTAGCCAATGGTTGAATTTGGCGTACATGGCACCCTTAAGTGGACTGACGAGGAGGCACGGGTGGTTTCGAACTTTAAATTTAAAAGAAAAAAATTGGGTGAAAATCCTTAAGCTTCCTTCCACCTCGCGTGAGTTACTATTTGATTGACACGTGGCATGCTTAGGTGACGGTAGAGGAACAGGTGGTTTTTAAACTTTTAACCTTGTTGATTTTGCAAAATCTCAAGTTTCTCCACTTCCCCACGTGTCATCGTTGGAATGACACATATGATATCCTTAGGTGACGGTAGAGGTGTGGGTCATTTTGAAACTTTTATCTCTTTCGGAAAAATTCCAAAATTCTTCCCTGAGGCCCATGCAAGGCCGCTTTTGGGAAAATTTTCATCCCAAGGCCCGCCGACCCATAACTTGAGAATTATGAGAGGAGTTAGGAAGACTTATTTATATCATTGAAAGGGAAGAAATTTCCTATCTAATGGGAATGTTTTCAAGAATTTTTAAGAGCATTAAATATGAGAAAAATAAGATTACATCCTTAAGTGAGTTCAAGAGAGTGGGTTAGAGAGAATTTACCCTTTTAATTTTAATGTTTAATCTAACCCATGGTTAAGACCTTGTGATTACCTTGTGGAATTAAATGCCTTGGGTATTTATATTGTTTTGGCTCTTTTAACCCTTTAAAATTTAATTGAGGAATATTTAATTATGGTGTTAATTGATTAATTATTAAATTGATACCTAAGGAGAATTTGAGCTAGGTGTGGTTTTATTACTTGTTCTAAAAGAAAAATGATATTTTTTAGATTTAATTGTCTCTAGAACTTATTGTGATAATTGTAGTTTCTAATTCTCTATCGTAGCTTACACTTTAAAAAAAATTATTCCATAATTTTCCTAACTAAACCTAGGTTGTTCTTAGGTCTCAAGTGGGAGTTTTTAGCGGGACTCACACTAGAATTTGAACTTGAATCCTTTACTTGTAAATACAAATCCATACCAAAACACCAAATATATTTTTAATGTCAAAATGGAGCAAAGTCGGTGTTATACCTATTCATCCTAATAGAAACCTGGATACGATCAATAACTTTGAAGATTGTATCATTTTCTAGGGTGTTGTGAAGAGTGAAGAAAATCATTCGTTGTTAATGTGAGCCAACAAGAACTTCAGTGACCTGATTGAAAATACATCTCATCTATGGAAAAACAATATATGATACACAACCTACTATGATTTTTTCTTATTATGATCCAACAAGAATTTTAGAGATAAAACATTTGAAGTTGGAAATTTGAAATTTTAAGGTAGTCAACATGATCTTGGAGCAAAAGAATGAAAATCGAGAGAGAACTGCAATTCCGAGAATGTTGGTCTGCGGCCATTTTGGAGGAGAATAACATGAGCAATAGTGAAGTGGTGGTTAAAAGTGGATGTCCATCACTATCTTGATTTGTTTAACTCCAATTAGAGATTTTCAAAAAATGATTCTTCAATATGTCAGATACAAAGAATAATATGCTTATTTTGTTTTGTTCTCTTTATATGTTTTTATTACATGATCCTAGATCATGTCAGACATGCAAAATATTTTAGAATCATTAGTTGTTTCTTTGTTTCCAAATTACCACGGTTGTTTTTCTTTCTAAATTTCAACTTTTTGTGCTTGATTATTAGGCTGTAATGTTCCATCCTTTATCGAAAAATATATATATTAAGTTCTAAGTTATCATTACGTATTAAATTGAAATTTTTGATAGCCATGTCGTTAATATATTTTTTTATTTTTCTAAAATGAATGCAACATGAAATTTATTCTTCTCATATTCAGTAAATGACGTTTAGAAAGTAGAGCCTTCTTTTGAATTTTTAATATGAAGGGGTTATTTTGTGTTTCTTATATTGAAGGATTGATGAGATAGAGATATAGGTGATTACTTATTTCAATGATTACAAATGATCATTCTTTAGCTATGCATTTCAAGGCTTTGCTTGAAACATATGCACATTGTTTGAATATCAACTAGCTTAAAGTCATATAAGCACAATGGTATAGGTATAATGTAAGATGGGATCATTTTTTGGACACACAGATTCACAACTTCCTCTTGTTCATCCGAAATGAATGGCCGCTGATTCGGTTTTTTTATATGTCAATACGTGGTCTCACCGCACCTGATATTTTTTTGTTCATTAGGAAGAGCTCAAAGATTCAAATTTTAGATGTGGATTACAATTCATTGATTGATGGGTAGCCAATGATTGCATATTATCCCGATGTTCTAATCTAACTTTCAAACATCCATATGGCAATAGTTGGTCATTTCCACTTTCTGAGATATGTCTCATAGTGAAATATATTACTGCTCTGTAATTTTAGGGACAATTTGCATCAATATAACAATCATATACTCATAGCTTTATAATAACTATCCCTCTAAATCAAATAGCATATAACATTTAACGTTCACATTGCATTTTGTACATGTAATTTCTAGTTTTAAAATTATTATTATTTATTGGGGTGTAGGTTTACTTATTTCTATGAATTCAAGATAATAGGAATAACTTTAAATTATTCACTAGGAAAAGCATTCAAAGATGCTTCAGGAATTCCAATAGACACATACTTATTGTTTAGATGGAAAACTAAAAAATTAAAAAGTCTCACATACATATAAATATATACCATAAATAATATTGACCAATTTAATTTGTAATGTTTCTTATAAAAGTAAAATATATTAATTAAACTTTTTAACGATCAAAATACTATTATAATGAAATGTGATACATATTTTACAAAATGAATAAGGCCCTTTCAGTCATAAAAGAGTAACCTCTTGTACGAAGTGAACAAAACCTATTAATGGTATTACCTATCCTCAATCAAAATACCTCACTATTTCATAACAAGGTGCCGAAGAAATAACATATGGTATAAATTCGAAAGAGAAGTATGCCCCAAGATAGCACCCGCAGATGCTCGGCAGAAGCCCCTTTAGAACCTACCTCGAACGGAGACCAGCTAGCAAGAGATGACATAAAAAGGATGGAGTTCTTGCACAAGGTAATCCATCAAAGAAGCTCATCCTTTCATCATATGCCCAAATACCGCTAAACGTATCTTGCTAGCACATTACTTGTGAGGTGATTGCCAACATGGCATTTGAATCTGACCAAGGGCCCCACCATGTTATTAACAGACGTTAACACCGTAAACAAATGAAAATCCTCTTCCCTTTTGTTGGTATGTCTCATTGTCGACCTTCCACTTTCTGACACCATACATCCATAATAAATTTTATTTTTAAATTTGAACACCTCGCCTAAATTAAATATTTCAAAATTCCCCCATAAACCTAATTCTCTTGTTGCACACAATTATTAACATATGTTTAAGGTTACATGGTATAGAGGGGATCTCCCCTAAAAGCAAAAGCTAAGACGTAACGGAATGTGTAGGATCCAGTAGAACCGAAGGACTCAAAGAAAACATGGGTGCGGGAGACTAAAAATCATGGGATTTAAAGGATTACAGTGCAATATAACCTAGTTATGGCACATACAGTGTGTAAGTTGATTCTGATGCGTAGTTATTGTGATGTAAATGAACTGGTGGATGACTTGTACAACTTATTAGAAAATTTAATTTCTACTTGCTTTCTTCAAACCCTTTAAGTTCTTTTAAATAGTCATAAAAGAGAAGTGGGTGGTCCAGTTTAAAGAGGGGAACATGTGGGAGTCTATCTACAGAGTAGACAAGGCTATGGGAGTGATGGACGAAAACTATTAAATGAAATTGAAATGGCAGTTCATGTTGCTCACCATGTCAAAAAAATTGAAATGGTATGCATAAATATCCCTCTTACTTTCTATGTGTTTTCTTTCCATCTGGGAATACAAAGTGAGTTGTCTCTTTCATGCATTTATTTATTTATTTTTGGTTAAGGCCGGTATGTGATTATGTCTTATGCTAATTTTTTAGAATTTCACTAAAACATTT